>JAUEPU010000047.1:0-430768 GCA_030435615.1 Armillaria luteobubalina
GCTTATTGATGTTGACGGTTCACATTCTGGCAGGCAACGCGTTCTCTCATTCATACTGGCAATGATTCAAACAAGAGTGTCTCACTCAGAATGCAATAGTACGAGAAACTATTGCTGGTAAATCCTCTTCTGAACCGCATTATATACTCGCTGATGGTTGAACTCAGTCAGCTCGTCGACTCACACATGATCGGCATGACTTCTTGCTCAAGAACATAAACGATTACTTTCATACCATATTTGATGGCCGTCGAAAGGCGTGGTGGAGCCTTTTTTACTGCAATTTCTGATAAGACTCACTTTCGATGGCGTACATATTTCCGAGAAAATATATTTTCTCATGTCGCGCTACATGCACTGGCAAACTCTTGACAGGTTACGAAAATTCTATATAGGTGTATACTTCTTGACATGCGTTGCTCTGCGGGCATCCTCTCCCGACGGCGTACAAAATTTCTCTACGAATTAAAAGATACTTCTTGACAACATACAGCACCTCTCGGCAATGTTGAATTGACCTTTGTACATAAGGAGAGCAAAGACTTGGAAAATTTCAGCGTCGCCGTGCTCGAGAATGGTCCATTATCTGTCACGAGATGTCAGCAAATAACATGAGGCAAAGAATCCACATGTGTACCAGAACTCAGGGCAGATGGAACAGGCGTCGGGACTTGAAAGCTCCCGAGGTATTGAAATCAGATGAAACAGACGAAATCGCATCCCTGATACATTATTCCCTCGATCGAGTTTCCATTCTGATGAGAACATTCCAGTGTGGAACAAGGTCCGAAATGAACGCCACAGAGTGCGGATGAGAGAAGCGGAACATACTTGAGGATTCTTCCAGGAAGGAGAGATAGCGGATAATGAGATAACATTCGGTGGCGTAAGTATGGAAGGACAAGGTAAGAGGTACGTAAACACTAAACACAAGAAAAATAAATAACAGACATTATATACCAAAAAACAAGTAACGACTGTGTTAGAAAGGAGGGTGAGTTCAATGATGCCAAGAAAAGTACAAATCCCGTTAGGAAGAGGAGCGCAATAAATACCAAAGTAGAAATTTTTGTTGAGATGGTAAGAGTCCAAGATATTTCACGGTGTAAAGTGTGGAAACACCATCGACGCAACTCACTACAAGATTTCAACAGCTCCTGCTTGGACAGCCTCATTGAAGGCAGCGAGAGCGGCGGCTTGGGTGGGATAACGAAAGTAGCAAGCTCTGCCGACGCCAGTAACTAAGTGTGTGATGTTTGTCCTGGAATTTCTGTAAGAATACAGCGATATCGTGATGATCGAGAGAGCAAACATACCATCCACGATAAACCCCGACAGCGCGGCCTTTCGTAATTGCATACCAAGGACCATCTGGTCCGACTGTAGCCTGGAAGGAAGGGCCAGCAACAGGGGCAGTCGCCGCACTTTGAGTGTTCTGGACAGGAGCAATATTGTGTGACGCATTGGCGGGTCCAGCAGGGGAGATATTGACAGTGGTGGCCGGGGGGGTCCATCAGAGGGGGCATTGACAGCGCGGAAGTGGCTGGAGGAGGACTGCTGCTGGTTCGTTGTGCAGGCACAGGATTATTTTGACGTTTGGGGACCGCGAAGAGAGTTGGAATCGCGTTAAGGGGAACCACGTTAGGAAAGGCACAATTAAAACAGTAAAAGGAATGTAGCGGTCCAGCAGCAGCTGCTGAGGATTGGTTGTTGTGTGCATCCTGGACGGAGGAACCAGCTGTCACAGACGATGAATCAGACCAAACTGTTTGGACGTAAGTAGCTACAAGTACGCACAATTTCGTTAATTCCCAAAGCGGCCAAGGCCGCGGCAAGCTGATCAGGGGTGAACAATGTCATGGCTGAAAAGAGTTTGTGTAGTTCGAGATTTTTGGCAGAAGCGACTTTTGGTGATGGGCACTAGACACATTGTTACGAGGGTTATATACAATTTTTATGACAGACAAATTGTATTTTCTGGGTCCAACAAAGTACATTCTGAATATCCACTTTTTCTGCAAAGTAGTACACAGCGCAAAGAAATACATCGCGAATATAAAATGGTGCATCGATCTTCTATTCATCTTCCCCATTCTTCCATTCACTAGCTATATTTTTCTGTTCGTCTGTTTCTCGTCTGTTGCGCATTTCTATTATTCACACATCAGCTATTCTCAGGCACAACCCCTGCGAGAAACAGACAAAAATCAGGACTACTCAGTAGGCTTCTAGGAACGTAAGTGCACTCGTCGATCGTATTAACTCTCAGAGATTCGACTCAATTGAATTATGTTTAGCTGCAATTATGGGTCGTCTTCGGACTGAACCTGCCGCTATCCCACGGAAGAAAACCAGCAATCGGAGCCAGGCGCTCGAAAATTGCCGCCGTGACCTTGCCCACAGCCTTGTCGTCAATTCCTTTCAACTCTTCCTCTTCCTTTTCCGACTCTTCCTCTTCCTCTTCCGACTCTTCCTCTCTCAACTCTTCCGTTGATTGTATCACACATTGACTTCTCGGCCCCTATAGGGGATACCGAAATTATCTTCCATAGGAATCGCAAAGACAACTGAGTTGCAAACTGACAATCCTTAAACGTCTCTTGCCCGACTACCACCATCACTCGGCGAATGGCAAACCTACCCGCATTCAGAATGCGCGTCAACTCTCAGTGGGCAACGCGGTTCCCAGAAAATATTCGTCGCTATTTTCTGGATCGGGACGAGTGCATTCGCCTAATCCCCGCACAAACTTTTAGGCATCAAAAACTCTCCTCCTGATGCGGCTTACCCTAGGATGTCGGGGGGAGTTCTGGACTTTGGTCCCGACATCCCATGCTATGACCGATGTCCGGTCGTGAACCAAGAGGATATATCAGACTACAAGGACGTCCTTAATTTGCTGCTGCGATTTCTTCGCGAGCGCCGAAATGTAAGTTCTATCCTTCTTTCATTTTTCTGTGCACTCATTACACGTTACAGCAATTGAAAAATTGGTTCAACAACAACCGATGTACTCGCATCATCCCCAGAATCGGCTCTGGGGCTAGAGCACGCCAAATAAAAGTTGTACCATCGCGCATCTCGCGTGCAATAGATTTATTTTCCAGAAAACATTACCGTAAGAGGGTATACCCATACGTTGTTGAGAGGCTGCTCAACGTGGTCTCCCTGTCAACGACATCTCCCTCGTGTGTAACATGACCGCCCATATCTGGGACAACGAGATCCCAGAGATCAAGGCCGATATTGCTACGTGTGTAGACAAGGAGAGAGAGTTGATTCGAGCGTTCAAGACCGGCACCCTGAAGAGCTCCGACCTTACTGATGATGGAAAAGTCATGTACGTGTCTCATACAACCTTGGCCGTCTCTGTTCTAACATCGTTGCAGGGTCATAGACTCTCTTCACCAACAATTTGGAAATATGGTCAAGGGTTTGGTCGAACACCTTCAGTGGGGTGTCACAATCTTGGCTGGGGGTGTCGATCCTCGCACGGGAAGAATCAGGACAGCCGGGGTAAGCAGAACCATAATATATTTTCAGACGTAGGCTGACTATCTGAAAGATACAATTATGGCAGTACCGTAGTCGGCGGCAAGGATTTCATCACGTCGTTCAACGATGCCGCTCAAGCCGGATACATCCCTGGCACGAACGAAGGCGAGAGCAGGGATTTCAGTCAGTATTATGGCCTCCCATTTATGCACCACATGAAAAAAGTTCATTGTAAGTGCTCTATCTGTCATTACTACTAGTAAAGTTCTCACTAGACGATACAGAGAGTCGTAATGGACCACCGCCGACTGCTGAACAGAATGCATACATTGCGAATCCTGCGGACGTTGATCCAGCGACACTAGTTTACCGACGACGCTTCCTCATCAAATCAGGCCCCAGTTGAAGCTAACGCTTCTGTTCCCCTGCCACCAGCATACCCCTTGGTTCCCTCAGATATGACACCATCAATGTTTGCGCCATATAACATCTCATCCCATCCCTTGCCGGTCACAGCATTGACTCCACCTTCGGTATCTACTCCCCTGTCAGCCACCACTGCGCCTCATCTTCAGAGGATGCCATCCATCTCGCCTCAGCCCGGCGCAGTCTATAGTGCTGTCCAGAGCATCGAGCCACAGTCTTCTTTTCTATCAGAAACATTGATGGATACTGGTAGCGACAATCCTGATGCCTCGTCATGGGCCCATTCCTATTCTGGAGATTCGGTCATCACTTCTTCGACTTTGTCAGGCATTGACGACGCTCTTGTTCAATCTGGTGCCAATGTGGCAGGGTCTGCAAAAATGGACACTTCTGGACAGGATGTCGATATGATTTCGCAAATCGCTCGATTTCTCTCATCTAGGATGGGAGACTCAGATGTCTGATAGTATCAAGGATGACAACTTGGCTCGCATTATGGAGGCCTTAGGTTTTAAGTGACATATTTGTCTCTGATACCGCCACTAACTCCGAATCATTATCTACTATCACCGAATCTTCTTCCGCCATACGTGCCTCGTCTGACTCACAGTCCCAATCGTTTGATCAACCTACTCTGGATATAGTTATGGACAATAGCGAGGCAGCCGCCGGCTGCCACATGACGCCAAAATCTGATTTTCCATCGGCTCCTTTTCTTCCGCCGTCACTTCCTGATATCGCACACCTACCGAGGCAGCCGAGGCAGCGTAGAGCGCCCCCTCCAAGGGAAGTGACCACCCTCTGTGGTGCTGCGCAGGAACAGGGTCCGCCGCAGTGGCACCGAGATAGTCTGACGGCTCTGCAAGATCATTCTCTTGGCTCTGGTTGGATTAGCCTCGTCGAAAAGTGGTACGAACTCGAATCCGGCATGTGGAAGACAAAAGGAGATACAGAGGTACGTATCCTGTGTTTAAAAATTACGATTTCAACTAATTGTCATATAGGGCAAGTACCCCCTCGTAAAGCAACGGCCCCAAGAGCTCAATGAGTGGCTAGATGGCAGCCGGCAGTTCGGTGCCGGGCTGTTTATCTCTGATCCGTCTCGTTATGGTGTGCAGCTGATCGACTGGTGGAACCACCTGAACCCCGCCTGGAGACGATCAAAGACAGGTTTTACCGCAGTCGGATTACTCCAAGTCCTTGAAATGTCTTCGTAAAGGAGGGCGCCAAGGAATCGTTACCATCATTTTTGGGTTGTTTTGGTGGGGCCATGCATGCCATGGGACGGAACAACTATGGCAGCGCATGGTCGAGGATGTATCGAAGACGATTGATGTTCTCATCTAATGACTTGGAAGCGGCGGAACTTTCAGTGTTGTAGATGATGTTGTAAATGTAAGTCGGTGCTTTTGTACATGTCTTCTTGAACCTCGGTATTCCTCTAGCTTTTTGGGATATTGACCGGACATTCTATTTCTTGGACCTTCGACATCTTGCGTGCAGTGCACAATTACTACTGTCTCTGTTCCCCATAATACCGCTTTCTGCCTTTTCTCACAACCTTCTAGTACAATACTGGGACCACTTAATATGCCGTACATATTTCGCATCTTGGCTTCTCACATTACTCATACTTGCTGTAGATATTCTCATCCCGTAGATACTTTTATGCTGTTAATATTCTTTGTATTGTAAACAATACACATATATATGTTTTCTGCTGTAAAAAAAAAAAAGTTCCTCTGCAAAGTTCAAAAAGGAGTTTCAACCAAAGAGGTGTAAATAGTCACCGCCTACAGGAGCCATCCTGGTCACTCGAACACGATGGCCTTGTCTCATACTCTATCTGTCCAGTCTTCGCAAAACAACTTAGGTTCTCAACATCAGTATTCGTAAGCTTCTCTCTATCGTCTTTGCCAACAGTCAGCGTAGGCTTCAATGCCTGCTCCCTTCGCCGCCTAGGAGCTGCCTCTGTCCTGGTCCTGGATAATCCCTTATTCCGATTAGACGCACGAAGATTCCCTGCAGCATGGACTTTGGAGACTGGAATTGCAGGCTGTTTGAGCATTAACCAATCACAGTGCGTGTTTCTCCTCACATTCTTGCTTGCCGTCTAACGGTTTTGACCTCGTGTAGCGACTGCTTTCCAATTCTGTGACACGCTATGTCATACGAGGCATTAGGTAGTCTTTTAACATGAGACGAGGGATGTTTCCAGGGACGAGTGCCGTCTTACAGGTTGCTGGCCCCTGCTTCGTCTTTGGAATCTCTGATGTCAACGAAAGCGAATCTATCATAGTCGATGCTGACTACAATCGTGCCATGCCAGTTATTCACACCGCTGTTTCCGTCACCGCCAATCTGCGTCAACCCCACATCCTGCTACCCAAATCTTTGCAACTCAAATGTCCCTACCGGAGTCTCCGCCATGGCCCACCAACTCCCTGCCTCTATATACTGCTACAGTCCTGCACAAAGGTCCACCAGCACTGCTGACGCCATGCCAGCCCCGTATCCCATTGCTCGAAGGCCAAACTGGACTGGGATTCATGTGGGATCCAAAGCACAGCTTAGATGAACCGGGCATGATCTATGCTTGTTGGATATGACTACGCCGCATCAGCTCTACTATTCCTCCACCTCACAATAACACTGCTCTCGCGCCGCCGTCGAGTTCTCGAATCAATCTTACCACCAGCAGTCACCTCTTCTCTTGATCACTATTTGCATTATTAACCCCACCGAGATGGCTTCAAGGTCGATGTATTGGTCGTTGGTGCCTACCCCAGGAAATACTGGACTAAGCCCCCAGTTCTCCGTGTACACCCGTGCACACGGCGTCTCTCTATTGACAGATGTCATGGAGAAACCAGTGTGATACACACTGGTACCACACTGGTTTGCACTGGCTTACCTCCATCCTCCCATGGAATCGAGCGCAGATGGGTGGGGTGTACATCCGTGTCAACTTGTCACGCCTGGTCGGCATTCGGCATTTCGGAACGTACCGCGGTGGTGTTAGGGTTGCGCGCCGCTTTTCTTTTTTTACAGAATTCCCAACCAACGCTGTCGCACCTCTTCTCATTCGCTCTCGATTGACTACGAGGTATGTTTTAGTTTTACTACCATTACCCCATTCATCACCTCTTGTCTCTCAGCTCTCCTATCTCCTTCATCATCTCTTGTACCTCCACCTCATATCCTCTCATCGTCCCATATCTCAACGACGCGTCCCCCGACCTCTTACGCCTCGTCGTTGATATTTCGAAACTGGACGGGCTTGGTCCCCAATCTGGGAGGAGGTCAGAATACTGAATCCTTAGGCGAATTTCCCCTGTCCCTACTGGTCAAAATTTCCTCAAGGTCATGTGAGAAAGAGCGTCTTGTCTGCGCCGAGGCTCAGTCTGGTCGGAATGCTGAATACGTATGTACCAGTTTTGGTAGCCCCCGAAATCTCTCTGGGATGACGGATCATCATCCTGCGAGTGAGGGTGAGTGTCTCTCGACTTGATCTGCTTGTTCCCATTGCTGATGGCTCCCAGATTTGAGTCGAGATGATGGAAGTTCGTTCGCCTAGCAACGTACTGAAGGATGAGTACATCATTGTCTGGTTTTAGTTTGCCCGTTGTCCTTACCTTTCCTCATAGATAAATGGTGTATCGAGAGGATGTGGCCAGTGAACCTGATAAGTTGTCGTTATATCTACTGGCAATTGCCTTCCGCCAAGGTTCGAAGAGAGAGATGCTGGGGTACAACCGCAGAATCATGAAGCTGAGTCCAACTAGAACATATCGGCTACGCTTTGGCGAGTCGGAAACCAGTCGATCGACGATGGATATCTTCTACAGTTTTTCCAGGCTTAAACAACTCCTCGGGTGGAAGTAAGGCGTGTGTAGGAGGCTTCCGTGTTGTACACGTGTTACGAGTTTTATCGCAAGGCATCCATTCATCTCACTGTACCCTTGATAGGTCGTCCTGGTTTCGTTACCAGCATCGCCTGTGTTCAAAGTGATAAGGACTTGAGTTTTCATAACGTAAAACTCGAGCGTCGATGGTCCGAGAATCGCCAGACAGCGTCACGTATACGCCTAGCGAGGAGGAGAGGGTCACTTATATTGTTAAATGTTGGATGTCGCTCGACGTGGTTAGGGACCCGGCGGGGTTGAGCTTGCTTATGGGGTATGTATAGATGTGTTCCTACTCGTAACATGACGTTTTACTGACAGTCAAAACAAGGTGGAAAGTTCAAGAAATACGTGTCAACGATTGATAAAGAACAATGTGGATGATTCATACGTAGGATCCATATGAATAATCGGCCAATATAGTACAAGGTAAAGACGACCAATATGACGCAGTCTAATGTGAATCAAGACGGCTGGTATGGATCATGATCTGGTGAGTTAGACATGAATACGGAATCTAGTAAGCACGGTCAGACCATGACGGGAGCAAGTGGGGCTCGTCCTTACCTGCTCATGTGTCGCGCGCGCCCTGGAGCCACTTCTTGCACCTGCGGAAGAAGCAACGGACACGACCGCGTGGAGCTTGTCCGTGAGTGGGGGCGACAGCGTTCGTATTGGATGACGCGCGCACAGGAGAACTAATACCAAGGCTTACATTGCCACGACGTTTGTGAGGATTGTCAATGGGTCGATCGACCCATCGGACGGCCCTAGAGGAAGGCCCGGGCGCGTTTGGATCAACAGCGGTGTATGGGGGAGGGAACGATTGCCAGTTGCGCGATAAATTGCGAGGCTCAGCGTAAGTGTGATGAGGACGCATGAATTTGCCCCCGCGAACGAGGTTCCCCTTGGTCTCAACAGTGAGCATGGGTCTTTGGAAGGAGGAGTGGAGGGTGCCTCGCTGGTGTCGGAGTGACTCTTCCAAAGTGTTCGCGTTGCGAATGGAGGGGAGCGACGGAAGTGGTTTATCCCGCGTAGAAGTAAGAGAGTCCGAATGAGTTTTGTCGCGTAGCGTTGGAGGAGGGGCAGCGTCGGACCGGATTTCGGCAGTGTTGGTGGGGTGGGTATCAGTAGAGGGCGGCATAGTTGACGAGGTGAGACTGGAGCGGTCTAGGCAGACGCTGTGGGGAGTTTTGAGGGCGGTCCCCGATGGCCGATGGCTCTCTATAAGGAATGCCGACGGTTGAAACGGCTGGGGCTGTTCGGCACACCATTCCATCTCTGAGATACTGATTCTGCTCTGATAGTTGCCTACTCGGCGGATGAGATGGCTCGGCACCCCCTTTCCATCGTTTCATGCCGATACTTGCCTGATTGATGCAGATACTTGCCTGACAGATGCCGAATAGATATATGCCAATGGCCTGATTGATGCAGATACTTGTCTGACTGATGCCGATACTTGCCTGACTGATGCCGAGTAGATATATGCCAATGCTTCTGTGATGGATGGATCATTTGACAAATCATGACAGTGGTCGTTCCTGCCTGAGTAGATCGTTAGATGGATCTCGATGAGGCAGTAGATCTCGATGGAATGGCAACATATCAGGTAAGCGTCGGGATGACGCCATCGCGCACGCTGGCTTTGAACAGGGCACATGAAATGCAAATATTTCAGATACAATTTTGTATTTTTGTACTCTGATGGGTCCCAACTGTTGCTGGAGAAAATGTATTTGCGAATTTACAGCCATCATTGGAAAAAATACATTTACTGGACAGGATAGGTTGTTGTTAGTGGGATGCCGGTGTTTTGGTTGCTACGAGGATGTTAGGCAGTCAATGTCCCATAGCCTCAACGCCATCATTCTCAACCATTCCGGCTGAGAGGGCGAACACACTCCCAAGGAATATGCTCTGTTCAAGCAGCGCTGCGAGGAAATGACAAAACTCATGTTGCGATGTCATTTTAGCGTCCTGATCTTCTTTACGGAAATGTTTACATACCATGACTCCCGTATCAAGATCTCCGGTGCACTGGCTGTCTCCGTACTTTAATGCAGATAATCTACCCCTGAAACTCAATCACCGGATACCTGTTGATCTTAAAGTCACCACCGACGATACATACTACGTGTTAGCGATTTGCAAGGCGCTGCTCTTTGATTGCCGGGAATGCTGGCATGTACATGGCGTATACTGAAACGTCGGTGAAAGGACAGTCAGCTTGTAGTATGCGAAGAATGTAAGGTACATCAATATACGCTATGGTATAAAAGGCGACGTATGAGGTGTGTATTCCTTCACTACACTACCACTACTCCTCTATTCAAACCATCCACAAAACGTACTACAGACATGCAATTCAACATCTTCCAGCACTTCCGATCCCTTTCTACATACATACGGTATGCCTCGATTCACTTCCTATCCTCACCGTTGGTGCTCATAGTTTTATTCACAGCGGAGGTTCATCCACTGGCAGGTTCGGTATTTGATCATTTGTTTATTCTCTCTTGTACTTAATGTTGGCCAGCGTGTCGATGTCAGGACAAGGGTATGTGAGTTCTTCACTGGCAATATATCTCATCAAATGTTTCATAGATACACCCCTCGTGGACCACCGGCTCAGACCATCAAGGGATCCGTGAAAAACGGAGGGGGGCCCAAGGGTGGCAATGGAGGGCAAAATAACAACAGGACAGGCTCTGCGGGGAATAGCAAATAAATATCGACGAGGGGACAAACTGCGATCCCAATATGCATATGAGCTGCCTTTATAACTTATATATATTAACCGAAAATAATTCGCGTCCCTTGCCTTTTCCTATACTTACTCTATGTTCCTTTACCTACATCTTGGTGTCTTTTCTTCACAGCGAGCAAGGGCTTCGAGCTCTCCTCTCGATATGTGCTACTAGATCTACCTACTCTGAAATAATGACATACTTCTTACGATAGGTTTCTTCGGAAGCTTAGTATTTCTGATCAGTGGTACTACGATGAGCAAAGCCAGACATGGAGAACAATTCATATTTCGAATTTTACGTTGTAAGAGAGTAGAATCCAGGGGCATTCTCATTAGTGTAACAGGAATATTGTCCATTGTTGGTTCTGGGTTCAAGTCCCGATCAAAATTACATTCGTCTCCGAGTCTGTGTTTTTGAGTGGAGTCGAGCACTGACACTGTAGGTCTAATCTTTCGTCACCATCTTGTCTTTGTTGCTCTAAAAGTCGTCGCCCCGCTCTTCTTTCTCTCTGTATCACAGAACACGAAAAAATGGACACCACATTCACCGCCATAACATTTTGAATCTGGGTAGGAGTGATGCCACCTAATGGCCAGAGGAAAGATGGGGAATCGGATGACTGTAGTGACGCGTCTGATGTATGTCTAATCAACGTCACGTGGTCCGTGTGACTGCCTTCTTTAGCATCAGAATTTTGTCATCCGACATCCAACACGGTTCGACACCGACAGATCAATTCTCTTCATAGGCCTTTTCTCCATGACATGACTCTCGTCTGAAATGACAATTACTCGAATCCAATTGTGCTCTCAAGTCAAGCTTCTTACCATGATGACGAACTTTTGACTAAATATCAGAATACTCCAACTACCACCGGATTGGATTCGTAGCGGACAATGGAAATATTTGGGCGGCGCGCAGCTCAGGGGAGCTGGATAATGTGGAACATTGCAATTCCTTTCTCTTTTCTCTCACGATTTCAACGTTAGGCAGCCTACATACAAGATCCTTTAGACCTTAAATGCGGCCTATGCCTCCTGTTTCTACGCCTATATTGCCAATATCGGGCAAAATTTAGCTGCTACCTTGTCTCCGAGGAATAGGACGCAGTTACGGGGCTGCCTAACATGTCTGCCTTGCCATATTTTGGGTTTATCACCAGCGTGCCCTAGGTGGGATGTGGGGATATCTTAATAGGATCTAGGTGCAAGCAAGCTCATTGCGAAGATGATCAAACCAAATTCTGGAGACCTGTACAGCATGGCAACGAAAAATTATTGTTCAATTGGAGCCGGGACAGATAAGACATGTGTTGGCCAATGACGAATGTCGTCAATGGCGGACTAGTGTCGCTACAACAAGAATAGTCAATAACTTCAAAAATAGTACTGTGGCCAGCGTCGAATCGTTCCTTGTACGAGTATCGGCTACCCCCTATCATCAAAGCGCAATACCGAAGGTTTTGTCGATGCCGATGCGGTACAATTCTCCGTTGAAAATTTCCTCTGAGGCAATCAAGGCCAAACCATCACTGCTGAAGGGCGAATGGCACCGTTCATTTGGACCACCGAGCGCTGAAGAATTGAGCCAAAGACGCGTTTTTTTGGGCCAGGCACTCGATACGTAACGGCGATCAGACTGAAAATCATGCACGGAGACTAGTATGTCTATCATGGCAACAGGCACAAGACTCGTATAAGGGTTCATCACGTCGATCACGACAGTCCTTCTACCCGACACTTCGGCTATGTCTCCACTACTGAGGAATACCCTCCGTTTCGACGAAGCGGTCCAAAATAATGTTGCGACATCACCTTGGTAAAGCATACCGGCGATCTCGCCCTCGTGTATCTGGCAGGATACCTGTATCAAGTTCTCACCTATACCGGGTACCTCCATACTCTGGCACATGATATAACCTCCTCCGTGCTAGGAACATGATACGTGGAACAGTGTACCTTCGATTGCTATGCCATCGGCGACAATACATTCTACACGTGCTAGCGATTTACCAAGCAATGCTCTTTGATTCCTGGGAATGCTTGTACTGAAACGTCAGTTCCGTGACAGCCGACTTGTAGCATGCCGAGGATGGAACATACATCAATGTACGTGTGTGGTACTAGTATAAAAGGCAGCATATGAGGTGCGTATTTCTTCACTACCCCGCTATTGCTACTCTATCCAAATCACCCACTCGACGCACTACAGACATGCAATTCAATATTTTCAAACACTTCCGTGCCCTCTTAGGTGTTCAGTATGTATTCGTTCGAATGTTTTCTGTGTGTACGACCTCTCACGACGGTATGCACAGGGGAATATCTGCCAGGTTCGCACCCCATTCATTTGTGTATCTCTCTGATTGAATACCCAGTAGTCCATCAAATTCAGGCCAAGGGTAAGTGAGTCTCACACTCTGAGAAAGCAAGATTACTATCATACCGCGCATGACAGATACATCCCTCGCGGACCACAGTCTCAGACCATCAGGGGATCTGTGAAAAACGGAGGGGGGCCCAAAGGTGGCAATGGAGGACAAACTAACAACAGGGCAGGCTCTGCGGGGAATAGCAGATACATATAGACGAGGGGAGAAACCACGATCGCAATATGCATCTGAGCTGCATTTTAATCTTATATCTATTCACCGGAAACAATCCACGATCTCTTGCCCTTTTCTATCCTCTACTTACTTAATAATCATTTACTTACATGATGTGGTCTTTTCTTCACAGCGAGCAAGACCTTCGCAGACTTCTCTCGATTCGTGCTAGTAGACCTACTTAGACCGTTTATATTATTCTAGTGATGCGAATCCCCCAGTACTACTCAGTTCGAGGTAATATCCTTCTCTACAGGTGTAGACCTTCGCATCAGTTTCCATATATGCTGATCGTCGCCTTAGACATTCAAGGTGTCTTTGATAGGACTAGATGACCCTGGCACCGTCCCTGAGATGGCGACACAACATACATTTAGAGTAAACAATCTCGTATTCATCAACAGATATCACAGTCACATCGGTCAGGTCGTGCGTACAGGTCTCGTCTCATAAGCCAACTGTGTCTAGGTCAAGGATCCACGGGCCGGCTTTGGAGACGCATCCAGGATGTAGTGGTGACAGAGCTCGTCGAAGGTTTGCAGAGAATCACCGGCTTTGGAGATGAGGATAGCCATGATGGTGAGAGGAAAGACAGAAATATTCCGGTGACGCGACCAAATAGAGAAGAGGGGGGGGAGGGGGGGTGGGGGGATATGAGATCACGTGGTACGTGTGACTGCCGTTTCAAGCCTTTTCCGGTCCGCACTCTCCTGAAGCTTACGACGTCCACACTCCTCCGACATTGTGATCATTATTGTTATCAGTTTCGCGGGTCAGGGCGACAAACTTGAACGCCAAGTCAACCTCGAGACGGATAAATGTCAGAGTGATTCTCCGACCTGAAAGCCTTGCCCAAACTCGAACCACGCATTCCATTCAGCCGAAATGTAGGAATTTGGCAATCCGGCATCGTGCCGATCTGTCTTATTAAGGAAGAAGATTGAGGAAATGTGTAGAAAGTTCTAGTAAATAGTTCTTTAGTATAAAAGTAGGTACTGTAGTGTACATTCTCTCTGCGTTTGCAGAGCTCAGCCAAGCGCAATACTATTGGCTTGAACACTGTGCGTACATACTGGGAACGAACTTGATCTCCCGTTTCACAACACGAAACATTGCTACGAAAGCATCCCGGCCTATCTTCGAGGAACAACTGATCGAAATAGCCAATGATCCCGACCCATCTGAGAAGGACAACGTCAATATTCTCGGTATGTGGGACGTGTCAATACCGGTTACAGCCATTTCTTATTATGAACCAGCGATATCTCATCTAGCCACTGTTGCGAAGAAGAAGATGAGCGACCAAGAAACTGACTCCCAGCGGGTGTAGGTTACTTCCACCCTCGACTGCAGCCCGCTTCCTTGAGCTGAGTAAGTGACATTCGTCTTGGCAGCTGTCGATACCACTGCGCGCCGCCATTTCCTGGCTTCTCTATGAGCCGAGTCGTCATCCTGAGGATCAAATGAGGGTACGGAGGGAGGTAGCCACAGCTAATTTCAAGGCTCCTGGGGCGCTTACTTGCGATGATTATGACGCAATGGCTTGGCTCAACGCTGTTATCAAAGTAGTGTATCGTTCTATAATATTTTGGGGTGTGATGACGTTGATTGACCTAATCACAGAAGCTTCACGAAGCATCCCAGGACGATGTGCTCCCACTAGCTGAACGTATCATTACTTCCGATGGCGAACCGTGTTCAGAAATCCCTATTTCTATGGGTCAAGTTATCTCTACCTCTGCATACACCTATAATCGGCGAGTCCAATTTGATTGTATTTAGGGCAGCCTTTTGATTGGTTTTCACTAGCCTTCCCTCTGACGTGCCAATTCTCCAGAAGAACCAAATGAAGGAGCGGAGGGATTGGAAGAGAAGGGAGGAGAGAACCTGAGGACCGGAACTTCCACTGTGTCTTGGTAGATAGTGTACTTGTTGCGTTTAACGAGATGCAGAATGCAAAAAAACAAAAAAACAAAAAAGAAAGGCGATGCTGCCCTGCATGTGGTCATGGAGGAACCAGACCGTTCCCGGCAATGCTGGTACTTACCATCGCTCTCATCTTGTCAGCATCTTGTTATCCTGCTAGAATTTCACGTATCCTCAAACTTCATGCAAAACTCGACGCCGTTCGCGTCCTTACACCTCCTTTCGTTCTGCAAACCTTCTACCCCGTCTAATATCTTCTAGACTTGTAGCCCACAGCGTCGGGAATCAATGTTTTTTACTCTTGTCCCAGATCGTTAAGCATCCTCACCACCTCCGTCGCGCCCATCCTGTCCGCTGCCCTCGTAACCAAACACCTATCTACGACCTCCCCAACCCTCCCTAGATCACCTGTCCCAGGCTTAGTCTTCCCCGTACACACATTCGTCAGTACCTCATGGATGATCGCAGCATCTGTCCGTATATGCGAAAACGGCGGTTTGCCGGAGTATATCTTATTCCAAGATGAGCACAAGAGAAAGAGTAGGCAGTAAAGTCAGACAATACCTCGATAACCGTGCATCCAAAGGCATACACATCCCTCGCGGCAACATACTCGGGGTCGAACAGCCGGATATCCAGCACCTCGGGTGCGAGCCACCGAATAGACCCGCTCAGTGCGAGCGCAGAACTTCCGGGAGCTTGTGTTTCCACAGCAAGTGCTAACCCGAAGTCGGCAAGGCAGCACCGATAGTTGTCAGTCACTAGTATATTCACCTACAACAGGTCATTCAGAGTTGAGCAAGTATCCAAAATACAGAAATTTACCCCACGAATATCGGCATGTACAATAGGCGGGTCCAACGAATGTAGGTAAGCCATCCCGCTCGCCACTTCCTTGATCTAATTAAACAGGTCAGAGACGACGGAACAGAGAGAGAGCGGTTCACTTCACCGAAATCAGTCGATCATGACCCGGATTCGCACTTAGAAAGCTCATAATATTCCCATTTTCCATCCAAGGGGAAATGAGGCAGAAACTCGGCACGAAGAGCTCCGTGCTCACGCCAAGGAATGGTAAGACATTCGGATGCTTCAGATTCCTCCATACCAGCGCTTCCCGGCAGAAATTCTGGTCGTATACATAAGCAAGTAGTCCTAGTGATTTCAAGAACCATACCTTAATAACTCGTGCACGCTCCTCGATCCCATTGTCGATGAATATACGCAGTACCTTGATGCAAATCAGTGTATCACCCATCCGACCTTTCCAAATGTCCTGAAATGATATCAATCTACAAGGATATCAGCAGATTAAACATCACGTACCGCAAAACCACCGCCCCACACAGCTGTCCTGCCTTCGCTTCTGGCGTCCAAGCAAGAGAAGGAAGTAGGAAGGATACCATATATTTTAACCAGGGCCAGCATCCACTTTGTACAACGCTTGCGCCAATAATCTTGACCGTCCTCCATCAATTCTGTATCCTAAAAATACGGTTGGCGCCAGAATGATACGATCCAGGGTCGCACGCACAATCAATTGTTGGAGATAATCAATAACAGATTGCGGGTACTCCCTCGAACAGTGATCTATATCAGTCAGTGACTTTCCGCGATCCCAGAAAACCCGAGAAATTTCATCGAATATGGATGGGGGAATGTGATTGTAACTGGGATTGGGGACCGTGTTGTCGTCTTTCGATACAGATGAGTTAGAACTGAATATAATATCCTCATTTTCGGTTTCAGTCATGGTTCCGACGGAAAGCTTGGGGTGGCCATGATTGAATGTGGGAATAGCCTCGTAATCTTCTGCAGTTATGTGTTCCTGAAATACACACAGTGGAGATGAGAATAAAAGATATAAGAAGGCATGAATCATACTCGGAAGTCTCGTTTCATGGTGCTAATGTCATCCCGCAGCTGTTGCAATTGTTTGCGTAGAGCCTTTCGCTTGAGGTATTGTTTAATACCATGGAACTTGTGGTCTGCTTGTTTGGTGTTATCGAGGAGAACAATGAGATGGCTAGAAGTTACTTTCAACGTCAAATGAACGGACCATTATAGAAGACTACCTTTGCAATTCTCGACAGCCCTCATGATACAGATCGCTGCCAAAGTCTCCGCTATCCATCAGCACCAGAACTATCTGTCGCATAATAGGCGACGTCTTCGCTAATAAGTCTGCGGCGTTGGTGCTGTATTTTGCTGACGTCTGATAGAGATCTCGGTAAAATTTCGGTTACGTCCATGACGATGAACAGACCTCAAGAGCGACAAGCAGAGAATGTATGACCCCCGCGACACCTGGTATTGGTGGATCATTCAGGTTCCTGGGGAGAGCGTCGAGGAACATCATGGATGGAGCATAACCAAGGGGGACAGATAAAATGCGAAGCCAAGAAAGGCAGATCAATTCAAAGGGCCGATTCAGAAGGTCACGATGCTGCTGACGGCATGTCTGTCCCCGCGCTGTTAACGGATGCAATACCGACTTTTTTCACTGTCCAGACGCAGAAAGCCAACGTTCCTATGTCGCAAGGATAAAGCACCCGTTCTCGGGTGTCCGACATTCTGAACCACGAGATATGACGAAACAAAAAACCAGAAATATTTTGTTAATGTCCGGGGTCCTTCAAGCTTGCCGACAACATAGGCGCCAAGCTACGCAGTGTACAGTACAGCACCCAAGTATCGTCGGGCTTGTCAACACAGTGGTCGTTGCATTAGAAGGTTCAAATCGACGGAGCCCGAAATCAGCTTATGCCTTGACATCAGATGAAAGAAAGGCAGCCTACAATCCGCTATCGAACGCGTTTGGTCCTACTCCGCCCGGGGGAGGAGGGCAGGGAGAGGCGAACGTCGTAGTCGTAGCAGAATCTGTATCTAGGATAAGAGGGCGGAGAAGGGAAGGAAGGAGGTGGATACGCACGGTTCCTGGTGAGGTAGGTAAAAGTAACGGTATCCCCGATGGCGGGGTGGATTTCGTTCGGAGTGAACGTGAATCCGTTACTGGCGCCTACTTCGACGGTCCAGTCCACACCCATGACGAAGGGCGCGGCGATGAGAATGGCAGAGACAATTGAGAGAAGACGCATTGTTGTGGAGATTCAAGTCTGGGTTGTCGTTGAAGTTTTCGTGCTGGTTAAATACTCTGACCGTGCTGCATGTACCGGTGCAATGGTTTCGATCCTGGAAATTTAGACATGCGCTCGTTGTCACCAGACACCAAGAGAGGACGTATGCCAATGGCTAGTGAGCGTATATCGATGGCCTTCGTGAATAGCGACCCGATAGGCGGGATGGAACTGTTCTTTAGTAATGAAATTAGCAGATTTAAATGGGAATCGGGGTCTCACACCATCAAGGGTTCCTAGCCTCAGGTCCCCGGTGGTGGGAGTATCCTCCGAAAATGCCTCATCGACCCAGAATGCCGGGTTTCACGTGTGTCTAGACATCATTCGTGTCAGAAAAATGCGCGCTTTGTGCGCTTTTCCTGATGATAGAAGTATTTAGAAGTATGCTACCGAAATTAGTCAAAATTTTGATTGCCGGAATTTGCATTACTTCGACATACCTGATAATACCTGATAATACCTCGAACTACTGGCAATTACCTGCAAATACCTACAAATACTTGGAGTAGCCAGGAAAAAAAATACAAAATTAATTTTGTCTCTAAAACACCACCATACTTGAGAATCCGCAGAAATGTGTCTACTTGGATGTACCTTCTGCTCGAGTAAAAAGGGTAATTCTGATTAGTGTAGCAGGAATATTGCTTGTCGGTTCCGGGTTCAAATCACGATCAGAAACTCATTCAGTCTGTTGTGATCTTTTTGGTGTGGGTTAAGTCTTGAAGCTGCGGGCCTTGGAACTTATGCGCCTAATATTCCGGTGAATGCGCATAGTAGTAATATATATACGATAATGATGGATTTGTCAATATTAATGCCTGAAGTCCCAAGCCTTCAATGGCAATTATTAAGCTAACAACAGTGGGAGAAAGGGATCTTCGTTGTGAAGTCTGTACTAAGCAAATGATGGTAAATATGTCAGTCCGGCTGTACATCTCTTTCCAGAAATTTGCCGGTTCAATCCTCATTCGAGTTGTGATATTTTGACGCGTGCCGGGGGACCTATATTGGAGGGAAATTTCATCGAATGGGTAACTATAATTACAACAACGGGGCTAAAAGCCTAAGATCATGCGATGGACAGTACGCTTATCCACTGGCCCGCTAGCCACATCCATTCATACACCCAATTGCTAGACATGTGCAAGTACATGGTCACCCAGAATGACTACGATATGCAAAGCATCCGCAGACACTCGCACGAAGTGTTCCCTTGTTGGCTTGTGGCGAGAAATGTACGGGAACGAGCGTCTGCTGTTGCCAGACCTAAGTCCAGATGACATCAGTTTTACGAGGAGTAGAAAAAAACACGACTCATTACCTCCTATAAGCACAGGACACGGCTCCGTTATAAGCACATCCACGTCCCCCAACACCCCTCCATTAAAGGTGACATCATTCTTCACCAGTACGAGGTTTTTCGTCAGGATGCAGTGTCCATACGTGCTGCTCGCCGCCTTGGACATTCAAAGCAATTGTGTCTAACAGGTTCAGTGTAGAAGAGGTCTATGGCATTGTCCAGGCGATGGCGACAAAACTTAGACTGAGAATCAGAAAACCTGGTGCTCATCGACAGATAGCACAGTCATACGGGTCGGGCGTCCATACGGGCAGGTGTCGTCTCTCAGCACAGCTAATTTTTTCTGGATTAAGGACCCACGGACGTGCTTTGACGACGCATTCAAGTTGTAGTGGTCACAGAGCTCGTCGAAGTTTTTCGGAGCATCACAGGCTTTTGAGATTAGGATGGCCATGCTGGTGAGAGGAAAGATGGAATCCGGCGACCGCCGACGCGACCAAATCAAGAACTTGTAGAGATCAGATCACGTGGTACGTGTGACTGCTGTTTCAAGCTTTTCCCCGGTCCGCAGTTTCCCGAAGCTTACATCACGTCCACTCCTTCGACGTTGCCGATTGTTACATTTTCGCGGGACATCGCTTCAAGCCTCAGCCTCAGCACCAGCGCCCAGCCAGCCTCAAGACGAAAAGTATTCGAAGTGGTGGTCGGACCTTGAGCCGTTGCCCAAGATCGAATCACGCATTCCTTTCAGCTGGAAACAGATCGCAGTGGACAAAACAAAGTACTGGAAATGAGATCTGCGAGGCCAGACTGTTTGTGCGTGGCTTTTCCTGTTACATCTTTCACACTTCTTACTATATTTCGTGATTGATGACTGCAGCCTCACAACACTTTTCCATGTATAATCTTACTCAAAAATGGCAATGAACGTTACACCATTTCCCGCTCACCTAAGAAGCGGCGATGACGTATTTCTATCGCATGTTTCCCCTCAGAGAAGGACAAATCTCCGAGAGAACCTATTAGCCGCCTAGCCAGCATGGCGCTGGACCATTTACAGCTTGTCCTTTCACGTTCAACATCCTTTTAGGCGCTTAGCTCTTCGATGCGCAGAGTAACATCGCTAGGTAGACCGGGGATGGCCTTATTTCCGCAGCTGCATCGTGAGGATCAAACAGAAGATAGTTGCCGTTTCGTCGTTTGACATGAGTTGCATATGTGATGTGCGAACAATGGCTTGGTATGTATTTTTCTTTCGTTTTTCCATTCCTCATTGATCGTCTTCATTCAGAGCTGCGCAGATTTTCTCTGCCGAAACGGACCGTGGAATAAGTATACAATCTCGACGTCATGGACATGCGATCCTCACGTTTGTGAGGACCATATACGAATTTATGAAGTACCGGTTGTAGAAGGTGCAGGTGAGTTGCAGGTATATCTTTGTCAGTGTTCCCTCAGTTTCTTTCTTTCGTTGTTCAATCCTTCTTTTATGTAGGTCGATGGTAACCCACGGTCTGAACATCTCAAATGGTTCTCGTGCCCTCATCGCCAGATGACTTGCTACGATTAGTGGGCTCCTGTGGCTGTCGACGTCCTTCCATCCTTCTCCACCTATGAGTATTCTGGAACGCCTCCGTCTTCATGTGCTAGATGCTTTAGCTGGGAAGCGATACAGCTTTACTGTGACACCCTCGCTTCTGAAGGCACTTCGTTCGGCGAGCAAAGGAGCATTGTCTATTTACTCTGTTGATGTTGACGAGCATGAGCCAACAATAGACGCAGCATCTCCAGGGTGCTGTTCCATTTCGATAACGTCTTATCCCACGTCTCGCAAAACAGCCTCTCGAGAGTGCTACTGCGCCTTTTTAGCCCATTCTTTCATATTCGACTTCCCTTTCAATACTCTTTGTACTTTCCTCGCTATCAATGTACGGTATTGCACGACATAGCTCGGGAGTGCCTTCCCCGCATATATACATTGCCGGACACCGTCTGTGGAAGAATGCGGAATCTTGGCCGAGAATTTGAGGGAATCCGAAGAACCTCTTTCTTTCTCTCTTTTCCATTTCTACCTGGTACGCCTTCTTCCCTTCAGCGCGCTCAATTTCTTTGTCACCAAACCATCTCTATTCAGTCCTTCCAACACGAGGATGGATCGGATCATCATCCCCAATGTCACCGTGCCCGAGTGTCATCCTAGAAAGCTTGGAAGTGGAAGATAACTCAGCTATCCTTACTTGCCCCAAATTATACCCTGTCAGTAATTTTGCCTCAATCGAAATATAATTCAGCTATAATCTGCCAACTGCCCTGGGGAAGTTAGCAGGACCTTGGTGGACAGAACTATATGGCGCCTGACTCCGTCATTCCGTTCTCTCCCTACACTCACCATAATCGGCGTTGGAAGCCTCGATAAGCGTTACTACATCGTTGTGCCTTGGGCGGACCTTAAATGACCTAGTGCCTCAAATTGACCCGCGTCGTAAATACATTATCCTCGATCAACTCGCTCCCTAGTGCGCATTGACTTTCGCTTCTGAATAAAACACTAAGCGAAATGCAGGTAGCCCAATTAATGGTATAAGACTTTTATATGCATCATCTTCGGTCGGTATTCGTTTAACAGTGTCGTTCTTTCCTTCTGACTGTATTTAAAGGCACATGAAGGACCATGACAAGGCCATAAAATCCCCCACGCTGCGCAATCTCCTTCAATTATTACCCTGATCCTTCGATTGGATGCACGTAAAAATCTCATCTCCCTGAAGTAGAGTCGCGAGACCGAGATCGGGAAGACTGTGCTACCGCGTTCTCAGAGGACCGGAGTCTTTACAAGATATGACCGAAGTATACTATGGCTCAGTGAGTCATCTACTGCTTTCTGGCTGTGCTTTCCCTTATAACTCCTCCGTAGTTCTTCATGTCCCCGTTCACGCGCAGGGAATGGCTTGTGGTTGCTTGGCGAAATTGAAAGCTTTGTCTTCCTTTTGCCTGTTACTTTGTTACATAGAATTATAATCTTGGCGGCGAGTGTTCTCGTACCCCGAGGTGCTTCACATGCTGATCCTACGTATTCAGATTATGTGAATTTCTCACTAGCCTGAGGAAGCATGCGCCCTGAAACCTGTAGGCCAGGGTTTGACTGCTGAACTCTATGTGAATTTTCTCACCAAGAGATAAGATTACTGTGCTCCTCGCGAGACATTCGCGCCAGGTCATATTGAATGACTCGTCGAGATCCCGGTGATTCGGGCCATCCCCGATTCCAACGTCATCCTTTGAAGTTTAATCTTCATTTTCCGGTCACACAAGTCGGGGCCCCCATTATTAGTTCTCGGGACCGGCGTTCAACGTTTATGTAGGTTTCGCTTTAACTAGCTATGGTTAATGGCCGAGCTTCTATCATCAGGAAACCCGCACAAAGCGCCCATTTTTCTGACACGAACGACGTCTAGCCCCTCGTGGAACCCGGCATTCTGGGTTGATGAGGCATTTTCGAAGTATACTCCCACCACCGGGGACCTGAAGCTAGGAACCCTTTAGGGTGTGAGACCCGCTTCCCTTTTATGTCTATCAACTTCATTAACTGCGAATGGGACCATCCCGCCTATCGGGTCGCTACTCACGAAGGTCATCGATATGCGCTCACTAGCTACTGAAGGGATAACCTCTTGGCATCTGGTGATAACGAGCGCATGCCTAAATTTCCAGGCTCAAATACCATTGCACCGGTGCAAGCTGCACCTCTAGAGCATTTAAGCAGCCCGAAAACTTCAACGACGACTCAGACTTGAATCTCCACAACAATGCGTCTCCTCTCAATGGTATCTACCACTCTCATCGCCGCGCCCCTCGTCATGGGCGTGAACTGGAACGTCCAAGTAGGCGCCAGTAATGGATTCACGTTCACTCCGAATGAGATCCACCCCGCCATCGGGGATACTGTCACCTTCACCTACCTCACCAGGAACCGTGCGTATTAACCTCTGCTTGTACTTCTTCCCTCTTACCCACTGACAGATTCGGCGACGACTACGACATTCACCTCTCCCTGCCCTCCTCCTCCCGGTGGAGTAGGTCCAAACAGATTCGATAGTGGATTGTAGGCCTACTCTCTTTCTTTCGTTATCTAGGCGTTGTCTGATATTCTCGGCTAGCCTTGACGCCGTCAGTGCGCCAAGTAGCACGTTCACTACGACGATCCTCGATACAGAGCCTCATTGGGTCTCGTGCATGCAAGCTGGTGGAGCTCACTGCCGCTTGGGCATGACCCTTGCTATCAATCCAACTGCCGACATGACCGAGGCGCTGTTCAGGACCAATGCTATCAATTCTTGAGGGAGTCATCGGGGAGTGGAATATGTAGCGTGTATGAAATGTCTATGCTTGTAGTCGAAAGTCGAACGTCATATTTCGTTCCGTGTCCCGTTTTCCAAGTAACAATGATGAAGTGTTATAATTCTGAACGAATGGAGATACATACAACCGACTGCAGGTTCAGGTAGTCCCTTTCGACGAAGTTATATATAAGTAGAGGTATACTATCCAGGCATCGCGTAATACCAGTGTTCTTTGGTTCTTTGGGTGACTATATATCCCGCAACACCCTTGATGCAGAGGAAATGGGGCGATTTCACCCACAGCCACTGTAAGTCTTGCAAGTTGAATCCATGCACCAATGATAGTATCTCCTGACATCCTGATAGTGATGGTGGTGGGTGGGAGTGTTGGTCTGCTGTCGAGACAACCGGACCAAACATGGTACAGATATAAAGCTGTTGTGCTGTTGAGATCAGACGCAAGGTGACGATCGAGCTGAACTGAAATTTCTCGCGGCTTTAAAAGGCCACGGATTTAACTACAGGACACAAATTGCAGACGATCAGTAGATTGAAGTCCAAGATTGGACTTTAGGCCGTGAGGAAGGGAAATATTGAAGAAGCGACTTCAGTTGCGTACGAGAGAGACTCGGTCCGACTTTCTGGTAGCGAACTGCCAGTATCACTACCGTCGACGCAATTCCCCTCTTTCTGCGAACATTCTGCCGCATCTACTATCTTCTGTAGATTTATACTAGAGTTGATCTACCCGGATTCGTATCGCATGTATTGAGGGAGAAATTTTAATTAATTTTGATTATCAGGTACATTCTTCAGTTACTATTAAACGTACATACATATCACGAAAGCTAATTGATTTCTTCTTCCGATATTATTGGTGTTTTCAAAACGAGGTTTCGGCGCCTGATATCGTCTACTGCCAACACAACGGTATGTTGCCCAAAAATTGTGTGAAACCGTACACCAATAGTGGATTCTCTCCGAGTCCGAATGATTAAGGGTTCCTTGGTCTGAAAATGGGGGGACTGCGACATGTGAAAAGGCTGAGGGACCAGAATGGTTGATTGGCTTCCTTTCCTTTCACGGAGTAGCCGTCCATCCTGTATCCGTCGAAGAAAGAGGACACGAACCACCGCATTGCTTTAGATCCGCTGGTTGCGTCTTCCATTTCAACAGGCACCGCTCAATGATTAAGATTGTAACCTCGCCTGATCTCTTGTGTTCTCATGACGTACGGCACTGATGAGTGAGAAATAGCTTGATGAGAAAAATGACCGACACCCGGAAATCGTTGGTTCGGATTAGGAGCGCTCACCCGCACACAAGCAATTCGGTGGGCCTCAACTCCGATCTACGCACGGAGTGTCGAGCTACATCGAAACTGCCCGCCCAGAAGGATGCTACGCAAAAAAGTTCTGTCACAATAAGGCTCGATAATCGATGTTGCTGAGAGACGCACCTTCAAATGATCTAACCATAGTTCGGGATATACTGAGCCGATGCGCTCACATGGAAAGAGCAAAGAGGCCGGCTGTGGCCCGAAAATCAGTGCGAGACCGTACATGTTCAGATAAGCAAGACGCGAAACTTTCCTGTGAACAGAACGAAATGAAGAGCTCGGGCTCTAGCTCCGTGAGTCTTTGATCCTGCTTCATCTAAGGCGACCGGGTTGTCTTCCAATATAATAAAGATTAGCACATTTCAGAGCGATGCGATGTGCTAATTGAGCTCAGTACTGTGTTACCTCCATAGGCTTCCCCCAGAGTCTGAAGGAAATATGCGGAGTGGGAAAGTCTATAGTGGGCCATCAACTACATGATAACCTATGCCACCATTACGGAACTTACCTCGGAACTGCGCGCCAGCACACAAAAAGCGTGAATTATGCCGAGAGGTACAGGTGTCGATGTGCAAACATGGCGTCAGCATAGATCAAGTAATGCCATCCATAACTTCATCTTTCCCACGCAGTATTGTGCACCTCAATGGTCTGCGAATCGATAGAGGGGGGAAGAGGGAAGAGGTAGCCAATGGTTACGACACGTCCCACGACACTAGGCTCTAGCGATTACAGACGAAGGGACTGGTGGCTACCGATCTATGCCCTCTTCACTTCGTTTATCATAGTCCGTTTCGAACCAGATTTGCCTGTTCACGCTCACCCTTTACGTGACCTGAACTATCGAGAGGCTTCTGCGTGTATATCGTGGGTCTCCCCAAGACCAACAATATTGCTCAAGGAGCACCTCCGAAAATTTGTACGTACTTGTGTTCCAAAACTAAAAATCCACTGATTTTGATGATATTTCTAGGATACACTGCTAATGAACAACGACGGAGGCTTTTGTACCGTACTACGCTCTCAGTGGCATTCTCCTGCCAAACGCTAGGAGTAAGGACTGCGTACTGAAATACGTTAACCGTACGTGCTGTGCTTTATCGTCTCAAGTACCGTCAAAGTGATGTTTTCTCAGTACATCTAGAAGGTCGCATAGGTAACCGAGGTGTCAAACGTAATGCCATGGGATCGAGGAGCCGGCTCGAGTTTTCGAATTTGCTGGTGCGCGCACATAGTATGAAGTTCGGTGTGAGCGCGGAGCTCTTTTCGCCTCACGTTTACCTCATAAATATCTCCCTTATTAATGAACTTTGGCATATCTAATTAATAAAACTAGTTACCAATAAAGGCTAGTGGGATGATTCGGATATCAATAAACTCAACATCGGTGTCAATTTCCTCTGGTAGTAAAATCGTGATTAAATGTGCTTGCACCTGTGCTAAAGCTGGGTTCAACTCCCGCCAGAAAGTCTGTGTCTTATTACGTTCAAGGTTTTCAATTTTTCATCGAATAGTTTCATGCGATGCAAGCCACAAGGCATCTCTTTCTGGGCCTACTCAGACGAAGGTAATTTTGAACGGAATTTGAATCCAGAACCAACAAGTTGGAGTATTCGTGCTACACTAATTAAAGTGCCCCCTTTAACTGAACAGAAGGTATTGAACAAGTATGTATTTTTGGGTCTGATCTCTTACAACGTAAAATTTGAAATATTAATGCATTCTTCTTGTTTGGCTTTCCTCATTGCAATACTACTGATCAGAAATACTTAGTTTCCGAGGCAACCAATCATAACAAGGATATAATTATTTCGGAGTAGATATATCCAGTAGCACAAATCGAGAGAAGAGCCCGAAGCCCTTGCTCGCTGTGAAAAGAAGATAACAACATGTAAGTAACGGAATAGAGTAAGTATAGGATAGAGGAAGGCAAGGGAGCGCGGATTATTTTCGGTTAATAGATATCAGATAAAAAGGCGGTTCAGATGCGTATTGGGATCGCGGTCTCTCCCCTAGTCGACTTTTATCTGCTATTCCCTGCGGAGCTTGCCCTGCCGTTAGATTGTCCTCCATTACCATCCTCAGGCTTAGGCCCCCCTCCGTTTCCCCCAGATCCCTTGATCGTCTGAGCGTGTCGTCCGCGAGGGGTGTATCTATGAAACATTCGATGAGATATCTCGGCAGTGCAGAACTCACATACCCCTGTCCTGACATCGATACGCTGACCAACATTCAGTACAAGACAGAATAAACAAATGATCAAACAGCGAACCTGCCAGTGGATGAACCTCCGCTGTGAATGAAACTATGAGCACCGACGGCGAGGATACGAAATGAGGCGAGGCATACCGTATGTATGTAGAAATGGATCGGAAGTGCTGGAGGATGTTGAATTGCATATCTGCAGTACGTTTTGTGGGTAGTTTGAATAGAGGAGGAATGGTAATGTAATGAAGAAATACGCAGCTCATACGTCGCCTTTTATACTATAGTGTATATTGATGTACCTTACATTTTTGGCATGCTACAAGTCGACTGTCCTCCCACCGACGTTTCATTGTACGCCATGTGCATATCGGCATTCCCGGAAATCAAAGAGCAGTGCCTTGGAAATCGCAAACATACGTAGCATGTATCGTCGTTGATAACATTGAGATCAACAGGTATCCGGTGAAGTTGCGTTTCAGAGGTAGGTTATCGTAAAGTACGGAGATAGCCTGTGCACTGGAGACCTTGATATGGGAATCACGGTGTGCAAACATGTCCGTGATGAAGAACAGGACGCTAAGTTGATATCGCAACATTAGTCTTGAATTTTCTTCCGGGCGGTTGCTCGAACAGAGCACATTCTTCAGGAATGTCGTCGCGTAAGCGTAGCCAAGTGCTGGATCCATACGGAACAATGGACGATCTACAGGGTGATTGTAAAAGCGTGCGCGCTTGCTGTAAAGATAGAACTTAGGTGATTTTTAGTCAGATCGCCCCATCGCCAAGGACGCAATGCGCCTTGAGCTCAATTGCTCCGGACCGTCCGAAGAATGTTAGTACTGCACAAGGTCAGTATCAGCAGCAGTGTTACTCTCAGCAGCAATGGTCGAGAGTGATGGCGTTGAGGCTATGGAACATTGACTGCATAACATTCTCGTGGCAACGAAAATACCGGCATCCCACTAACAAAAGAGCAGTGCACCGTCAGTACCGTACGTTAGCTGCTGTTTGTTGAATTTCAATCAAGATCGAGATCACGACGCACCTTCGTTTCGATGCGCATGCCAATCTGACGAGGTTGATCGTAGGGAAAGCATCTGGTAAGTAAACGTCTTAGCAAGATACAAGAAGCCTGATTTCGTGTGGGTATTCTTGGGAGAAAAGATAACCAAGAATTGTACAATGCTCAAATAGATAAGATAATAAATAGAATCAACGCACTAAGTCTTAGAGGGAAATCATATCAATATCCACGTCAGGAGCTGTGAAGCCCCTCTAAGAATTCTTATTGATTGTAAGGGCGAACATTGTCGACAATACAGCCTGGAATGTTTGGCTCATCGGGCTCTCCTGCGTCACCAGCTAGATTATTGATGGTGGTGGATGTTTGAGGGTTGAGCATGAGGAGTGTTCTTGTTTCAATCCTGGCGGTTTCGAGTCGAACGAGAGGACGCCCTCTAATTGCAGGACCCTTGATAGACGCTCGAGAACCGCGTAGTTACTGCAAGCGATGCCTTCCCGGATGTTCACAGCTGGAATCGACACCTCCCTCCCATTAGGGAAGCGAGATGTTGATATCTTGCGATGTTTCATAGTATCTTCTAATCATAAAAACGAGCCTTTCAGAAAAGCCAGATGGAACACTGATTACGAACATTTTTTGGGTAAAGGAAAGCTCCAGGAAAATGGAATTGAAAACGCGTTTCCCGTGGTCAGAAAAAAGGAAAACAATCGTCATTGACAAGAAAGAAGATGTTTTTGGCACAGGAAAGGAGGGCGCTTTCCATATCCCATCATTGCCGCACCCAAATGGAACATTCAACAGTCTGGGCGAAAGGAAGGCCACAATTTTTCAGAATACCTTGCTCCGTCCAGAAAATAAGCAGGCTCTAGCAATAATTATCGTCATATCCGGGAAGTTCACCGCCGTGACCAGAGAATGCCCATTGCCGGAATATGGTTGAATGCGAACATGGGTACTGGGGCAGAGAGGATTTAGGCGACAAAGGCATCATATTTTGGAGCTGCTTACAGTGCGGTATGTATGAACGCGGCCCCCGTATCTCAGGGCTCGTTGCAACGCTGAACTATGAACAACGGGACAAAGTTAAGCTGTAAACGACGGGAGCGACGGGAACAACGGCGAAGCCTCCGAAACCTGCCCTAGAGCACACGTGGTCGCGGATGTCGGACCGGACCGTTCCCAATGATCCTTTTGTGTCCTCCTCTCGTCCACGTACAATTCCTAGTCAGATTTTGTAGACTGAGCCCCTGCTCTCAAGATTCAGCCTCAGTGAGACCGTGGCATGTACATTCAGACGTCATCCATATCCCTACAGCCCCATTCTGATTTTGACCGCGTGAGTTGACTATCCTACGGAGTTCATCAATATTTGCCAAATGAAGATTGGTATGTGCTCACCACGGCTGTATGAAAACATGTGATCCACTGGAAAGATCATTATTGTTTCCGATGCCGCGCCACCGCTATGATCGGTAAACCCTTTGGTAGGCCTGACTCCGTTGTTCCTTCGTCTCCCTCTGCTCATAATACTGGATGTTAGAGAACCTCAATCAACGTTTCTCCTTAGCGCTCTTTCATAAAGAAGAGCCTTAGATTGATCAGCATCGTCACTATGTCAATATCGATCAACTATCTCCCTGGTATACCATGATTTTACTCCTTGGTGGAACACCAAACGCGACGCGAGTGGCCCAACAACCCGCAGTATAAGGCCCTTGTATGCGCATCATCCTTGATCGGTGTCCATTTAACGACTTCCTTGTAGGGTTTTCCTCCTAATAGTGATGCGAATTTTCTCACCAGGGACCGTGCATATCCATCTTGGCCTCGTGCTTCTTCGTCCACCGACAGATTCTGCGATGACTACGGCGTTCACCTCTCCCTGCCCTCCTCCTCCCGGTAGATTAGGTCCAAATGAGTTCGATAGTGGATTATAGGCGTGCTTTCTTTCGTTTGTTATCGAGGCGTTGACTCATAATCTTGGCTAGCCTCGACGCCGCCGTCAGTGCGCCGGGTAGCATGTTCACTACCACGACCCTTGATACCGAGCCTCACTGGGTCTCATGCATGCAAGGTGGTGGAGCTCACTGCCGCTTGGGCATGACCTTTGCTATCAATCCCACTGCTAACATAATCCAGAAACAACCATTAAGTATTATAATTTGAGCGACTCTAGATACATACAACTGGCTGCAGGTTCAGATATTCTCTACAGATGAAGTTGTATTCATGGACGTCCTGAGGCGTCGCGTAATACCAGTGTTCTGACCTCAGTGCTGAAGTACAGCGGGATTACGCTGATTACAATGAACATTAGGATGAATATCCATGGACTATGGCTCGATTTCATATCTTTCGTTTGCATAGCAGAAGTGAACTCTATCTTGGTAACAGTCTTTATGCTCGAAGTCCGATACCTCTTGTTCGACATGACTGATGCCGACTCAAATAAGGTGTCATGTAAAGGAATCCAAGCGAATGTAATTTAATCAGCAGTTATACACACACAAACTCGGATCTCCCTACCTGCCGTGGAAATGTCGAGGACCTCCATGAGAGGCCACCCAAAATACTCACATACATCCACGTCGCCACGTCCAGGGTCAAAGTTATAATCGGTGTTCAATTCGTGTACAGTTTGTAGCAGCGTTTTGGATATGAGCTGCCTCTACGAGTGCCCGCCTATACGAAGCTTCACGCCGAATATTTCTTCTACTTCGTCTGGAGATATCTTCATGTCCGCATCGTACCACGTGAAGACAGGCCACGACACCTTGTTGGTTTGATAATCGATGGAAGGAGTACTTATTGCCACCGAGAGCGTATGGTGATGGTCTCCGGCCATGAATGTGTCACAGAGACGAAAGGAGGAGTCGCACTTCTCCGGTTCAATCCAAAGGTAAAATATCGAGTCTGAATACACTTATCAGCTGGTAGTAGTTGTTTGATAGGCAACACACACTCACTCATCAAAAACAGCTCATCATCCTCCGCATGTCCCCTGGAGTAGATCCAAGATTTTGACTGGGAAGCTTGCGCAATCCAAGAATCCAACATCTCGTCAAATGAATGCAAACAGATCTCAGCACTACAAATTCGAATTCCAGCGCACGGTAAGGGTAGAATTGTGGAACTGCTGCCGAACAGTCAGCAAGAAAAGACAAGATCAAAGCAACAACAGACTTGTGTGTCGAGTGAAACAGTGGTATAACAGTGCCCCTGTCCAATCCTAGCCACTTCATGACCCATTCGTCCAACCGGATCGGGATTCTTCCCACCAAAGTTCCTCTGGGTGAGGTCAATACGCTTCCCGGCGCATAGGGCTGATCTGGAGGATAAAATGGCCCAAAATTTGGACGCCAAACCATGTGTTTCATGGCATCATATGCATTGCATAAATCCTCCTTTCGCGAAGTCAGCGATGAGGACCATCCGTGGATTTTGCTGGGAAGCCGCTCTCTACTAAACGGGTGCCGAGAACCGATGCGGTCCTTATCTTTGATACACATTATAAAACACCCAATGGTTTCGAAGTCAGATATCCTATTCGTTACGACAACTTGCCCGCGTTCATTGAGACGAAATGTACCTTCCTTTGAGCATTGTTAGTACACACAGAGTGTCCTGTGAGTTGACTGACATTCGGCGTGCTTAGGACTGACTCGAGAATTGTGGAATGTCTAAAAAAATACTCTGCAACTGACTAAGAACGGACATTCAGGCGTATCTTTCTGGACTGGAAAATATTACTGTACCTCTAAATCGTAGTACTACGCAGTACCGCAGTAAGACATTAGCTGGATTTGTCCAAATATCATAGGAAGTTGGTTTACCAGTTGAATATAGAACGGTATAATCTTCTTTGCAGTCAAGTTACGTTCATAGTGATCAAAAGTGATCTGGGTGCTACCTGTACACAGAAGTTAGACGAGACCAAAGACCAAGGGAACTACCTTTACCATGAAATACAATCGCCAGAAAATTTGGCGATCTGCAAACACCAAAGATTTGTGCGATATTTGGATGCCTACGCAATACATCACTTGATGACGATTATACAGACATGGAACGCCGAACTTTATATTCATGAAAGCATCTGCAGTCGCATTGAATTGCTTGATTACGAACTATGAGCTTCGCCCTTGAGGAAAGTACTAACAGGTATTCACTTTTAATATAGCTTCTTCATGACCAGTAGAATGTTGGTATACACGGATAATTTTTGCCGTGTTGCTGCACTCGACTGTGCCGTGGTGGTCTTGGTATTCCCGAGTAGAGTCACGCCCTGGAGGAGACACAAGCTTTCCCACGTAGATATCCCCCATGCGAAGTTCCTGAATCTACAAATAAAAATAAGATGTAACCATGCTTGACGAAGACCACACCTACCTGTCCTCTATAATATCCCTTCATATCCAGGAGCTTTTCACAAATCTGGGCGGCGTTCTCTCTCTGGATATTTACCATGGAACGTATCTCGCCAAGGACACAGTGAGTCTGCTCCTTGACAGTTGAATTTAGGTGTGATTGTATCGTCTCCGTGGCCTGGGTGACGGTATGGATGAGTGCATCCTGCATCTCCGACATTGCGAGCCTTGAATCCGTGGCAGCTAGAACCTTGAAAGAAACCAATAGTGAATACAAATACCACTGTGTACAAGACCCAAACACATACCAGGTAATCGGTCTTGATGTTGTTTACTCGCAGCTTGTATCCGTCGATGACAGCAGAAACCTTCTTCGTTGTCAGGAATCGTGTGATCCTTTGGGACCTCAGCTTGCTTCGAGTGGCGTTTAGTTCGGCAATTAAACTCTCCAGATATCTGAAGAGAAGTTTCGGTAAGTGAGGTTTAGCAATCTGTAAGCGCCAACTCACTTTTGAAATTCTAGACATAAATCTCGGAAATGTGCCGCGCTCGTATCACCGTGGGCTGCGACCGTTTCCTTGATCATTCGTATTATCGTTCCAATACTCTCTGCTAAGTCTTGAAGGTCCTCATTGTTCTTGCCCTCTACCTAGACCCCTGCTCAATACAGTACAGCAACGCTTAACAGTACATACCTCGATAGCCTCAAGAATTGTCGCTATACATCCCGCAACTCCCTTTATGTACGGAAATGGCGCCATCTCACCCGCAGCCGCTGTAAGCCTTGCAAATTGTATCCAGACGCCAATATTCGAACCTCTCGACATCCTAGCGATGATGGTGGTGGTGGTGGTGATGGTGATGGTGAGAGAGTGGGCCTACAGCTGAGCCTTTGAAGGAGACAAATATCATGCTGTTATTTTCCATGCTGTTAGGATCACACGCAAGGTGAGGATCAGGCTGAAGCGAAAATTCTAGTAGCTTTATAAGGTTACGGATTTGAATAGAGAACACAAATTACAGACGATCAGAAGATTAAAGTCCAAGATTGGACTTTTGACCTGATGAAGGGAAATTTTGAATAGGCCCCTTCAGTTGCGTAAGAAATAGGCTCGGCCCGACTTCCTGGGAGCGAGCTGCCGGTATCGCCACCGTCGACGCAACTCGCCTCTTTCTGCAAACATTCTGTCGCATCTACTATCTTCTGTAGATGATGACTAGAGTTGATATACCCAGATTCGTGTCGCATGTATCGAAAAATAGGATATTTAAATTTTGATTATCAGGTGCATTCTTTAGTCAGACGTACAATAGCGTCCTTGTAGCACGATCCTAGCCAGGCATTTTAGACAACGAAGATCGTAAGACACTACTCGCTCGATTGCGCTGCGTAAGCAAACCCTCGTAGGAGGAATGGCTCAGGGCTCCGCGGTGAAGTAACCTATCAAGCTCGTTAGACTTAAACGAGTGCACATTGAAAATGTAAACATAATACTAACCACTATCCGACAGCTCCTTCATCTCTGCAAATCCAACCTTGTTGCAGAGGTCCCGTCTCCAAAAGAAGCGCGTCCAGACAATCATACAGCCCAACGTTTTGTTACCCCCATCTACAAGCCGTATAGAAATCAGGACCCACAAAATGAAAGGAACGGGATTCGACTCACCAGCTCAGAGAGAAGCCTACTACAGTCCATGACAATGATCTCTTCTCCACGTCTTCGTTGTATCGATCAGCTCCCTAGCGGAGCTCCCATCCAGGCTCGTCCAAGTCTCTAGCGGTGGATGTGGATTTCGAAAGTGGTTAAGTGCGCGAACCTGGGTGATGGTTGTTAAAAAGTTCGGCTGTGTAAGGGTATATTTCCCGGCTTGACGGTTTCAAGCTGGAACTTGACGCTAAGCCCCGCAGCCAGTTCCACATTCGATACTACTTCTGTAGCAGGACACACTCGTCGGCCGAGGATTGTATAGTCATTGCTAACTGCAGATGATGCCCTCCGCTTATTACCCCAGTCATGTCCTGGCTCTTGACCACCGTGCCGCTGGAAACCAAAGGCGCGCAATATTTAGGAGGTTGCATCTAGGAATACAGTCAGATGGGAGCGAAGGGAGCAGCGGAAGGGAAGTTAGGCGACGAAGAGAATTAGATTTAAGAAACGGAGAACAGCGATTGCTGAAACCTGCCCTAGAGAACACGTGGTTGCGGAGGGATCGGACCGGCACCCTATGCTCCTACTCAGTGAATCTATCTCATACTCTTCAGCTCACACCGGCTCTTCCTCCATGGGAAACGTGCTAGCGAGGCCTCATTGACAACCGAGGTAGGACCCTTCATCCACCCAGTGCCGGTAGTGGTGGATAAACTAACAACACTGGAGACTTTGCCAATAATAGCAAATAAACGAAGAGACCTCGCTTCCCTTGCGCATCTGAGCCACCCTTATACATTATATGTATCCATCGAAGTGATTTACACTCCCTTCAACCAAGTGTACAACTTTCATCAACAATTCTGGTAAACATACGTCACAAGTATCACGAGCGCCAGCGTTCCAACAGTTAGACCTGCTTATTGATGGGGGTAACACACAGCGGTACTTGCGGACCTTCATTCGCCTTCCCCGTAACGACAGGAATCAAAGCACCGCCCGCTGGACAATGGCGCAACTCTGGTGCTCCCTTTGGAAGGCTGAATTCAAAATTACTGAGAAGTTCTGTAACCACCGATTGCATTTGCATTACGCTATTAAGGAAGTGAGATCCAATCGAATAGTAAGTCCTTCAATGCTCACGCGAATCGCCACCTATTCATACCAGATAGTCGAAGTTAAGGTTGATCCATCGCTACTAGCAATTTTAATACTCACCCAAGACATCCACGAACACCAGCGCCTGTTGAGGTCACGAGGTAGTCAACGAATGATCTTAAAACAAGTACATGGTATTCTTACCGAAAGTCATCCTATCAAGACACGAGATTAGCGGTCTAGTACTTTTGCGACGGAGACGTGATCTTACAAATTCGCATAGGTGCCAAGAGATTCCCGTTTATTACCGCGATCATCGAGAAACCGGCAAGGATTCCATTCTGCAGCATCATCGCCCCAGACAGTGGGAAGGCTAGTGAAAACCGGTCAAAAGGCTGCCATAAGTACAGTCAGATTTGACTCGCCGATTATAAGTGTACACAGAGGCAGAGATAACTTGACCCTTAGAAATAGGAATTTCTGAACATGGTTCGCCATCGGACGTGATAATACGTTCAGCTAGTGGGAGCACATCGTCCTGAGATGCTTCGTGAAATAAAACAGAGGCACCAGGATGGTACCGGAGAGTCTCCTGTGATTAGGTCAATCATCGTCAATTACACCCCAAAATATCATAGAACGATACCCTACTTTAATAACAGCGTTGAGCCAAGCCATTCCATCATAATCATCCCAAGTCAACGCCGCAGAAGCTTTGGATTTAGCTATGGCTATCTCCTCGCGTAACTTCATTTGATCCTCAGGATGACGACTCAGCTCATAGAGAAGCCAGGAAATGGCGCCCGCAGTGGTGTCGATGGCTGCTAAGACGAATGTCCTATCCCGCTTACTCAGCTAAAAGAAGCAGGCTGCAGTCGAGGGTGGAAGTAACCTACCCCAGCTGGGAGTTAATTTCTTTGTCGCTCATCTTCTTCGCATCAGTGGCGAGATGAGACATCGCTGGTTCATCATGAGAAATGAGTGTAACCGGTGTTGACACGTCCCACATACCAAGAACATTGACGATGTCCTTCTCAGATGGGTCGGGATCATTGGCTATTTCGATCAGTTGTTTCTCGAAGACAGGCCGGGATGCGTTCGTAGCAATGTCTCTAAACCGCTTCAGCCGCACAGCAGCTCTGCTAGGTAGACGCTCGAGAAGGAAAAGGACCCATTCGGGAAGTATGCGCCAGAGTGCCATGAACAGGAGCTCCCGTTTCGTCGGCCACATTTGAGCTTCGCCGCTATTAGAAATGAGTAGGGAACACATACCCCAAATGAAGTGGGATGACCTACAAGATATTGTTAAGCGCCGCCATCAGCTCGGTTTGTCCATCGTCAAGGGCATTGAATTCATATCTAAAAGAAGCTGGCGGTTTTATTGTAAATAATCTTGAGGATTAATGAGTGCAAGACGAATCCGTACTGTTGCCTATGATGTCTAGTGCGGCCTTGTTTGTCCATTGAAGCACATTGATCTCTTTTCCTTCCCCGACATACTCGTTAGTCTTCTCTGTAAGCTAGAACATTCAAATGAGCTAACGTCGTGAAAGTCAATGTACCACGGTACCTTCTGGGCACATGCTTGGAAGACGTTCAGAAACAGTCGCAGCTGGGATACGGCAAAAGCAGGACCGAGAATTCTCCGCTGCCGTTGGTGGTCGCTGCCTAGGGCGTCCGTCAAACAAGAACATTGGCAACACAGATCCCGTTAGCATACCCTCAACACCCGCTACGCCTTGTCCCATGAATGCTTCTGCCATGCGACGGATATCTCTTGTCCTTGGGTATCGGTATCCAGACGAACGAAAGATGTACTGCAACGCCTTTGGGTCAGCGACCGACAAAATGTGTTGCTGTCATGGAAGTCAGTGTCATTTACAGAAATATCAATAAAATTGCTGACCCCGAAACACTCGCTCGTGCGATATACGGCGCCGTACTGTTCATACCATTCCATCTCCAAGTCGCCTATATGGTGACGACTACGGAGGAGGTATTCATGGCCTGGCGACTATCATTCAGAACAAGACTCAGACGGTGTAGTCAATCCGAGCAAACCTAATAAGAATGAAGGACGGGGTGGTCCGCGGATCTTCCGAATTGCAGATCTGCGCTTCCATATGCGCAGAGGGATTATAACGAGCAAATAGGCGATCGCTGGGATAACAAAGTGATACAGAGTAGTCTGCATGTCGCAGGACTTGACCAGAAGATTATTGAGAGCAAACCATTAAAAGCAGCCTCAGTCAATGAACCCTTTTGGGACAAGAAGTATCCGACAGGGGTGAGAACGCCTTGAAGACGGCCCCTTCGTGAAAGGATACCTGTTTCAGGACGCTGAAATTAGCTCCAGATTGTTCCTATTTAGTACACGGTACATACCAACTGAACTCATTTGAAGATACTTAATCGATGTGTAATTGATACGGAGCTGCAGAAGGGCGCATATATCGTTCAACGTGTGAAGGCCATTTCTGCAAGGAGGAAAGACGAGTCGGTGAACTGACTTCCCCGCATTATCGTCTCCAGTACCTTATAGAAATTATTCCAAATGGAAATTAGTACATGGTTATCATCAAAGAAGAGTATGTTAGGTGAGCCACCGAATCAAGCAGTGAACTCACTAGGATTCATTCATTTGCACCCGGAGCAACATTCCGGCGTCCTTTCCAAAAAAAAATGACATCACTGCGTACTCCGGGCCCAGCAGGTTAGCAGTCCATCGATGCTCATTCGCTCTCGGGTCGAAAGAAGTTGTCCAGAAGCGGTGACATTTCAATAACGTAAATGCCCTAGATTTTGCTTAATCGGAAACATGATGGACCACCCTTGTCCGGCAACTGAAAGCATGGCTGTTTGCCCAAAATGGCGATAGTCTGCATGTTATTGGAGACATGAAGGCCGGCGATGTAGGGCATTGCGGGTATATGGTGCTCATTCAACGAATACTGCAAGTTTAACGGATTAGACCATGTGATGACTGCTGTTTTGTAAATCTATGGCCAAATGCAGACGAATGAAAAGAGCTAGGACGGGTTGAAGCCTGCCTATCGTGACTGAAACCAGATGAACACTGATATTTCACGTAAATCAAGAAGATTGCTACCATGTTTACGTACGGTAGAAGTATCCCCCGGCCTGCGGCTGCTCGGAACAAAGGGTTCGCGTCATCAGTTGAGAATCACGTTCCTCATCTTCTATGCTGGTAGAAAGTAGCGCGTTATGTTGCAGGGTAATACAGGAAGAGTTGCAGCTTATGCATAAATAACATGTGAGCATCGGTAATTTCGACTTGAAGGAGCAAGTGAATCTCACCTCTTCTAACATCACTGCGCTTCCCCACAAACATAATAATTTGGAAAAAGACAAGTAGAAACGATCTTTCTGTGTACAGCCCTTGCTTGACCTGTCTACCGCACCGAAGCTCGGACCAAGTCGCGATAAAAGCACTCTGGCAGGACTACTAGGATATACAGGAGTATCTGCTGGTGCTGAATCTTTGTATGGAATTGCGACGCAGCATTCAGCGATGAATAAGCATCGCAGAGGTGCCAAACTGTCTCGCAATCGGCGGATTGATTTGGGAGTAATCGGTCAGCAATCGTCACTCTAAGTCAAAGCCTGCACCGCTACAACAGTCGTCACCCGGGGTATATTTCCGCAACTGATCTATCGTGGTCTCCATGCCCAAGCTTAACTAAACGCAATCGAATTAGACGGAAAAAAAGGCAAAAAAGAAAACCTCACAGGCAGCACTGTATCATGAGACAAGTTACCAACAGATGTCAAGATAGGCCCAGGAAAGGAAACATAGAATCATACCAAGGGCCGAATATTCCGAAATAATTCATATACAGTGGCCTGAATATCGTCGCGCTTGTCAAGTGGTGATTAACGTTGTTGTTTTGAATGAAGACCGGCCCAGGCGGCCCGTCATCCTGAAACGGAAGACGGTTATGATTCCCACGCCACAGGTGCATCTCCTACCTCTGGTACGTCAAAATTGTTCGACACTCCCTACCCCTTGTCGGTTCAACTTGTTGATGCCTTCACAAGCTATAGCGCCCGTACCGTGATGATCCTTGCAGACCACCAGGAGCGGATGATTTGGAGCTCATCCACAGTCCGGCGTGACGATGGAAGGCTGGCTATTAGATCCATCGCTGACACCACGTTTCCATAAGTTATTGTTGAGCGAAATACCCCCGTTAACAGCTACATCTACATAAATAGCAACCACAGCCTTCCTTATATTCGCGCGTTGGTATACTTTGTACTGTCTCCTTCCTTTAGCTGGTTTTGTTCGTGGACAAGGGCAGGAGTGTTTTATAGAATGGATTCAAGCTGTATGCTCGAATTATCGGCATCCATGCGTAGACTACAAGGCAACATATATTACACGCTGTATTTTTGCCAGTATAGAAGACTGGCGTACGTAAACATGGTACATATCAGATTGATTTATGTGGATATTAATGTTCATCTAGTTGCAGTCATGCCAATCGGTAGCCTTTAGCTCGGCCTATGGAAGGCTCTTTTCTTACTAAACAAAACAGCAGAGACATCAGTGACAACTCTTCCTGAATATCGGCTTGTGAAAAGTCACCGCCTTTAACTTGAGTAATGCGCCAACTTCAGAGAAGCACGTCCCTGAGGCAGAAGAATCTCTCTATTCCTGCAAAGCGGTTGGTGAAATTTACCTGCTAGATACCAATTACGACACTGATAATGGTACAAGTGATATGTCTGGAACTCAGTTTACTGACGACTCACTAAGCTGTTCGATATTCACAGATCCTCGCTTCATAAATTTGGTCTGTATCGTCAATTTTCGTCTGTGTTAATTGGAACTTTTCCTAATCTGTTAAATTTGCAGTACTCGTTAGATGAGCATTGTATTATCCACAATGCCGGCCGTCGCGCTCCCAATAATATCCGCGCTCTGACACCACTTTTGGTCACCGTGACGAGCTCCATGTGCGAAATCTAAGGCATTTACATCATTGAAAAGTCGCTATCTCGACTTCTAAGTTAGACGCTGGAGCAAATGAGCATCTCTTCGCTACTCTCAACGTGTGACGGGCTGCTAGCCTGCCACAGTACACAGTTATGTCATTTTTTGAATGATATCGCAATGCTGCGGTGTGCGCAAATGAATGAACCCTATTGAGTCCCCCGTTTGATTTGTGTGCGCCGGCTCGCCTAACATGCTCTTCAGCGCTGACAGTTTTCTACACAAACGGTAATGTGCGATTGTTTCCGTGAAGTCGGTGGACCTAAACTTGTGGAAATGAAGCCCACCGAGTCTTATTTCCTCCATGGAGAAATGGAATTCACACGTTAAATGAGATATGCATTTCCGTGTTAATACCTTGGCGTATGCTTCATCACATTGCGTCTCACATTACGTTGAGTATCATTAGTACGATCCATTAAATTAGGCATTGTTTACTTATTTTCGTATGAGTTCGCTAGGCGCAATGTATCAAAGAAGAAGACTGAAAGAGAACAACTTGTGTCAGATCAAAGCATCCTGACAGTGGAGGTAATATTCAAAGTAAGAGTCCTCGCATGCAATTCGAGTTTTGGAAGTCACGAAGGGACAGTCTGCCATGAAGCTAAGTTCTGAACTCAAATGAGGCCAATGCCATGAGATTATGATAACCTGAGGGTACACTCCACGAGAGCAGACTAAGCTGGGAGGTATCGCCTGGGTATATTTCGTAACTATTGTCCTGGTTTTGACTCAAGGCCCCCCTTAGAATGCAACTTGGCATAGAAGGCTTATGGTATTTCATATCTATTCTTATCGCCACCGTTATGCTCTGAGTTGGATGTCGTAATAACAGCGGGCACGAGTAGCGTTGCTGTGTTTCCCTTCACAACTCTGCGACGAAGAACTGTCGGTAGGATCAAATGGCTATCTCAGCTGAAGACGGAACGTCGAATCGACAAGGACTGACTTCCAGCTAATTGTCCCAGTATCCTTCGACTCGAAACTTTCGTCATACCCTGAACGCCCAACGGCCATGCTGTTCTTCCTCAGAAACCAACCTGACTCTGATTCGCTCAGTCCGGGAACGCACCACCATTGATGATCTGTATTCGAACTGCCGGTGATGTAGTGGAGCAAACAGGCATGGATAGGAGTCCCGATGACAAGCTGATCGATATCAATGAGAACACCGCTCTCGAGCTTGTGAGTGGATTCCATTTTTTCTCATCTGTGCGGAACTTGATCCTTCTTTGCAGACAGTGGTAACGAGCTGATAATTCAGGGTGGCCCTGAAACGTATCGTGATTTAGAGGGGATCACAGCAAAGAGACTGATGTGTACGTTTCTAATTCATGGTGGTCAGAAAATATGTAGGAGCCTTGAAGGATCACTCATGCGAGTAGGGCGCAAGTTCCCCTGCCCACACGGCCAATGCTCAATTTAGAAGATTTTATTGCGTCAATGCGGACTATTCTTCAAAACTTTGTCAGATTGTCGGTATTCTCTCTTACACGATATCGGGCTCCGTATCTAACTTGTATCGAAGTTTTTTTTCAGATATCTTTACGATCGGACTTTGCCGGAGGGTGGCGCGTACACGAATGGTGCTTCCCGGGCTCGGCAGTGCCGCTGATGGGGACACCACATAGATCTGGTCACTCCTGTGGCTGAGCGGTAATTTCAGGTTGTTAAACACTTTAAAGTAATATTATCTGTGTTTGATTTGGAAACACGCAGGTAAAAACACCTTTGTAAACACTGCTTGTCATTTAGTCTGTGTTTTAGTTTAGTAATTCAATTTATATTACGGACAAAAACACATTTGCAATTACTGGATGTGTTTTTATCTGTCATATATGGATAAATACACGAGTAAAAACACATGCAGTAATTATGACCGGTGTTTTTGGCTGGTAATTTCCTTTTTAAACACAGATAAAAACATCACATGTGTTTCTGTCGGTAATTATAGTTGAATGATGTCATGGAATTACCAATTGAAACACAGATGAAAACACAAAGGGTGTTTTTATCCGTGTTTAAAATTTAAACACACAGCTACTCACTAGTGACAGTGTAGACTCTCCAGCTACTAGCTGTCAACTCCCTCTCTACTAGTCAGCCACTCATCACATATTTTCTATCTAGTAGAGAGGGAGTTGACAGCTAGTAGCTGGAGAGTCTACACTGTCACTAGTGAGTAGCTGTGTGTTTAAATTTTAAACACGGATAAAAACACCCTTTGTGTTTTCATCTGTGTTTCAATTGGTAATTCCATGACATCATTCAACTATAATTACCGACAGAAACACATGTGGTGTTTTTATCTGTGTTTAAAAAGGAAATTACCAGCCAAAAACACCGGTCATAATTACTGCATGTGTTTTTACTCGTGTATTTATCCATATATGACAGATAAAAACACATCCAGTAATTGCAAATGTGTTTTTGTCCGTAATATAAATTGAATTACTAAATTAAAACACAGACTAAATGACAAGCAGTGTTTACAAAGGTGTTTTTACCTGCGTGTTTCCAAATCAAACACAGATAATACTACTTTAAAGTGTTTAACAACCTGAAATTACCGCTCAGCCACAGGAGTGGGTGTCATTGTTCCGCTCACTTGCGTCTTACGACGACGACAGTACAACCAAAACCTATCGTCCTGGCAACCATACCTTGTTATCAATATACGTCGGCTCTGATCGCTTCACTCTTGACGATTGATATCCTCATTACATTACGTCTGAAGGATAGCGAGCAAATTTGCGGGAAATGAGCCAGGTAAGCATGCAACAACATTCCTAAAAGGTCAGGGAATAACGCAATGCCAGTAGAAATACAAGCATCTTCCAGAGGTTACACTTTCCGCCTCGGACATAATCAGTGGTGAGGAATCAAGCATTCCAGTGCTGAAACAACGTTCCTACACTGGTGCCATTTTGCCATCCACTATCGCCAACATCTCCTGTGCTGAGCTAGGTGTTGATGGAACGTTGGAGATGCTCAACGCACCAGTCCGCTCTCTAGATAGCCATCTATCCCGTGCGTGCGAGTACTTCGTCGCTAAAAATTACGACCTAGGCACTGCCTACGCTCATTTGCGCCCCAATCCTCATGGTTTCGTTATTGAAAGAGATATCACGAAAGCATATCAATCCGATAAAAAGGCACAACAAGTTTTGGTCAGGCAGAGCGAGATTGGCGTGGATGCACCCCCTCGGCGTGTGTGGGATCTACATGCTAATCGGGTCGTGCCATACTGGGTCGCCAACGAACTTCCGTTGCCGATATCGCATGCGTGGGTGTCCGATCAAGGTCTTAAGAGAGAGATGACACCCATCAATGGATATCAATGGCCTGTACCGATACCTAAAGACGCCGATCTTGACCTCATCAGGATTGAAATGTTGAACCTTGGGGCGGAATACGTATGGTTGGATGTTCTGTGCTTGCGGCAGGAGGGTCAGGGCGAGGACCCTCATGGTAATCCAAGTCAGCAGGAGTGGGTTCTGAGGGAGGCTCTGCGCAAGGAGGAGTGGAAAGTCGACGTACCAGCAATCGGGTGGCTTTATGCATGGACTAACCATGTCGTCTGCTACTTGAGCGGGTTGGGCCTACCGCTGAGCTTCAAAACTGCCAGCGACTTTGAAGACGATCGTTGTTGGTTCAATCGGGCTTGGACGCTACAGGAGACCCCTCGTAATCCACTTATTGCCGGAAAAACCCGCAACGATGGCATAATCGACGAAAGATACATGGCAGAGGACATGCAACGGAGGCTCAACGAACAACTAGAGTCTTTGGGACAGATATTGCTGGGAGAACCCTCCCTCTTCAAGGTCCTATCGCAAATACAGACCCGGAAATCAACGAAATCGGTTGACAAAGTTGCCGCCTTGGTATACCTCTTCCACTCGCAACATATCCCAATATATAATCCAGGCCAGTCCGAAGAGGATGCCTGGACAGAGCTTATGAATGTCATGTCCGTCTGGTTTCGCGCAGAGTTCTTCCTGTACCCCAAACCTGGAAACGGAATCGGATTCTGGCGACCATCATGGAAGCAGGTAATGGAGGAGGCGCTCCCCGAGGGGCACGGTGAATTTGCGTGTGCGTTTGCGTTCGTGCGTTTGGTGCGTTTGCGTTAAATCGACATGCGTGTGCGTTAATTTGAGTGCGTGTGCGTTTTTGGGCATGCGTGGGAAAAAAACGCGTGGGTGCGTTTGATGCGTTTGCGTGCGTGACAGAGGTGCGTTTTCTTGTATTTTTTTCTTGTTATTGTATTTCTGTTGTTAGGCGTTGCCACAGCCGATCTGACTACCCGTTCCCTACAACAATGAAGCTTCCCAATGAGGAACGTACATTGATCTTTGTAAGTTCGCTCTATTATTGTTTTTCATTCCTATTCTTATTGTTTCTTACTAGGTCTTAATTACTCTCTTGAAATACAATTTTGGTTCAAATTACTTCGTACCTATATCTATAAGAAGTCCAAAAATAAAGACATTGACACGTCAACACCATTTTTCTCTCCTCTCCCAGTCCCACAGTTCTCCCTCCCCCAGAGACGCCATTTCTCTCGCGTAGATGCTGGTCAGTCATCCAATCCTTCTTATGTTGCTGCCTAAAACTCTTTTTTTATAGAAGAACCTTGTACGCACCTTTGCAAGGTGGATACTTGAACCCGATACTCAACTTGCCACTCAACCTCATCCTGACCAAACTAAACCCAACGGAAGTGACAATAAACAGCAAACGGAATGCATCGAGCCAACGTCTCTTGTGAATATTGATGAGTTCATACCAGTATTTGATTCCGATGGTGGGTTAGTGACATTGTTTATGAATGCTTGAGAACTTATTCTCTTTTTCAGGTCGCATTAAAGCACTTGTTGATCCGAGACGAATTAATAAAGTATCGTTACCTATTCTACAAGCGACTCCTAATCCTGCGGCGTCTGTTGTTCCTTGCCGTCTTGAGAACGGATTTTATGTTCCGATTGCCAAGCAGGATAGTACAGCACCTTGTCCAACCAATCGTACAAATGCCCCGTCTGGGCTGTCCCAAGCCAACGCTGGCTCTCATTCTCAACCGTACACCACAAAACCCGCAGCAATAACCAAGCTCAAGCCCGATCCAAAACCTTCGATGATGAATGAACACCACAGTTTCACTCGTTGGAAGCAGCCCGATCTCTCTGATCCGGCACCATTAACTGTGTATCATCCTGTCGAGAATTCCCCACAACCAGATGCTAGACGAGGAATCGACAACGAGGTTGTCTTTACATCTCTGATAAAAATCGAGGGCGGCTGGAACGGCTGGCCTTCAGGTAGATTCGCACTCGATGTATCTGTGGAAGACTTTCGTGAGACGAAGGAATTGATGGTCCATTGGTGTACAAAGAACAATGGCGGTGATATTCATGGCTCTAAAGATTCCCCTACCGTAAATGGTGGCAAAATCAGCAACAAACGATGCCTGGGAATCCTCCGGTGCGACAATCCTGACTGTTCTGCCGGTTATCGTCCCCAAGTCACAGCTCACGGACGTAAGCAGCAGCTCAAGGGACCATGTATCTGTGGTCTCGAGCTGATGTACTTCAACTGTGGGTCAAGGTCCTACCTTATACAGTGGAAAGGTGGATATCGATACATAAACGGAGAGCCTCACAACCATTCACGCTTCAGCTATGTCTTACACATGTCACGGATGGAGGAGGCCGAATTTTCCGAGCTTGTAGAGTCACATCCGAAGCTAGGGCCTGCAGCACTCATGTTAGGACCTTCGCGGTTGAACGGATATGGCCGTGGTGCCGCAGACATTTCTCAAGCTACTCGACATCCAGACCGGGTCAAATACAAACGTCGTCAAGTCAAGGCCAGGACGATGGCTGAAAGTGGCGCCTGGTACCTCACTCAGTTCTCTAACTGGCAGCGTAACCATCCTGGCATTGTTCGAACATATCAGAATGGCAGTGATATAACAATTATTTCTATTCAGACGACATGGATGAGAGATATGCTCGTTTCGGATATCCACAATCACCACAAAGATCCTCTCAATGGTCTCTTATCGGACGCAGCACATGGATACTGGGCAATTGGGCAGTACCTCCTCATTGTGACCTCGGTGTTCAGTGATGTCTTGGAGTTCTGGGTTCCTGGTCTTTTCACAGTCTCTAATGGTACATCAGCGGAACATTATCGCTATCATTTCAAGGGAGTTTTAGAGTCAATTGCCGAGGTTGCTACTATGAGGAAGATGGAGATCCATGATGAGATGTTTGCAGGTGTACGTCGAATTTACGTGTGGATGCTTGGAACCTATACTCATATCTCTCCTCATAGGTTGTTGATTTTAGTGAACCGCAGCGAATTGGGTTCGAGAAGGCCTTTGTTGACTTCTGGCTGCAACGGAATGACATTCGCTCACCTGATGATCTTGCCGCAACAGCAAAGACACTCCTCAAGGGCTGCCAACAACATTTTCGCAATGCTGCAACTCGTGTCAGGCGACTTGGTGGTGTTATACCACCTGAACAGGCAGATGAATTCAAGGACTTGACGAATCTCCTTTATCGTAGTGAAGACGATGAAGTATTCCAGAACACCATTGTGGAAATTCGAAGCAGGTTTCCGAAAACTTTGCCGTGGCTAAACTGGTGGTTACGTCCTGATCATGCTTCGATGATTTTCCCTTCACAACGGCGCATGAATGCTATCGTGTGGGATACACTTCCAGATAGTACAAATGCAGAAGAAGCAATGCACTTCAAGATTTATCAGCTTGTTGGAAAAAAGCATGATATTATGCCAGGTCTGGATGGCCTGCTTCAAGTCGAAAAGTACCATCATTCTCTCTATGATCAGGCACTTCGTGAGTCCCTGTTAGCTTTCCTATCATACAGCAATTTTACTGTATACTTGTGATATAGATGGTGCACCCATTCGTCACGGAATATCACCACTACAATACAGGAAAGATCAGCAATCACAATATGGACGTACCAAGAAGTTTCGTGACCCAAAACATGCTTCGAAGCATGGGATCACACAGCGAGAAGGTCGAGCACCAGATAGGACTGTGGATTTCTTCCCTCCTCAGCGGCGGACAAAACACTCGAAGAAACAGAAGTTGAAACCTGTTGAAAGTGAAGACAATGAAGGATCCCCTCCACCATGGAGGCGATTGCGCAGAAACCACCCAAGTCTCCTTGTCTACGACTCTGAGGAGTCTGGAGAACATAATCCCAATCATTCTCAGTCTCAACCATCGGATAGTCTTCAGGCAATTGTTAAAACGTCGCAGATTGAGGCAGATACCCGTGCAAAGGCTGCGAAACAATTCTTCGATGATATGTCACCTTCAAAGGATTATGACCGTGACTTGACTCGTTCTGTTATCAACCTCAGCGAGACGAAAGAGCTTCCAAGCTATCCTTGGAGTCGTAACTCCTGCTGGCTGGATGCATCTCTGGAGGCTCTGTATACCGCACTGAACTATGGTGATTGGCTGATGTTTGAGTCATTGTTTGCTGGAGAGAGTCAGAGGTCAACTCTGAGCCCAATCTATTACCTCTATATTACGCTGAAAGGGCGTCGTGACTGGCCTCTTTCTGATTTTTCTGGATCCTCTGCACCATCTCAAGAGCTCCAAAATATTCGTGATGGCTTTCGTTCATTCCTCTACCGCATCAAGCTAGTTACTGGAAGTGAGGATTCTTTTCAAGACTCGTTGGTGAGTGACTTGAACCACTACGGATCGTTATTACTCTAATTATTGACTATACAGATGTGGTTTCGAGATGTCGTAGCTCCAGGAAGCCACTTTCCGATGCTTCAGAACTGCCAGAAGTTCTTTTCAGTGTTTACTACTACTGTGCGATTCTGTACTGGCTCGTCTTCTGGTTCTGGCTCTCTGGATCATGTTCTAATCAATAAGCCTCGCTCAAAAACATCAGTGTATGATGGCCCATCGATTAACGAGTTTGAAATCTGTGAAGGAAGCATCAAGACTTGGTTCAATAAACTTACGCACATAAAATCGGCCACAACTGGATCACAGACAAGATCTGACTGCTGGCGCAATGTATATTGCGGCAAGAGATGTGCCTTTGATATCACATTCATTACCTCGATTCCTGTCGTTCTAACAATAGAACCATCAAGCATTCATGGTCAAATGCATCTCGGCGAAGCATTATCCAACACTGACCATATCTGGGACTTTCCACGTACGCTTGCTCCATTGACAATCAACGATGCAAAGGATAAGGGTCTGGAGTACATTCTTGTTGCCCGAATCTTCAAGAATAGCGATCATTTCATCACACGGTCTGCTGTTCCAACAAGTAATGGGAAATTAGCCGTCTTTGAATATGACGGAATGAATCACTATGGGTACAGTCAGCTCCAGAGTGGATCATCGATGGACATCTTGATTGCTGGACGGACTCCACCTGTTCCAAAAGGTTACCACACCTATGCTGCTATATATCGTTTACGTGGAGGCCTGTCTGCACAGCAGTACTTTGAAGCTCGGCAGCAAGAACTATTCAAGAAGAAATTGCTTGTTGACCTTGCGAACCCACCAAATTATGTCGCACCAGAATTCCAGGCTGTCCCTGATGCTGAACGCCATTGGACTACAAAGTATGCATCTGAATGTCGCAGCTGGGAGTTCTGTCGAGTTACAGAGTTGTCGAAGCTTAGCCAACAAAGTACACGACAACAAAGCCTTCCTCCGATTGCTACACAAGGTGATGATGGTAATGATATCGCTAGCAGTCCAAATAATGACTCAGAAGAGGAGCTCTTCTTTTCGAACAAGAATGATTCACCAGAAGATAGAAACAAGTACTATTTATCTACAGCCAGGAATTCAACGTCTCCAGTTTCCAGTTCTCCTCCACCATCATCACCTCTTCATATTCTCTGCCGCTGTGGTACGGACTCCGATGGACATCGCACTGAAGTCAAGGAAGACGCAATCGAATGTGAAGAATGTCACAACTATTCACATCTGGCCTGCCAAACATATTGCCGCACACAGCATGATCTCCCTAAGATCTTTCGATGTCATATGTGCGAGCCTAGAGATCTGGCACGGTCCAAAGATGGGATAGCTGACAGGAATCAAACTACAACACGGCGGTCGAGGCGAATGTATGTCAAAATATATCCAGCTATGGTATAGATACTGAGTCATTTCCTTCGTTAAATAGCAACGAAACCCCAGAGACAATTGCCACTGCATGGCAGCGCCTTTTGTATGCATTTTACAGGTATTCATAATGATAAGAAGACTAATAATGTTAACAACAGCCCAGGTAAAATGGCCCTCGCAAAAATTGGAGAGTTCTATTATCCTTGCCGCCTCATAATCCATAATATTCGACAGAAAGGTTGGACTGTGAAATTATGGAGAGGAAATATTCCTGCACCAGACTCGGTGCACAGCCCAGGAAAATATGCGACTATTAATGATTCTGATCTTATTGATGCACTCTGGCACAACCGTGTTGAGCGACGCTTAATCAAGGTATTATTTTATACTTGCAAAGTTGAATGAACCATGTATTAATCCAATTTATAGCTCGGAAAATTTCTGCGTGCTGACGAAGTCCATGAGAACGAGGATCCTGAAGAGTTCCTCTTAAATCCTGAATCTCTACCTTTCAACTCGGAGATTGATAAAGCTCTTTCCCCATATGGACATGTTCTTCATGCTCTTATGTTCTCTCCCGAGACTGTGGACTCTAGCAGCATTCCTGTGAAGGCTTGGCTTGATATTCAGAAGAAAAAGCCTCCTGTGATTCATTGGAATGGAACTCTATCACTTGATGATCAAGCTAGAATTTACAACTATATCCATCAACGTATTACCAACCTTAAAGATCAAGGAAGGAATGGCTTAGCTTCTCTGCCAGTTGCTCATGCACGTACTCTCCTGGTTGCCTACCGACATCGTGATACATTCCTGAGCCATGAGGAGTGTCCAGTAGCCAACGATGGAGACAAGAACGTCGAAATCTTTGTTCTTCAAAGTGCCTGGGAACGTCTGGTAAATTATACTGGACTTACTACCGATGGATATCCCAAAATAGCTTCTGTGGATGTCGATATGGAAGCTTTGCGTATGTTGGAGGACAGAATGTTTGATACATCGGAGGATGCTGGCATCGCAGGAAATTGCCAATGGGGCCTCGATGTCGGAATGCATCAGGATAACTGGTGTCCTTGGAAATTTGGAGGAGAGAATGGTAAAGGTGTGAGAGAAGGCACAGAATCCGAACTAGAGGTGAGCTTCTCACCACTTTACAATTATATGTAGTCCTTACATCTCTTGACATCAAAAAGCCTGGACCAGATTTCGATGAAGATGAACGGCAGGAGTGGTTCCGAGCAAGAAAAGAAGAAGACAATGTGAAGAAGCGAGCACATGGGCCAGTGCCGAAGCCTCGGATGATATCCAGGAAGCGTAAGGAAATTTTGGAGCCCGAAACTGCAGAGAATTCGCTTCAGGATGGTAGTGCAAAAGTGATTAGACACCCAGCCAAGCGAGCCCGAAACAAGAAAACTTAGAGTACTGATGTCAAATATAGACGATGCTCTTGTTCAAGTAGACAATTTTTCTAGGCCATTTTAGCGATAACAAGTAGTAGAAAATGATCTTCTATAAGCCAGAAGTAATAGGAGACACAATTGTGTGGTTGAACTACAGTTGAACGCACACTAACGCACCGAACGCATGTGTCACAAATAGGTCACAGTCACATGCGTGGATGCGTTTGATCTTGAACGCATGCGTTTTTTGTCCCAACGCGTGTGTTGTGTTCAACAACGCATGCGTGAAGATTTGCGAGATGCGTTTTCTATATTGACTTTATATGCAAGATGCGTTCAAGATATGTGCTGACTTATCCTTACAGAACAACATCTAGGGCATTTTCTGAGGTACTAATGAATGCTACAAGGACCAGTCTCATTATAATGTGAGTTATGATATATATACGTGATTCTGGTCGACTTTAAATGCCTCTACAACAGTTTAATTTCACTACTAGTCAAATTTAAAACGCACGAAACGCACGAAACGCACAATTCCCCAACGCACGAAACGCACCAGAACGCATAAACGCACCACGCAAACGCATAATTCTCCTGGCCCCTCCCCGAGGCTCCACAGACTTTTCGGAATCTTCCAAATGTCCATTGGACGGAGGAAGATGGCGACTCGTATTTCGGACCCCGTATTGACGCATGCAGAGTGCACGGATTGGCTGATGTGACAGATAATCTCCGACACGGAGAGTTAACAGTAAAAAACGCCTCAGGGGTGGAGCGCAGTTTTAAAATTACAGCTGAACATTCATGCGCCATACATGATGGCCAGTATACGCTCATAGGTGCCCTTCAGCTCACGAGCTTCAAGCTCAGACCAGTAATTTTCTGGGTTGTCGGAAAGATAGAGGAGCACAATGGGAGATTTAGAAAGATTTCGGTGTTCAGAATGACGAATCATTCGGAGGCACATAGACTGAAAATACTTAACGTCTACCGAAATTGTAAAACATTTCTTCTTTGATGCATTTATACGGACATGGTAGTGTGTAACAATCCACACGTTACTTGCGCTGGGGAGTTAAACGCGAGAGGTAAGTGTCGTAATGGTGTCTCCATTGTACTTACTTACTTACCATCTGCAGCTGACAGTAAGTGAAAGGCTCCCACCTGGAAGACGCCGCTCCCAACAGACTGTTACATCCTCTCATCCCGTAGCCTATCTTTCAGATACAAGATTCAGATCATATAACGGGGTAACGAACTTTTGACAATCAGCAATCTCACGCCATTGGACCTCGGCATGGGCAAAGAGTATGCAAGGTAAATTCTCGAAAGTCTCGTCGGCTGAAATTCCCACCCTGCTTTGACTCACTTTGCGGGCGCTAGGAAATGTTGTATCCAGGTGGACTGGCAGCGCTATTCTTTTGCTATGAATCGCATGCTAAATATTTCTCATTCGTGGTACAACGAAATATCGGTAATGTATTCATACTTTCAAATTTCGAGATCGTACAGAAATGCACGTACGACGCACGTCGCATCAGTGTATGTCAGGACTCATGGACTCTGATTTCTTACCTGGCGCCGTTTCAATGTTCAAACTTCATTGGTGTACAAGAAAAAGGGATTAAAATGTAATAACCATGACTCCGGTCGGGATTTGAACCAACAAAAGAAACGAAATACCACAACAAACTACTACACCATCGTAATTTTCTAACTTAATTAACGATATCTAAATTAAGCAGTGACCCACTTCACTTGTAATTAACACTTACAAACCATGCACCGAAGTCTCTTGCAGTGGCACAACATCAGACGGCCCAATCGCTAATAACAGGGCTGACATGGTTGGTAGGGTAATGATCTAGCAGGGAAGCTTGCGTGTATGAACTACGGACACAGCTCGAATAGCCATGATAACTGTTCTCGACCGTGATGGAAGTTTGGACGACTGCAGCATACCGCGATACTCGTACTAAGAAAGAAAAAAAACTCTGACGTCATATCACCATCGATCCCTTCACGCGGTAAATCCCTTCTCATTCATCCCCAAAACGTCGTTTTTTATCGGTGACCGGGAGCGGGACACGAAGACACATGCTGGGTTATCTCCATTCTACTCAGCCAATCGGCTATCCTTTCTATGATATCCCCCTTCCCTTGGGTTCGTGAGAGATGAAGGTTTATCGCCAAACTAGTGTCTGAAAGGCGACGAGGTGAGGTACCCTGATATTCCATCTTGTATCCGCGAACTAACGAGCTTCGGTAGACATTCCGATCCATACATATAAACTTGGCAGATCGTGCACTTCGGCCTAGAGACGTGTACTTGAACTAAAAGTAAGCAGAGAATATCTGCGGACAAGTGCAGAAACAATTGCTGAGCTCCTTCTAGTTGTATGCCCATATATTATTCATGCGTAGATCGCAAGCCAACCTGTATCACAACGAAACATGGAGCTGTATCTTGGCCGGTATAGAAGACGAGGAACGGGATTCTCAACCGACGACTCGGGACCCTTGTCCCAAGCGGTTGCAGGCCGGGAGATAGTTCTGGCGTACGTGAACGTGGTACGTACTCTACTGATTTACGTGAGTTATTTGTGTTCATCTGGTTTCAAGTCGGCAGGCTTCAACCTGGCCTAATTCTTTGTCTGACCTTAACCGTGTGTGTACAACACAGCAGTGACATCGACGACAACACTCTTGCAGAATGTGGGCCTATGAAACATGTCTGCCTGTAACTTCAGTGACGGGCCGCCGGCTTTAGTGAAGCACCTCGCTGCGGCAAAAGAATCTCTACTCCGGCCAGCCGGTGGACGAACCGTACCGGCTAGATAAGTTGATGACGATGCCGATATTGGTGTAAACAAGATACTATCATACCCGGGGTTCCGTCTGCTGATGTTTCACTAGGCTGTTCCGTGTCCACGAATCCTCGCTTCACAAAATTGATCTTATCCTCTGTGTTAGTTGACACTTGCCCTAATCTGTTGAACTTGCAGTACCCATTGAATAAGCATCGTATTACCCCCAATACCATGCATTTCCAGCCTTCGCGCCTCCACTGATGTCCAGACTCTTCCGCCATTTTCTGGGTACCGCGATGCTTTCCAGTCGTGTTAATTCTAGGGCACTTACGACATTGACGAAGTTACTATTCCTGGTTAACTTCTTTAGATACGGGAGCAAATGACCATCTCTTTGCTGGCCCTATTGGCGCAACGGGCTAGCCATCTACGGAGTACACAGTTCTGTCTTCTTTGAATGATAACGGAATTTTGCAAAGGCCGCAAATGAATCACCCTCGGTGAGTCCCTCACTTTACTCACCCGGCCCGCCTAACATCTTCAGTACTGACAATTGTGTCCGAAAATTGCCTTTTGGGATTGATTCTGTGAAGTACTGCAGACCTAAACTCGGGGATGCAAAGCCCGCCGAGTCTTCGTTCCTTCTTGCAGAAATGGTCTTCACACGTTGAATGAGATATGGGCCCTCCCGCATCTCTCGGTTGATAGCTTGGCGTGTGTTTCGTTTCCTTGCGCGGCGGTTTCCTACGATGGACATCGATCAAGTATATATATATCTTCATTTGAGTTCACTGGGCACGATGCACTGAAAAAAGATACCGAAAGGGAATAATCTGTGTCTGAATCAAGCGTCCTAACGCAGGTTTCATTCTTCGACAGGGCCGTTTTCTAGGATCCTTACACCTGATCAATTTTTTCGCCAAATTTGAGAGTTCATGATGAGCTCCGAGTCGACCGGAATCACTCATAGTTATCTGGGGCCACTTTTAATGGTATCCTGTCAAAAAGATTCTGTTCTGCGACATGCAGCCTGCTCTCTATTACTTTGTTATCTCTGTGATTGCTTATTTGTTCGTCACTGTCCTTCTGCGCCTCTGGAAGCGCAGAGATGCGATTCGAAAGATTCGCGGACCGGCGCGTCCTTCGTTCTTACTAGGTTTGCCCACTGTGACTGACGTCTAAGCTTTATTTCTAAACTATAGTTATCAGGTCACGAATACCTCCTTTGTAGTCGACAGCATGTAGGCGACTTGGAGATGGAATGGTATCAACAGTACGGCGCCGTATATCGCACGGGCAGATGTTTCGGGGTGAGAACTTTGTTCATCTTCTCTCAATGATTCTGACTTGTATGACAGCAAGACATGTTATGCGTCGCTGATCCGAAGGCGTTGCAGTACATTTTTCATTCTTCTGAATACGGATTCCCGAAGACAAGAGAGAACCGTCGCATCGCAGACGCGCTCATGGGACCGGGCATAGCTACAGTTGAAGGTAAGCTAACAGCTTCTGTGTGTCAAATGTTCTTTGTTTCATTGAAGCTGTAGGTAGCAACCACCAACGCCAGCGGAGAATTCTCGCTCCTGCTTTTTCGGCAACACAGCTGGGACAGTTTCTAAACGTCTTCCAGGCATGCGCCATGAAAGTACGGAAGTACACTGACCTCCATGACATTAGCTCATTCGAATGTTGTAGCTTATAGACAAGACTAGCGAGTATGTCGGGGAGGGCAAGGAGATCAATGTGCTACAATGGACAAGCAAGGTCGCGCTAGATATCGTAGGCATCAGTAGGGATTTACCTAGCTTTCATTAATCTTCAAAATTACTCACGATCGAACCGCCAGCATCTTTCAGAGTTGAATTCAATGCCCTCGAGGATGGACAAACCGAGCTCATGGCGGCACTCAGCAATATCTTGTATGTTTAACCCGATTCATTTGGGGTATGTCTTGCTTACTTATTTTCAATAGTGGTGAAGCACAAATGTTGCCGACGAAATGGGAACTCCTCTTCATGGCCCTCTGGCGCATACTTCCAGACTGGATTCTCTTCCTTCTCGAGCGGTTGCCTAACAGACTTTCTGTGCGACTGAAGAGGTTTAAAGACGTTGCTACGAAAGTATCCCGTCCTATCTTCGAGAAACAGCTGAATGAAGTAGCCAATGATCCGGATCCATCTGAGAAGGATATCGTCAATGTTCTCGGTATGTGGGCCATGTCCGAACCGATGACAGTCCTTTCTCATCATGAAATAGCGATGTCGTATCTCGAAAACGACATGAAGAAGAAGATGAGCGACTTAGAAATCGATTCCCAGCTAGCGTAGGCCTCTTCAACCCTCATATGCTTCATTTAGCTGAGTGGGTAGGATAGGACATTCATCCTAGCAGGTCACGACACGATCGCTGGCGCCATTGCCTGGCTTCTCTATGATCTCAGTCATCATCCTGAAATTCAGATGAAAGTACGTGAAGAGATAGCTATCGCTAAATCCAAGGCTCCTGGGGCGCTTACTTGGGACGATTATGATAAAATGTCTTGGCTCAACGCTACTATTAAAGTGCGACATTGTTTCGTAATATTTTGAGGTGTGATTGACGATGATTGGCCTATTCACAGGAAGTTCTCAGGTGCCATCCTGTCGCTGCTGGCCTCTTTCGCGAAGCGTCTCAGGACGGTGTCCTACCCCTAGCCGAATCTATTATCACTTCCGATGGCCACCCGTGTTCAGAAATCCCTATTTCTAAGGGTCAAGTTATCTTCGCCTCGGTGTACACTTATAATCGGTGAGTCCAATTTGTGTATATCCAGGGCAGACTTTTGACCGGTTTTGCTAGGCTTCCATCTGTTTGGGGCCATGATGCTGCTGAATGGAATCCTTGTCGGTTCCTTGAAGATCGCGGGATAAAGCAGGAATCTCTTGGGACATATGCAAATTTGTAAGATCTTGTCTCTGTCGCGAAACTACTACATTGCTAATTCAGAGCTTTGATAGGATGACATTCAGTAAGAATAACCTGTACCTGTTCGAGAGCCCTTGTTGATTACCTCACAGGCAGTGGTGTTCGTGGATGTATTGGGTGAGCATTAAAAGCCTTGGAAGCGGAAGATCAACCTTAACTTATAATATCTCATATCAATAGGTGGCGATTCGCGTGAGCCTTGACGAACTTATTAATCGATGCGACCCTCACTACTTTACAGCGTTATGGCGGTGCAATCGGTAGTCACAGAACTTCTGAGTAACTTTGAATTCAGCATTCCAAAGGGAGCACCGGAGTTGCAGCATGGTCCCGCGGGTGCTGCATTGATCCCCATTGTTCCGGGGAAGGCGAATGAAGGACCGCAGGTGCCGCTGCGTGTTACCCCTCTCAATAAGCTGGTCTGACTATTCGAACACTGGCTCTAAGGATATTTGTGATGTACTGTCATAAGAATAATTGATGAATATTGTATATTCAGTCGATTTTGGCGATGTCGTTTTACTTCCCGAGTGCAGCCAATGGATGTTGATGATATTAAAGATACGGGAAACAGTTACGATCAAAAACACGCACTGGAACGTGCGATAGCCTTATTTTCCGATTAGGACTCGAACATGAATTCTGTGGGCAGGTTGATGCCACGAGACTACCAGACAGCACGGTTGCTACTACCATCAACAGAATAACAGCCAACCGACGTTCGCGATATGCCTGAGGGCATGACAGGGAAGTCCGTGTGAGCAAGTGTCGTTATGCCTAGTCCTGACCATTGAGAAATATGCGGGTTGCTTCCAGCATCAGCATGAGCAAATGAGGGCACGGCGAAGTCAATGGCAGTCAGAAACTCGGAAGAAATGACACCGAGCACATCATTGTTGACGCTGGGCCGAGTAGAGGAATCCCTTCGATGTCGTGTAATTTCCAACAGCAGTTTCTTGTGCAGATCGTTCCAAACGTGTTCGTTGTGGACAGTGTTGGGCGGGTCAGGTCAGGTTCTTGACCAAAGGTCAGGGTCAGGGAGGACCTGACCTTTCGGGGGTTTTCGTAGGGGTCAGGTCCCAGAATGGAAGGGGTGGCCCGTAGTCTTTTTTTTCGCATTGTACGTCGATCCTTCTCGCTCGCGGCTGCCTCTACTGCGTGTTCTACATCATCCATGGCTTGTTTTTCCAACCCAAAGTTGAATAAGTCTGGAAATGGTACCATAAAAATTGGATGCCGCAAATGACGATATTAACCAAACCATCATCGATCACAAACCATGAATCCTCCTCCATTTACCTCGATGAGCGCTTTTCTATCCCAGAGATCTCTAACTTTCACACCGGTGATGTAGTCAGCCCATGGGGTGGCTCGTTGTGGATATTTCAGACAGTCGATGAGCATGCCGTTGAGGAAGCGTTAAGGTCTTACGATAGTGAAGGGCCGGATGACAACTAGGGAGGTGGTAATGGTTTTGTAGGTTCCAGGGAGGTTGAGTAGATGTCCACTCCCTACAACGAAGGTACTAAGTTTGCACGTGACTCCTTGACCTGACCCCCAGAAAATGAATGGATCAGGTCAGTCAACTTCGTCTCGAAAAATTGCTGACCCCTGACCCGGGGTCATGACCCTGGGTCAGCCCAACACTGGTTGTGGACGAGCACCAGGACGATCTGCTGTTATGATCTCATTCGTCCGAAACGCACGCCACCCACAAGGATGAGTCTAGACCTTGACCATAGCTCGCTTATCGTTATAATCGTAGACGAGCCGACTGACGGTCAGATAAAGAGCGGTAGTCCCACACACTGGCTGTCTACATGAGCACCGTGTACAAGCTGAGCTGAAGATAAGTAAGTGGACGGAAGAATGCAGCAAAAAAATTCAGTGCATGCAACACTGTTTCGCGATATCCTACCATCATATTACAAGATGGGCCCACGGAGACACAAATGAACAACCACAGAGAAAGTTGAAAGTTCTGATTTTGAGCAGAGTGGCCGGATTATCGTTGACCTTGTGGTACACGCGTAGTTAAGTGTGACGTTGAACGTTGGATCTTTTGGACCGGGCCGAATTGGAGACCGGCATTTATTCGCACTTCCCACGCCACAGACGTGTCTTCCACCTCCCAGTCCATGGCCGAAAAATCCGACCATCCTTGCCCTTTGTCCGTTCAAGTTAAAACTTAAAATCGCCCAGTTGCAAATAGCTGGTCACGTAAGAGAGCCCAACGAGCCAAATGCCAGTGCCAAGCGAGCAATTCTATGGTATGAAGGACACATTAGCTTATACAGAGACCATTGGTAGGACTTCAGTCGGGCTTCTGTAGTGAGCTGACTTGTGTTGACTTTCTACTTTGTGGACCATGATTGCTATGAAACTAGCGGATGAGCCCTCAGAGCACCACGAATCATATTAGAAATCAAGACCACCGCGAAGAGGGGAGTCTGTGTTTGAGACATGAAGTATCTTCCGGATATCATTAACAGTGTTTAGGACCACGGTTAAGTTTCCCAGGTGTGCCGTCCATGCAATTCTAGTAGGTTTAACAGGTACAAAAGGCCTGCAATCAAGGTCCCCGTCGTTTCGTCGGCGTGACTCTCAACTTTATCTGTTGAATAGAGCAAGGCCCGAACCCTGAACTTGGGCAGTCATAACAGTCCTTGGACTGAAGAACCGGGGTGATGATGCATCTTTCTCGAAAGCACTCAATACACCAGTCATCCGACGGAAACTCATGTACACTGGCTAAGATGACATTTTTCAGCAGGAGCAAGATTATATGGAATTAACCCATCGTCATCTACTGCAATTCTTCTGACGTGCATGGCACTCCTGAAGAATGTTATTGCCTTGTAGAGCTCGCTGCCGCCTTGCAAACAAATGTTGACCAAAAATAATATCGCGATGTCACCTTGATAAAGCATAGTAGCGATGATCCCTGTTCCTGTGTACTGGTCGCCTCCCTTCTATAACCCACTCTTCCCTCGCTTTACCCCTAGCCTTCGAGTCTCCGATAACGTACAGACTATCGCCATGGTCTGGGCACAGCGACACTCAAAATTGCCCGACACGGCTGGTTCATCCCGTTTCCAGTCGTGCGAAATCTAGGGATATAATTGAAATGTTACTGTTTCTGGTCAACTTCTTTTGACCTGGCGGGAACAGAGGAGCGCCGATAGGCTGCTTGTCTACCATGGAGTACAAAATGATGTTATTTTGAAATGAATCCGGAATGTTGCGACGCACGCAAATGAATGAACCCCGGTGGGTCCTTGCCTTGATTAGCGTGGCTCACCTAACATACTCTTCTTGGATGACAGTCATGTACCAAGTTCCATTTAGAATTATTTCTATGAGATACTGTAGGTGATAATGCGGGAAAGTGAGTTCACCGATTCTTCTTTCCTCCTTGCAGAAATGGCCTTCACACGATAAACAATATATACACCCTCCGGCATCTCCGTGTTAATGCCCGAGCATATGTTTTGTCATCTTGCGCCCCCATTCTGTGTCAGATGCTTCGCCAAATTTGAGAACTGAATAGTACTTTCGAACTTCGGGTACATCACTTTGAGACCTCTTTTATTGGCGTCCTCTCAATCACTTTCTGTTCAAATCTTGTGAAATGCAGATTACTCTCCATTACTTCGGGCCAGGAGAATTATGCGTTTGCGTGGTGCGTTTATGCGTTCTGGTGCGTTTCGTGCGTTGGGGAATTGTGCGTTTCGTGCGTTTCGTGCGTTTTAAATTTGACTAGTAGTGAAATTAAACTGTTGTAGAGGCATTTAAAGTCGACCAGAATCACGTATATATATCATAACTCACATTATAATGAGACTGGTCCTTGTAGCATTCATTAGTACCTCAGAAAATGCCCTAGATGTTGTTCTGTAAGGATAAGTCAGCACATATCTTGAACGCATCTTGCATATAAAGTCAATATAGAAAACGCATCTCGCAAATCTTCACGCATGCGTTGTTGAACACAACACACGCGTTGGGACAAAAAACGCATGCATTCAAGATCAAACGCATCCACGCATGTGACTGTGACCTATTTGTGACACATGCGTTCGGTGCGTTAGTGTGCGTTCAACTGTAGTTCAACCACACAATTGTGTCTCCTATTACTTCTGGCTTATAGAAGATCATTTTCTACTACTTGTTATCGCTAAAATGGCCTAGAAAAATTGTCTACTTGAACAAGAGCATCGTCTATATTTGACATCAGTACTCTAAGTTTTCTTGTTTCGGGCTCGCTTGGCTGGGTGTCTAATCACTTTTGCACTACCATCCTGAAGCGAATTCTCTGCAGTTTCGGGCTCCAAAATTTCCTTACGCTTCCTGGATATCATCCGAGGCTTCGGCACTGGCCCATGTGCTCGCTTCTTCACATTGTCTTCTTCTTTTCTTGCTCGGAACCACTCCTGCCGTTCATCTTCATCGAAATCTGGTCCAGGCTTTTTGATGTCAAGAGATGTAAGGACTACATATAATTGTAAAGTGGTGAGAAGCTCACCTCTAGTTCGGATTCTGTGCCTTCTCTCACACCTTTACCATTCTCTCCTCCAAATTTCCAAGGACACCAGTTATCCTGATGCATTCCGACATCGAGGCCCCATTGGCAATTTCCTGCGATGCCAGCATCCTCCGATGTATCAAACATTCTGTCCTCCAACATACGCAAAGCTTCCATATCGACATCCACAGAAGCTATTTTGGGATATCCATCGGTAGTAAGTCCAGTATAATTTACCAGACGTTCCCAGGCACTTTGAAGAACAAAGATTTCGACGTTCTTGTCTCCATCGTTGGCTACTGGACACTCCTCATGGCTCAGGAATGTATCACGATGTCGGTAGGCAACCAGGAGAGTACGTGCATGAGCAACTGGCAGAGAAGCTAAGCCATTCCTTCCTTGATCTTTAAGGTTGGTAATACGTTGATGGATATAGTTGTAAATTCTAGCTTGATCATCAAGTGATAGAGTTCCATTCCAATGAATCACAGGAGGCTTTTTCTTCTGAATATCAAGCCAAGCCTTCACAGGAATGCTGCTAGAGTCCACAGTCTCAGGAGAGAACATAAGAGCATGAAGAACATGTCCATATGGGGAAAGAGCTTTATCAATCTCCGAGTTGAAAGGTAGAGATTCAGGATTTAAGAGGAACTCTTCAGGATCCTCGTTCTCATGGACTTCGTCAGCACGCAGAAATTTTCCGAGCTATAAATTGGATTAATACATGGTTCATTCAACTTTGCAAGTATAAAATAATACCTTGATTAAGCGTCGCTCAACACGGTTGTGCCAGAGTGCATCAATAAGATCAGAATCATTAATAGTCGCATATTTTCCTGGGCTGTGCACCGAGTCTGGTGCAGGAATATTTCCTCTCCATAATTTCACAGTCCAACCTTTCTGTCGAATATTATGGATTATGAGGCGGCAAGGATAATAGAACTCTCCAATTTTTGCGAGGGCCATTTTACCTGGGCTGTTGTTAACATTATTAGTCTTCTTATCATTATGAATACCTGTAAAATGCATACAAAAGGCGCTGCCATGCAGTGGCAATTGTCTCTGGGGTTTCGTTGCTATTTAACGAAGGAAATGACTCAGTATCTATACCATAGCTGGATATATTTTGACATACATTCGCCTCGACCGCCGTGTTGTAGTTTGATTCCTGTCAGCTATCCCATCTTTGGACCGTGCCAGATCTCTAGGCTCGCACATATGACATCGAAAGATCTTAGGGAGATCATGCTGTGTGCGGCAATATGTTTGGCAGGCCAGATGTGAATAGTTGTGACATTCTTCACATTCGATTGCGTCTTCCTTGACTTCAGTGCGATGTCCATCGGAGTCCGTACCACAGCGGCAGAGAATATGAAGAGGTGATGATGGTGGAGGAGAACTGGAAACTGGAGACGTTGAATTCCTGGCTGTAGATAAATAGTACTTGTTTCTATCTTCTGGTGAATCATTCTTGTTCGAAAAGAAGAGCTCCTCTTCTGAGTCATTATTTGGACTGCTAGCGATATCATTACCATCATCACCTTGTGTAGCAATCGGAGGAAGGCTTTGTTGTCGTGTACTTTGTTGGCTAAGCTTCGACAACTCTGTAACTCGACAGAACTCCCAGCTGCGACATTCAGATGCATACTTTGTAGTCCAATGGCGTTCAGCATCAGGGACAGCCTGGAATTCTGGTGCGACATAATTTGGTGGGTTCGCAAGGTCAACAAGCAATTTCTTCTTGAATAGTTCTTGCTGCCGAGCTTCAAAGTACTGCTGTGCAGACAGGCCTCCACGTAAACGATATATAGCAGCATAGGTGTGGTAACCTTTTGGAACAGGTGGAGTCCGTCCAGCAATCAAGATGTCCATCGATGATCCACTCTGGAGCTGACTGTACCCATAGTGATTCATTCCGTCATATTCAAAGACGGCTAATTTCCCATTACTTGTTGGAACAGCAGACCGTGTGATGAAATGATCGCTATTCTTGAAGATTCGGGCAACAAGAATGTACTCCAGACCCTTATCCTTTGCATCGTTGATTGTCAATGGAGCAAGCGTACGTGGAAAGTCCCAGATATGGTCAGTGTTGGATAATGCTTCGCCGAGATGCATTTGACCATGAATGCTTGATGGTTCTATTGTTAGAACGACAGGAATCGAGGTAATGAATGTGATATCAAAGGCACATCTCTTGCCGCAATATACATTGCGCCAGCAGTCAGATCTTGTCTGTGATCCAGTTGTGGCCGATTTTATGTGCGTAAGTTTATTGAACCAAGTCTTGATGCTTCCTTCACAGATTTCAAACTCGTTAATCGATGGGCCATCATACACTGATGTTTTTGAGCGAGGCTTATTGATTAGAACATGATCCAGAGAGCCAGAACCAGAAGACGAGCCAGTACAGAATCGCACAGTAGTAGTAAACACTGAAAAGAACTTCTGGCAGTTCTGAAGCATCGGAAAGTGGCTTCCTGGAGCTACGACATCTCGAAACCACATCTGTATAGTCAATAATTAGAGTAATAACGATCCGTAGTGGTTCAAGTCACTCACCAACGAGTCTTGAAAAGAATCCTCACTTCCAGTAACTAGCTTGATGCGGTAGAGGAATGAACGAAAGCCATCACGAATATTTTGGAGCTCTTGAGATGGTGCAGAGGATCCAGAAAAATCAGAAAGAGGCCAGTCACGACGCCCTTTCAGCGTAATATAGAGGTAATAGATTGGGCTCAGAGTTGACCTCTGACTCTCTCCAGCAAACAATGACTCAAACATCAGCCAATCACCATAGTTCAGTGCGGTATACAGAGCCTCCAGAGATGCATCCAGCCAGCAGGAGTTACGACTCCAAGGATAGCTTGGAAGCTCTTTCGTCTCGCTGAGGTTGATAACAGAACGAGTCAAGTCACGGTCATAATCCTTTGAAGGTGACATATCATCGAAGAATTGTTTCGCAGCCTTTGCACGGGTATCTGCCTCAATCTGCGACGTTTTAACAATTGCCTGAAGACTATCCGATGGTTGAGACTGAGAATGATTGGGATTATGTTCTCCAGACTCCTCAGAGTCGTAGACAAGGAGACTTGGGTGGTTTCTGCGCAATCGCCTCCATGGTGGAGGGGATCCTTCATTGTCTTCACTTTCAACAGGTTTCAACTTCTGTTTCTTCGAGTGTTTTGTCCGCCGCTGAGGAGGGAAGAAATCCACAGTCCTATCTGGTGCTCGACCTTCTCGCTGTGTGATCCCATGCTTCGAAGCATGTTTTGGGTCACGAAACTTCTTGGTACGTCCATATTGTGATTGCTGATCTTTCCTGTATTGTAGTGGTGATATTCCGTGACGAATGGGTGCACCATCTATATCACAAGTATACAGTAAAATTGCTGTATGATAGGAAAGCTAACAGGGACTCACGAAGTGCCTGATCATAGAGAGAATGATGGTACTTTTCGACTTGAAGCAGGCCATCCAGACCTGGCATAATATCATGCTTTTTTCCAACAAGCTGATAAATCTTGAAGTGCATTGCTTCTTCTGCATTTGTACTATCTGGAAGTGTATCCCACACGATAGCATTCATGCGCCGTTGTGAAGGGAAAATCATCGAAGCATGATCAGGACGTAACCACCAGTTTAGCCACGGCAAAGTTTTCGGAAACCTGCTTCGAATTTCCACAATGGTGTTCTGGAATACTTCATCGTCTTCACTACGATAAAGGAGATTCGTCAAGTCCTTGAATTCATCTGCCTGTTCAGGTGGTATAACACCACCAAGTCGCCTGACACGAGTTGCAGCATTGCGAAAATGTTGTTGGCAGCCCTTGAGGAGTGTCTTTGCTGTTGCGGCAAGATCATCAGGTGAGCGAATGTCATTCCGTTGCAGCCAGAAGTCAACAAAGGCCTTCTCGAACCCAATTCGCTGCGGTTCACTAAAATCAACAACCTATGAGGAGAGATATGAGTATAGGTTCCAAGCATCCACACGTAAATTCGACGTACACCTGCAAACATCTCATCATGGATCTCCATCTTCCTCATAGTAGCAACCTCGGCAATTGACTCTAAAACTCCCTTGAAATGATAGCGATAATGTTCCGCTGATGTACCATTAGAGACTGTGAAAAGACCAGGAACCCAGAACTCCAAGACATCACTGAACACCGAGGTCACAATGAGGAGGTACTGCCCAATTGCCCAGTATCCATGTGCTGCGTCCGATAAGAGACCATTGAGAGGATCTTTGTGGTGATTGTGGATATCCGAAACGAGCATATCTCTCATCCATGTCGTCTGAATAGAAATAATTGTTATATCACTGCCATTCTGATATGTTCGAACAATGCCAGGATGGTTACGCTGCCAGTTAGAGAACTGAGTGAGGTACCAGGCGCCACTTTCAGCCATCGTCCTGGCCTTGACTTGACGACGTTTGTATTTGACCCGGTCTGGATGTCGAGTAGCTTGAGAAATGTCTGCGGCACCACGGCCATATCCGTTCAACCGCGAAGGTCCTAACATGAGTGCTGCAGGCCCTAGCTTCGGATGTGACTCTACAAGCTCGGAAAATTCGGCCTCCTCCATCCGTGACATGTGTAAGACATAGCTGAAGCGTGAATGGTTGTGAGGCTCTCCGTTTATGTATCGATATCCACCTTTCCACTGTATAAGGTAGGACCTTGACCCACAGTTGAAGTACATCAGCTCGAGACCACAGATACATGGTCCCTTGAGCTGCTGCTTACGTCCGTGAGCTGTGACTTGGGGACGATAACCGGCAGAACAGTCAGGATTGTCGCACCGGAGGATTCCCAGGCATCGTTTGTTGCTGATTTTGCCACCATTTACGGTAGGGGAATCTTTAGAGCCATGAATATCACCGCCATTGTTCTTTGTACACCAATGGACCATCAATTCCTTCGTCTCACGAAAGTCTTCCACAGATACATCGAGTGCGAATCTACCTGAAGGCCAGCCGTTCCAGCCGCCCTCGATTTTTATCAGAGATGTAAAGACAACCTCGTTGTCGATTCCTCGTCTAGCATCTGGTTGTGGGGAATTCTCGACAGGATGATACACAGTTAATGGTGCCGGATCAGAGAGATCGGGCTGCTTCCAACGAGTGAAACTGTGGTGTTCATTCATCATCGAAGGTTTTGGATCGGGCTTGAGCTTGGTTATTGCTGCGGGTTTTGTGGTGTACGGTTGAGAATGAGAGCCAGCGTTGGCTTGGGACAGCCCAGACGGGGCATTTGTACGATTGGTTGGACAAGGTGCTGTACTATCCTGCTTGGCAATCGGAACATAAAATCCGTTCTCAAGACGGCAAGGAACAACAGACGCCGCAGGATTAGGAGTCGCTTGTAGAATAGGTAACGATACTTTATTAATTCGTCTCGGATCAACAAGTGCTTTAATGCGACCTGAAAAAGAGAATAAGTTCTCAAGCATTCATAAACAATGTCACTAACCCACCATCGGAATCAAATACTGGTATGAACTCATCAATATTCACAAGAGACGTTGGCTCGATGCATTCCGTTTGCTGTTTATTGTCACTTCCATTGGGTTTAGTTTGGTCAGGATGAGGTTGAGTGGCAAGTTGAGTATCGGGTTCAAGTATCCACCTTGCAAAGGTGCGTACAAGGTTCTTCTATAAAAAAAGAGTTTTAGGCAGCAACATAAGAAGGATTGGATGACTGACCAGCATCTACGCGAGAGAAATGGCGTCTCTGGGGGAGGGAGAACTGTGGGACTGGGAGAGGAGAGAAAAATGGTGTTGACGTGTCAATGTCTTTATTTTTGGACTTCTTATAGATATAGGTACGAAGTAATTTGAACCAAAATTGTATTTCAAGAGAGTAATTAAGACCTAGTAAGAAACAATAAGAATAGGAATGAAAAACAATAATAGAGCGAACTTACAAAGATCAATGTACGTTCCTCATTGGGAAGCTTCATTGTTGTAGGGAACGGGTAGTCAGATCGGCTGTGGCAACGCCTAACAACAGAAATACAATAACAAGAAAAAAATACAAGAAAACGCACCTCTGTCACGCACGCAAACGCATCAAACGCACCCACGCGTTTTTTTCCCACGCATGCCCAAAAACGCACACGCACTCAAATTAACGCACACGCATGTCGATTTAACGCAAACGCACCAAACGCACGAACGCAAACGCACACGCAAAATTCACCGTGCCCCATTACTTCGTTATCCTTGCCATTGCTTATCTGTTCGTCGCTGTCGCTCTGCGCTACTGGAAACGGAAATACGCAATTAGAAAGATTCGTGGGCCATCGTGCCCTTCGTTCTTATTAGGTTTGCTCAGATTGTCTTGGCAGTCGAAGCTGCATACTCAATGATATCTACCAGGTCATGAATACTTCCTTCTTAGTCGTCCACATGTAGGCGACTTGGAGATGGAATGGTATAAACAGTACGGGGCTGTATATCGCACGGGCGCATGCTTTGGGGTCAGAACTTTTGTCTGTCTTTCTGAAGTGGTTCTGATTTCCATTACAGCAAGACGTTTTGTCCATCGCTGACCCGAAGGCGCTACACTACATTTTTCATTCCCCCGGATATCGATTCTCGAAGACAAGAGATGCCCTTCGTATTGCAGATGCTTTGGTGGGACAAGGCGTGGGTAGTGTTCAGGGTATGCAAATGGACTCTGTGTTGCCGATGTTCTTTGGTTGATTGAACATCTAGGTAGTGACCACCAACGCCAGCGAAAGATTCTCGGTCCGGCTTTTGTTACATCCCAGCTGCAACTCTTTCTTAAAGTCTTCCAGGCATGTGCCATGAAGGTACAGAGGTGCCCCCGGTTCGGCGACATTAGCTCATTTCAACGTTCTAGCTTACAGAGAAGACTAACGAGTATGTCGGGGAAGGCAAAGAGATCAATGTGCTTCAATGGACAAACAAGGTCACGCTAGACATCATAGGCCTCAGTAAGGATTCATCTTGCACTCATTGATCTTTTCGAAACTACTTACAATCAGACCATCAGCTTCTTTCAGATATGAATTCAATGCCCTCGACGATGGACAAACTGAGCTGATGGCGGCACTTAACAACATCTTGTAGATTCAACTCACTTCAATAGCGGGGTATGTCTTGACCACCCGTTTTTATTAGCGGTGAAGCTCAAATGTGGCCAACGAAATGGGAGGTTTTGTTTCTGGGGCTCTGGCGCATACTTCCAGACTGGATTCTGTTCCTTCTCGAGCGGCTGCCTAACAGAGCTGGTGTGCGAATGAAGCTCTTCAAAGACGCTGCTGCAAACGTATCCCGGCCTATCTTCGAGAAACAACTCATCGAAGTAGTCAATGATCCAGATCCATCTGAGAAGGACATCGTCACTGTTCTCGGTATGTGGCACTCCATCTCACATAATACCAACCATTTCTCATCATTGAACTTGAACCAGCGATGTCCCATCTGGCCGATGATGTGAAGAAGAGGATGAGTGACCATGAAATTGACTCCCAGCTCGCGTGAGTTTCTTCCAACCTCGACTACTTCATTGAGCTGAGTAAGTGGGATAGGACATTCATTGTAGCAGGTAACATAGCGACTTCTGGCACTATTGCCTGGATTTTGTATGAGCTGAGCCGTCATCCTGAGATTCAAATGAAGGTACGCGAGGAGATAGCTATCGCCAAGTCCAAGGCACCTGGGGCGCTTTCTTGGGACGATTATGATGAAATGGTTTGGCTCAACGCTACTATTAAAGTGCGACGTCGTTTCATAAAAATTCGAGGTGTGATTGACAATGATTGGCCTAATCGCAGGAGGTTCTCCGCTACCATTCGCTTGCATGTGGTTTCTTTCGTGAAGCATCGCAGGACGACGTCCTACCGCTAGCCGAACCTATCATTACTTCCGATGGTCAATCGTTGTCTGAAATTTCTATTTCTAAGGGTCAAATTATCTTCGCCTCCATGTACACCTATAATCGGCGAGTCCAATCCGGTTGTATATAAGGCAACATTTTGATTCGTTTTCATTAGGCTTCCATCTGTCTGGGGCGATGATGCTGGAGAATGGAATCCTTGTCGGTTCCTTGAAGATCGTGACATAAAGCAGGAATCTCTGGGGACCTATGCAAATTTGTACGATCCTGCATCTGTCGCGAAAATACCAGACCGCTAATCCCGTGCATTGACAGGTTGACTTTTAGTAAGAACACCTTGTCTTTATTCGAGATCCTTGGTTAATTACCTCGTGACGTCATCAACAGGCGCCGGTGCTTGTGGATGTATTGGGTGAGCATTAAAAGCCTTGGAAGCGGTGGATCAACCTTAACTTAGAATCTCTCGTACCAATAGGTGGCGATTTGCGTGAGCATCGACGAACTCATCGATTTATTTGATGCTCACTATTAAACAGCATTATGGAGCTGCAATCGGTAGTCGTAGAACTCCTGAGCAACTTTGAATTCAGTATTCCGAAGGGAGCACTGGAGTTGCAGGATGCTCCGGCGGGTATTGCTTTGATCCCCATTGTTCCGGGAAGGGCAAATGAAGGACCGCAGGTACCACTGCGTGTTACTCCTCTCAGTAAGCGAGTCTGATTAAAGTTGAAAACTGGCTCTAATGGTAGTTGTGACATATGTTTACAAGGTTTATTCATGAAAGTTATACACTTAGTTTGAATGAAGCTTTTTACTTCCCTAGTGTGACCAATGAACGTTGATAAATTCAGAGCCATCTCAGAAACACAGACAAATCTTCTGACCCCGAAGCACACGCCCATGCGATATACAGCCCCATACTGTTCACATCATTCCATCTCCTAGTCGCCTACATGCTGACGACTAAGATGGAAGCATTCATGACCTGGTAGATATCATTCAAGATGAAGCTTCGACAGTGATCAATCTGAACAAACCTAATAAGAATGAAGGACGCTGTGGTTTGCGAATCTTTGGAATTGCGTATTCCGCTTCCAGTAGCGCAGAGGGATTGAACGAGCAAATAGGCAACCGCGGAACAAAGAAATAAAATACGGTGGACTGCATGTCCAATGACTTGAACAGAAAGTTATTGAGAGGGCACCTTTAAAAATGGCCTCAAATACGTTGACCAGTTTGAGCATGTTATGATGTTCTCAAATTTGGCGAAGTAATTGATCAGGTGTATGAACCTATGGAAAACGGCTACATCAAGGAATGATATCTGTGTCAGGATGCTTCAATCAGACACAAGTTGTTCTCTTTTAGTCTTCCTCTTTGATACATTGCACCTAGTGAACTCACATAAAGACAAGTAAATGCTGCCTAATTCAATGAATCACACTAATAATACTCAACGGAATATGTTGCGCAATATGACGAAGCGTACGCCAAGGTATCAGCACGGAGATGCATGAGAATGTATATGTCATCCAACATGTGGAGGCCATATCTGCACAGTGCAAGCAGAAAAGAAGACTTAGTAGTCTTCACTATCCCCAGCTTAGATCCGCAGTTACTTCACGGAAACAATCCCAAATGACCAGTTGTGTAAAAGAATGTCAGCACTGAATAGCATGTTAAGAGAGTCACGTGAATCAAGGGAGGGACTCAGCAGGGTTCATTCATTTGCGCCCATCGCAACATTCTGGTGTCATTCAAAAAAGACATAATTGTGAACTCTGTAACAGGCTAGCAGCCGGTTGTACCGTTAGGGGAAGCAAAGAGATGATCTTCTGCTGCCGGGTTGAAAAGAGATTAACCAGAGATAGATATAGCGACTGTTCGATGTCCTAAATGCCCTGGATTTCGCACGTGGGACGTGTTGCGGGAACCAGAACAAACCCAGAAAATGGCGTCAGTGTCCGGATGTTATCGGGGGCGCGACGGCCGGCAATGTGTGGCATTATGAGTAATACGATGCTCATCCAACGGGGACTGCAAATGTAACAGATTAGGGCAAGGGTGCGTGTCCATGAGTCTCGAGGTTTCATTTTCGATTTGTGTTGAAAATGGGAGATCTAACAGTGGAAAGGAAGATATATCAGAGCCTCTGTTAGGCCTATGACGGTACTTGGAGTATTGATGTCGAGCGTAAGTCCCAATCAGAAAGTCACATTACAAGCCGCGTGGGTTTGAAATCGACTGACCATGAGGGGGCCGGATGGTTATTACTCCGTTGGCGGTACCAACGCCTATGTCTGCGGGTAGACTGGTGACATTAAACTGGCCGCAGAATTCGGGTTCGAGTCCCAATCGGAAGATAGCAAATTTCAATGCTCGTGTTTGATCATAACTGTTTCCCGTAGTTTCAATATTATCGACATCCATTGGTTACACTAGGTAAGTAAAAACCTCCATTCAATTTAACTAAGTGTATAACTTTCATCAATAATTCTTGTACGCATACGTCCCGACTATCATTAGACCCAGATTCCAATTTCGGTCAGACCTACTTATTGAGAGGGGTCACACGCAGTGGTACTTGCGGTCCTTCATTGGCCTTTCCCGGAACAATGGATACTAAAGTCGTACTCGCCGGAGCATCGTGCAAGTCTGGTGCACCCTTTGGAATGCTGAATTTAAAGTTGCTCAGGAGTTCTGCGACCACAGATTGGAGCTCCATAATGCTGTTAAACAGTGAGGGTCAAATAGATGGACGAGTTCGTCGATGCTCACGCGAATCGCCACCTATTGATACGAAGTATTTTAAGTTAAGGTTGATACATTGCTTCAAATGCTTTTAAGGCTCACCCAAGACACACATGAGTACCTGCACCTGTTGTCAAAGTTGCGAGGTATTCAATAAAGGTGCTCAAACAAAAACACGTTATTCTTACTGAAAGTCATCCTATCGACGGACGGGATTAGCAGTCTAGTAGTTTTGCAACGGAGAGACATGGTCTTACAAATTAGCATAGGTCCCGAGAGATTCCCCGTTCATCGCACGATCTTCAAGGAACCGGCAAGGATTCCATTCTGCAGCATCATCACCCCAGACAGATGGAAGGCTGGTGAAAATGAATTAAAAGGCTACCCTGAATACAATGAGATCGGACTCGCCGATTATAGGTGTACACAGAGGCGAAGAGAATTTGACCCTTAGAAATAGGGATCTCTGAACACAATTGGCCATCCGAAGTGATGATAGGTTCAGCTAGGGGTAGCATGTCGTCCTGAGAGGCTTCACGCAAGATGCCATATGGAAAAGGATGGTACCGGAGACCTTCCTGTGATAGGAGCATCATCAGCAATCAGATCTCAAAATATTATACAGCGATGTCGCACTTTAATAACAGCATTGAGCCAAGCCATTGCGTCATAATCGTCCCAAGTAAGCGCCCCAGGAGCCTTGGATTTAGCGATAGCTATTTCCTCGCGTACTTTTATTTGAACTTCAGGATGACGGCTCAGCTCATATAGAATCCAGGCAATAGTGCCAGCAGTTGTGATTTGACCAGCTGCAATGAATGTCCTATCCTACTTACTCAGATAAATGAAGCAGTCGAGGGTGGAAGAAACTTACGCTAGCTGAGAATCAATTTCATGGTCGTCCATCTTCTTCTTCACATCGTCGGCGAGATGGGATATCGCTGTTTAAGTTCAACGATGAGAAATGACTATTATTGATATGATAAGTCCCACATACCGAGAACAGTGACGATGTCCTTCTCAGATGGGTCGGGATCATTGGCTACTTCGATTAGCTGTTTCTCGAAGATAGGCCGGGATACTTTTGCAGCAACGTCTTTGAAGAGCTTCAGTCGTACACCAGCTCTGCTGGGCAGCCGCTCAAGAGGGAAAAGAATCCAGTCTGGAAGTATGCGCCAGAGCGCCAAAAACAGAATCTCCCATTTCGACGGCCACATCTGAGATTCACCCCTAATAGAAAGGAGTAGGCAACACATAACCGAAACGAAATGGGTTAAACCTACACGATGTTGTTAAGCGCCGCCATCAGCTCGTTTTCTCCCTCAGTAAGGGCATTGAATTTATATCTAAAAGCGGCTTGTAGTTCGGCTGTAAATACTCTTGAAGGTTAATGAGTGCTAGATGATCCCTTACTGATGCCTATAATGTCTAGCGCGACCTTGCATGACCATTGAAGCACGTTGATCTCTTTGCCTTGACCGACACACTCGTTAGTCTTGTCTACAAGCTAAACCGTCCAAATGAACTGATGTCGTAGAAGATGCTGCACCTCCGTACCTTCAGGGCACATTCCTGGAAGATGTTCAGAAAAAGTCGCAGCTGGGATGTAGCAAAAGCAGGACCGAGAATTTTCCGCTGTCGTTGGTGTTCGTTACCTAGAGTTTCAATCAAGCAAAATACATTGGGAAAAAAGATCACATTGGCATACCATCAACAGTAGCTATGCCTCGTCCCACGAATGCGTCCGATAAGCGACAGGTGTCTTTTGTCTTCGAGAATCGATATCCAGGCGATTGAAAAATGTAGTGTAACGCCTTTGGGTCAGCAACATACAAAATGTCTTGCTGTCATGGAAGTCAGAGGCTTTACAGAAAGACAGACAAAAGTTCTGACCCCGAAGCACGCGCCCGTGCGATATACAGCCCCGTACTGTTTATACCATTCCATCTCCAAGTCACCTACATGCGGACGACTAAGAAGGAGGTATTCATGACCTGGTAGATATCATTCAGGATGAAGCTTCGACTGCCAAGACAATCTGAGCAAACCTAATAAGAACGAAGGACGCGGTGGTCCGCGAATCTTTCGGATCGCATATCTGTGCCTCCACAAGTGCAGAGGGATAGCAACGAGAAAATAGGCAATCGCAGGGACAACAAAGTAATAGAGAGAAGGCGACATGTTACAAGGCTTGAACAGAAAGTAATTGAGAGGATGCCAATAAAACGGGTCTCAAATTGATGTACCCGAAGTTCGAAAGTAGATTTTAGTTCTCAAATTTGGCGAAGCATCTGACACCAAATGAGCGCGCAAGAAGCATACGCTCGGGCATTAACACGGAGATGCCGGAGGGTGTATATATTGTTTATCGTGTGAAGGCCATTTCTGCAAGGAGGAAAGAAGAATCGGTGAACTCACCTCCCCGCGTTATCGTCTCCAGTATCTCATAGAAATAGTTTCGAATGGAAGTTGATACATTGATGGTCATCAAAGAAGAGTATATTAGGTGAGCCGCGCGAATCAAGGCAAGGACCCACCGGGGTCCATTCATTTGCATGAGGAAAGAAGACTCGGCGGGCTACATTTCCCTGAGCCTAGGCCTTCTGTACGTCACAGAAACAGTCCCAAGTGGCCATTTGTGTGAACAAATGTCAGTGCTGAAGAGCATATTAGGCGCGCCGGCACGCGCAAAGTAAACGAGTTGCAAACCAGCAGGATTCCTTCATTTGCGCCCATCGCAGCATTTCGGTATCGTTCGAAAAATGACATAACTGTGTACTCCGTAGCAGGCTAGCAGCCTGTCGCACGTCGGGGACTAGCAAAGAGACGCCCGCTTGTTCCCGAGTCTGAAGAAGTTAACCAGAGATAGCGGCACTTGAATGACGTAAATGCCCTGGATTTCGCCCTGGGACCGTATCACGAGTCCGAATGTTATTGGAGGCGCGACAGCCGGCAATGTATGGCATTGTGGACAATACGATGCTTCTTCAACGGGTACTGCAAATTTAACAGATTAGGGCAAGTTCCAACTAACACAGACGGAAATTGATGATACAGATCAAATTTCTGAATCGAGGATCGGTGAATGTCGAACAGCCTAGTGAATCGTCAGCAGACTGAACTCCGAAAATGTGTGTACCGATAATTTGAGCATACAACTTGAAGGAGCTCACCTCTGTAAAGACCCCTGCACTTGCCCAAGAACGAAATAATTCGAAGGAAAGAGTCAATACAGGCTATACCAACGCACAGTCTACGGATGTCAAGCCTGAGATGCGGCCTTAGAAACAACGGCGTGGATTGGAGGAAGACTAAGGTCGCAGGTGTCGATATTGGACTACGGATGATGACCAATACGACACCATGAAGAGAGAAAAGGAAAAATGTATCCATGATTACCGCTCCAGCGTGTCTGATTTCCACCGTTTGGAGGAGGGCAGGTGGGCAACTAGGATTCATGGAGTAATCTTTCAAACAGTGCCCGTCTTGACGTGCGTGATGGATTCCCTAGTCATCAAAGTACCATACTGGGCACCATAAGGTGTTAGGAGCGACAGGAAATGTGGGACGGACTGGAGAATTTTATGGGGGGAAATCTTTGGATAAAATGCAGCGCGACATTCAGTGACGAAGGAACGAGGGGGGCACTAATCCGGGTCGGACTATGTCCGTCTTGGATCCTCCTGATTGAGGACAGCACGATATCCCTGCACCCTAGGGTTGGTACATTTCAGAACAAGACAACGATGAATCTAGAAACTCACTGTGAAATCCGGTTTCGAGCACATAGTATGTTCCCTTTACGTTTAATCCACGATTTTTCTGGGAACACAAAACGTCTACCGATGCATGTTAGGTTATTGATGACAGGTGGAATAGTAAGGAGCCTTTACCTCATCACTGACGATGAATCGTGTCAACAGGAGCAGGAAACCACGAAAGATAGGCCAGGTACGATAAAGGTATCAGACAAGAAGAAGTCATAGTTGACGGTGAGTCACACATAATACAGTCATACTTGAATAGCGTGCGTAGATGGATCCTGTCATTCGCCGTGTAAGCATTACCCCCCAGTCAATTTAATCTGACATCTGGTTGTTCAAGTTGAAGGGTAATCTCAGGCGTTGGGTGATCCATGGTTGATGATGGGCGTTAACCGGTAATACGACTGCCAACCCAAGGTCTCTTCGCGTTCTAGGGCGACTGACGATGAGGCCGAGCTTCGGATAAGTATCCGAAGACTATCTCTGCAGCTGTTGAGGAAATGGTATAGATGAGTGAGCTACCCCCCTCCCCCTCAAAGGGCTGAATAAAACACATACTATATACTGACCTGTCGTCCGGCCGCAGGCCAGAATGTCTCGCCTTCGCATGATGGACTACGTGTCGTCGTCGTATGCTGTGGTAAGATTACTAGAAGCCAGACGGAGGATATGGTATTTTGGGATGTCTAAAGCATTCCGATGTCTGAATGAGGGTTCTGAGTTCATCAGGTTGCATATACGCAAGGGAAAACTTCCCTGGCTTACCTAGCAATCCTTCTCTGCGCAATGAAAACCCGAAGTGCCTAAAATGGAATGTCACACAGAAGTTCGAGCTCAAAATGTTGCAGTGCGCTGTCAACAAGCCTGCACATGGTTTGACTGGGTGTCTTTCAGGGCTCTGAGGGGAAAATATGCGATAATGGTGCGCCATCGCTTCCTAGGCGAGTGGTAAAGAGTGCGACGTCATTGCCGCTTTCTAGCGGGATTGTAAATGGCTTTACCCGCGGAAATCAATCACTGAATAGTCAGAAAAATGAGAGGAATCAAAGGCCAAGTCACATACCAACACTCTCTTGCCTCATAAATCTCGTTCCGGCAGTTTGTTCTACTCGGTACAGGATTCGCGATTCTAGTTTGGCCTACACTGACAGCCAGGAATCATCACATCCCTTTTTTCCGTCTTGAAGCTGGCTTGGTGTTGACCCGCCAAAATGACAATCAAAACAGTCGGCAATGTCGGTGTCTGGACGATGCAGACATGATGGATGCCGTAAGCTTCGGGTGATGAGAAAATGCGGAACGCCCCGGGAAAAGCTTAAAGCGGCAGTCACACGTACCACGTGGTCATATTCCTTTCAGCCTTTCGCGATGGCCAGAGTCGGACGCGGCGGCGTCGCCATTGCCATGAATCATCTGATTCTCCATATTTCCTCTCACCATCATGGCCGTCTTCGCCTGCAAAGTCCGTGCAAGATTTCACCGGATTCTATCACCCCATAGCATATATTGATCCGTATTCCATCCTTGGCATGTTACAAGTCGGCTGTCATGTACCGACGTTTCAGCGTATTACGCCATGTGCACATCAGGGATCCAATTCCGGAGAATCAAAGAGTAGTGCCTTGTCATTCGCTAGCACGTGTAACACGTATCGTCGTTGATGGCACAGCGATCAAAAGGTGAGCCGCCGATCCACCATTTCGTGTATCGCGACCCTAGTCGTTGATTATACGCACCATAGTATAAAGGTAGGCGGCACAGGGGACAACCCGACACAGGGATCCTTGTATACATACCTCCATGACGATGAACAGGACGGGATCGCTGTGCTTTACCAAGGTGACAGGGCAACGTCGTTTTTGCACTCCATTTATTTCTAAGGCGGCGGTGGGGAGTTTGTTGGACGGAACGTACTCCTCAGGAGTGCGACGCACATCAGAAGCGTCAAGAAGAGTAATAGGCAACGATGGTGTCAATCCATATAAGTGTGCGCCTGCCGCAAACGTATATGCCGTACTTTGCGTACATGATTTTGAGTCCAAATCGCCGTACTAAGTGGCTGGCGCAAAAGACGCGTCTTTGACTCGATTCTTCAGCGCGCAGCAGTCAATGCCAGAGGTTCATATCGGCAACAGCATTTGTCCTGTCAATAGCACTGGTTAAGAATGACAGGGCCTTGATTGCCTCTTGGCATGACATTTTAACAGAGAATCACACAGCATTGACATCAACAAAACCTTCTGTACAGTGCGCACTCGTATGAGAAATGTTTTGGGCAGGCCACCGTACATTAAGGTGTTCCGTTTGAACCTATCGAACTCATTAGAATCACACGTACACAGACCCAAAACATAAACGCGGCACTGACCATTGATGAAGACACCTGGCAGATCCTTTGTGCCTCGGCTTCGTCTCTCAAACAGAAACTCCAGCTATTCACACTGGACATCCTCTCCAAAAAGCACATCTAGACAACCATACGTCCCGCGAGCGCCATTTTTCATCAAGACCTCGTCGTTACTCTCGATCTGCAAGCCTTGTACAAGTCAGCGTCCGCAAAGTGAAAAAAGGATTAACTCACATGCCCAACCGCAACGGCCTCTTTAGAAGCTTTCCGTGAGAGTGTTCTTTGTATCTATCCGCTCTCGGAGCTCCCGTCCAAGCGTTCTCGTCCGGGATTCCGGCTGTGGATTATCGATGCGACGGGTCTATGGACTGCGTGAGCCTGGGAGATCTTTTCCGCTGAGAAGAGAAGGGGGCGACTGTTTGGGCGTCTAGCGCATGCTTCTCGGCATGACGGTTTTTTTCAAGTCGAAGGATGGGATGGTCAGCTGGAAGCCCCGTCTCGAAAGTTCCACAGCCATATTCTTGCCGTTGGGATGCACGTTGCAGATGGAGGATAGGTAGGAAGGAATTGGGCGACGGAGGTAATTATCCTAACGGGCCGACATATTTTCTCTACGACATCTGCAGTCATCCGAGGTTATGTGACAGTGATCTCCTTCTGCTCGGTATTCACAATGCAGTGGTAGAAACGGGAAGGAAGTCCGGCGTTCACCAATTCCAACCGGCTATTATTCAAGTGAGACTCTGAGGGGGGAAAGTGCAAGATTATTGTAACCTGAACATCTTAGGCAACGCGATGTTCATGGCGACCTTCGAGTGAGATATCGGTTGGAACCAGGAGGTCCCGTCCTTCTGCCAGTGTCGGAAATTTGGAAAAAGTTGGTGTATAATTACTAAGCTCGAATTCGAAACGGCAATCACATGATCCATGTGACTTTGACAAGCTCTGAACGCGTCAATCGTCAGTCATCCATTTTTTCACCTTTCCACTCACCATGGCCATCCTCGCCTGCCAAGTCCGTGATGCACGAAAAATGTTAAAAAACTCTGATTCCTGGATAATATCCTGAATCATACACCTGTTACATTCCTTATCATGTCAATATTCCAGCAGCTCAGCTTAAAGAAAACTGGAACAACAGTCTGGATCCCCTTGTCTCTGTCCGAATTCACTCGAAAATCATCCAAGAAATACCAGAACATCTATTTGCACTCTCTGTGGTGGTGACATAGAAGCAGTACATAATATACAAAGGTATGTCGTATTCAGTCTATGTATAGAAGCAGTCTAAAGTTATGTGAACGAAGCTCCTAGCTAAGAATATCTACAGCGACAACGACCAAAGCCCATTACCCCAGGTCACCACCACTTGGACGATTATTCGATTATTTCATCGACGGCCCAGCCACACCCTCCGCCCCGTTATCCACTGAGTCGTCCTCGCTATCTTTCCCGCCCTCATCCACCTCTTCAGCAGAGTTGAGACACTCGCGGAGACGCGATATATGGACTCGGATGGCCTCAAAGTGAGCAGTTATGTCGAGGCCAGCCAAGGACTGCTGGGCGATTGAGGCAATGGCCGCGTTGCCCTCCATCATGGCATTAAGAGTGTCCTCAAAGTTATTTATACCCTCTATAAAACGGGAAATTAGCAGTCTATAAGCTAAAGGTGGCAAATCAAAACTTACTGGAACCTTTTGGACGATAATGATGAATAGGATTCAAGACCTTCTTACCTCCGACCGTGCACGGTTGCTTCGAATAGTGACAGCGCACGCAGATCCCAGTGTGCTTGCGGCATTGCGTTTTATGGCTTTTGCGTCGATCACAAGGTTGCGAATACTTGGCGAAGCACCTTAATACAAAGAAACGGAAACAAAATGAAGACTTACTTTCTCCCCAACGAACGAGGCAACATCCTTGTTCCACAGTCGGCCGTCGACCTCGACAAATTTTCCATAATACTCGTCGACGACGAGGACTCCGATTCTCTTGAGGCCATTTTCGATGAGCTTCATCGACTAGTGAACCGGCTCGCCAAAACCGCCGCCGCTGATGGCCTTCGTTGCTGGTGAAGGTTTTGAGAGGCCCGGTCCGCGCCTACGGACAGCGGGCGTAGCTCGTACGACTATAAAAGCAACTTAGTGGAAACCAGGAAACAGAAGAAGTTAACATACCGGCAACCGCGTCCACTTTTACACCATTTAACTTTAATTTCTTTGTAGTAGGCTTGTTAAGGGCCTGCAAGCTGTCAGCGCCACTTCGGGAACGTTTGAGAGCCCCAGTTCCTTTGCCTTGTCCTTATCATCCTTTTTACTACCCACACCCAAACGCTCCTTTGCGCTTTTCTCGTCCTTCTTGTCTTTGGGCTCTTGAGAGGCATCATCGGAAAGAGGAGATTTATGACGGGTCGAGCGGCGGAGAAGTGGTTCCTGAGGAGCCCGAATTTGAGGCCTAGGAAGAATGATAGTCGGATGGGGATCTAATGCATTACCCGAAGGGTCATCAAATATGAACGAGACCTTTCGCGCTTGAAGCCGGCGAGCCTTGTTAGTTGGGTCAGTTGGCGGGGGACTAGAGCCTTCGTCATCCGTCCCGGTAACCGCGTCCTTGACTAAGCTATCGCTGAAAAAGTCGTCTTGGTCTGGCTTTTCCTCTTCCTAAGTCAAATCGGGCCTTGACTGATTTTTGGGCGGCTTACCGCTGGAAATCTTGGAATTAATACCGAAACTTAACACGATGAAAAGCTTTACGCACCATTAAGGGCAGGAAGCCGTGAAGGTGACGGTTTAGAGCGAGGTGGTTGACCGATCTTGAAAGTGGGACTCGATCTTGCATGTAGAGGCGTCGATAAATCCTGACAAAAGAGTAAGGAATTAGTGGCAGGACTGGGAGGAGAGACGTTAGCAAAGGTGGCGAGCGACCGCACAGGTAAACCCCACCCTGAGTTGCCGATGGCAGAAGGCTTTGACTTCATAGCTGAAGTTGATTTTAAAAGCGGTATTGGCGTCTTCGCTTCCTGAAAAGAAGGCAGCGAAGGAGTCGTCGCTCTCAGAGGAGCCTGTGCCCTTTGCTGCTGAACTGGTGTCGCAGATTTGTGAGGCAACGACATAGACATCATCACGCGCAGAGAAGTGGATTGGCGATCTGAAGGAATGGGGCGGACGCGTAGTCCAAAGTCACGCTAGAAAAGAAACAAGAAACAAGTCAGTCCAGCCAGTCGGAAAAAAGGAACTAGTAAAGCACTGCACGAAGCCCCAGAACATTGAAGTCGCTTTTCGAGTCGACGACATCGTCCTGGTCTATAGTGACAAGGTGCTCCATGACCGCGAATTCAAGGTCCATTCAAGCTTTCTTATTAATTCTGGCATCCTGCCAGAATTCGTTGCATACAGTCCACTGTTCAGAGACCTCATGAAGCCAAGAATCGACGGTGAAGGTCGAACCTTCTGGAGGCGAGAGGTCGGTCTTTTACCGTGATTTTTCCGCAGCACTCTCGAAGGCGGAGAGTACTTGAAGATGAACGTCGGCGGTGTATTTGGGCCCGTGGATTTCAGACAATTCTTGAAAGACGTTGGACGGTTCGATGGTACGAGGTTTTTTTTTCCAGCGATGAACACTGATGAAGTGCTGGAAGGACGAATAAAATAACGGAAAACCTTCAAAGAAACCAGAAGGCGAACATTAGTACGCGTCGAACAGAGATCCACCTGGATAATAGGCGGTATCTCGAAAATTGATACTCACCTCCCAAAGATAACGGAGTGTTGACACGTCGTTCGTAACAAAAGCGGCCCTTGCCTCACCCGAACTGCTGCGTGCGCCTTTTGAAACTTATCCTTGGTACGAAAGGCACTTGATGCTCATGAAAAAGGTGGAATATACGTTACCCAAGGATATCGGGCCCTCAAAAAGGGAAGAAAAGATGTGTGATATGAAGTACGCTTTTTGTTCGTTAGACCGTCAAGATATGGAACAAAGGTGGTCATACGATCCTATTTCCGCAATATCCTTCAAACGGCCGATGGAATCCCTGGACAAGTTACGATAATTTTTTCCCAGATGCTCGACGATGCTCACGAATGATCCGTATCGAAAATTCTAGGTTATTCCGATCCAAAAATAAAACTTTTTCTGATTCTGTTTATCGAGACTCGACCCGAATGCTGCGGGCAGTGAACTATATGAGACACAGTGATCGATGTCCGATAATCAGACAAGAGGTCGGCCAGGATTGTGGCACTCATCTTTGGGATGATGAGGGGAATAACATTCGTCTTTTGTGTTACCATGGGATCTGAGATGTACATTGGTAGTCGACTGAGACTTCTTTCAGTAACCTCTCCCTAGATCCTGAACGTCGGCTGTCAAGGTAACGGACTTATCAGGTGGGGAGTGTGGTATCAAGACTATCGCCCCGATGTCCGCGTAGATTTGATTTCGTTCGACCTGTCCAGTCAAAAGAAGTGTACGCATTGAGCCCGAGACGAGCGCGTCGCCTGAGCGACTTAGACAATGAATAAACGCTAAGCGTAGCGACCATTGTCTTGACAGAGGAGACGAGATCTTGCAAGCTATTTTCGAGTCACTTTGAACTACAATCAGGATCGATATAGAGAAATAAGATGCAGCAGAGTCGCTGACATTGAACTGACGTAAGTAAGACCGACGTGACCAGCGGTTCTTGCTTCGCTCGAACTGTTGGAATAAGCTGTTATGAGAAACACCGATTGCATGCTCCTTAACGTAAGATGTCACCTGTCCACCTTACTGAAAATGCCGAATAAATCTAGTATCCTGGTTCGGGGAATCATCGATCCTTTCTTTATCTGTAATGGACAACATGCTCACTCTAGAGACAATAGTGTCGTCAATTCCTAAATCCGGGCTAGGATGTCGGCATCGCATTTCCCCCTGTTATTTTGCTCCTGCCTGCGAGCATAAGCTGAGAAACAGAGGGCCAGCAGCGACTTCGGAGGATGGGGATTGTTCAGCACAAGTGAAGTCGAAGACCGCTGGGAGATCTCTGTACCTTCCGGGGTGTAAGGGCGCAACATGATACCGAGCGTTGGGTATAAGTATCCAAAGACTCTGATGAGGATGCTCTATAGAGAAGCGAGCTGCTCGCGATTCTATTCAAAGGGCTGAAGAGACAGGAATTCATGAGGAAGTCCAAAAGGAACGAGCTGACGAAAGCATGGATGATATACAGAGCTCTTGTCCAGCCCACAGGCCAGAATGCCTCCACATCGCATGCCCAACTTTTGGCTACTGATGCAAAATGAAATGACGGCAGTCCTCTCTGTCATGTAAACGGATAGAGGAATACGACCTTTGAGTTGTCTATGTACAGCTCTTAGATTTCTGGATGGAGCTTGCCGAGTTCGTATGGTCACGTAGTATAGCAAGGGAAACCTGTCACAGTCCGCATGACAATATTTCTCTGCGCATTGAAGAGCCACAGTGCGATGTTGAGCGGAAGGAGGAGCTAGAAATGGTGTAACGCGCCGCCTGCTAGACGGTCCACAATTCAGCTAAAAGTGTTGAAGGACCCTGAGGGGAAAGCATACGATATTAGTGCACCATCGCTCCCTAAGCGGGTGGGAAATGGTGCCTCATTGCTATTTTTGAGGATTGTACAAGGACAGGCAATGTTTGACTTGTCGTAATCGATCACTGTATACTAGTCAGAAAAACGAAAGAAATAAAGGTCAATATACGTACCAGCTCTCTTGTGCTTCACAGATTTCGATTCCGACGCTGCGTTCTGTCCGTTGCGACGATACGATTGAAAATCCGTGATTCATCGTTCAAGTTCAAGGCTTCCAAGTGTGGGAGAATAACTTCCACTAGTTCTCGTCTTGAGGACGGCTGGATGCTGAACTCGCAAAAAGTTCAAGAATAACAGTCGGTCATCATGGTTTTGGTCGACCTCATAAGCTTCGGGAAAGCGCGGACGGAGATGAGTCAGAAAGTCTCGAAACGGCAGTCACACGTACCACGTGTTCATATTTCTTCCAAGATTACAGCAGATCCTGCACTATTACATTGTACCTCATTCTAGGCGCTTCTGTCAATAACACTCAAAAAGAATTGATGAAATTGAAGGAATTTCGCCGTTCGGATTAGGATTTGAACCCAGAACAAACTGACTGGCAACGAGCAATATTCCTGCGGTGGATCCATGTCACTAGGATAGAATTATAGTAGTGTAGGAGTGGGTAGGTCTAGTAGCACGAATCGAGAGAAGCGCAGGAAACGCATGCTCGCTATGAAGAAAAGACCACATCATGTAGGTAAAGGAATATTAAAGTATAGGATACCAAAGGGAAAGGGAACGTGAATCATCTCCGGTGGATAGATGCATAATAGAGTCGGGGTCTCTCCCATCGCCACCCTTTATCCGCTGTTTGTCGTAGAGCCTGTGCTATTGTTAGTTTGCCCTCCACTACCGCCGCTGGGGTTCTGAGCATTTCCTCCTCCATTTCCTTCAGAGCCTTGAATGGTTTTAGTTTGTCCTCCGCTACCGCTACTGGAGCTCTGAGGTGTTCCCCCTGAATTTCCTTTGGAGCCTACACTATCCTTAGTTGGGGGTCCACGAGCAACATATCTATGGAGTATTCGATAAGATATCTCGCAAGTGCAGAATCTGCGTACCCTTGTCCTGACATCGACGGACTGGCGAGTATTCAGAACGAGGAAGAACAAAAAGCAATCAAACTGCAAACCTGGATGAACTTCTGCTGTGAAGGAGATTGAGCACCGATGAGCCAATAGAAAATAGGACTGCACATACCGCACAAATGTAGAGAAGGCTGGGAGATGTTGGAAAATACTGAACTGCATGTTTTCGATGGGTTCGGTGGGTAGACTGGAATAGAGAAGTAGTAGTGTAGTGAAGACAAACGCACCTCATACGTCGCCTTTTATACCATAGCATATATTTATTCACATTCCATTCTTGGCATGCTACAAGTCGGCTGTCATCGTACCGACGTTTCAGTCTACGCCATGTGCGCATAAGCATTCCCAGGAATCAAACCGCAGCACCGTGTAAATCGCTAGCACGTGTAGCATATACTGCCGCCGACGGTAGGGAGATCAAAACGTAAGCTGTCGACCCGCCATTTCGTGTATCACGACCCTAGGAATGGATTATATGCACCAGAGTACAAAGGTAGACGGTGCAAGGGGGAACTTGACACCGGGCTCCTAGTACAAATACCTCCGTGATGATGAACAAGGCGGGGTCGTTGGTATGCCTTACCGACGTGACATAGCAACATCAGGTTATATTCCTCGAGAGTATGGATACATCGGAAGTGTCGGATAGAGGAACATGGATAACATTTGGTGACCTCCGGAATGAGCGATGAACCCATATGAGGGTGCGCCTGGGGCAAAGATCCACATATTAGTCTCGGTACATGATTTACAGTCGGATCACCGTACTGAGTGCCTAGCGCGGCGGGAAAAAGACGCGTCTTTGACTCAATTCTTCACCGCGCCCAGAGTACAAGGAATGCTTGAGAATGATGGGGCCTTGATTGCCACGTAGCGGCTCTTGTAGTAGCAAGTGCTCGGCATGGATCAACAAAACATTCGGTATTGGGCATTGATTGTGTAGGCGCCGCCCAACATGTCTTTCTACTTGTATGAGAAATAGCTTGGGGCTGGCCGCCATACATGATAGTATTCGTCTTGGACCTATCATACAACCTCAATAGAATCACACGACCACAGATCGAAACCTAAACGTGATCCCAGTATACCCAGCCGATCATTGAGTTTCCAGTTTCCATACCTAGTAATCAATGGTAAACTCTCGCTCTCCGCGTTGTGGTTCCTTCTCCGAGAAGCACATCTAGGCGGCCACACGACCCGTAGGCGCCCTCGATTTTTGACCCCTCGTTTCAAACCCTGACTTTTAGGACGATATTGTAGAACGGTTGGATACTCACAAGTGAGGCGGGAAGGAATTGGGCGATGGATAAATTTATCCTTGAGACACAAGTTTGTTGCCTGACGGTATGAACGAATCCGGGCTACCGATGAGGGCAGGGAACGCGTCTGTGGCGTGGGAATTATGTAGCCTTCCTGCCTTTTAGGGATGGCCCCAGAAATATTTCACTCACCGACCACGAGCATGAGGAGCTAACGATGCTTTGTCTCTATTGTACCCCAAATCCTAAGTATCCGAAACTATCTCTGCTTTCTGCCATCCTTTTTTCTTCTAATCCATCTGTAGGATGTCGTAAAACAGTACGTTTATTTTTGCCTTTCTTTCAATTCGTCGCTTTATCTGTATATAACCCAGGCTGGGTAGAGCGAGGACGCATGGATCGATTCAAGCATGTTCGATTTCCCGTTGTTGTGCATATGGCCTTCTTCTCATCGTCTACAGGCTTATTAACATCGGCTCGACACGGCGACGACGAGCGACCCCCTGATCGAATAACGAAAGACCCCGTTGCCACGTGCCAGCCCGAAGTGGTGTTGATCAATAACAGGAGTGATCTATTCAGCGCTGCAGAGCAATTTTTCGTGGCTCCTGTGTGAAATGTAATCCAACCCTGCCCAACACTTCGCTCTTCATCAGCGTCAATCAGGTGGACAATATGTACCATGACATCGAGGGCCATTCAAACGACATTCTTCATACGAAAGAATACAACGGTTGCAGGATGACATGGCTTCATGACCCGAGATTTTTCTGGTGCGACCTACGGCTCCTTCTGTCCTTTCTTATTTTCGTCACCTTTGCTTGTGGCATTTTAGGAAGTGGAAGACCTGACCGCATCGACCACCGCTAGCAGATTGCCATCGGCGCCATGACTACGAAAAGACAAGCGTCAGATCGGACTCGTCTACTTATATCCGCGGCGCTGGTTCAATTCTTTGCTAGAAAGTTATATCCGTTGTGATTTGTTGATTCTCCGTCGAATGTGAGGCGATCATCCTTTTCCGGTCTCTAGAGTTTCGTGGTACATCCTAAAGGCTTTCGCTACGAGTTTAGCAAAGGGTAAGTTCGTGTCTATGAAGTGATTGTAATTGCCGCGCCGAAATATCATCAAAAGTTGCCAAAGAAGTGAGTAGTTTGATATGGGCCACTCTTCCTTCCCTTTCTCATGTTCCTTCAGTTGTATTCCTCCTACATGACACCGCTCACGTGTTGGAAGTAATTTGCGATTACTAATTATGACTACCAAAGTCCGCATATATCAGTCTAGCACAGCCGAGTATACCTGAGTCACGGAAACACACTGCTCCACTACTTGAAGCCGAGTCGAGCTGAAGTCAACCTTTCTTTTGACTTCGGAGTCGTTCCGGAGCTAAGCTGTCTGAAGTCGAGTCGAGCCGTGGAAGCCTAGAGGGGCGATCCGTGTACCATTTTGGGCTCCATCCCTTTCACTACAACGTCCACTGCTCCATACACTGAATTTTAAAAATCCAGCTCTCTTCATTTCCGGTTTGTTTTGATATTAAAACCTGTTGGTACGACGTCAAGAAACAGTGCTGCATGTACGTCATTTATTTGACCTCTCTTCTTTCCTTGCTTACAGTTGTTTGCACATTAATATTTCGACAGTAGCCAACGCTTTGCGTGATACTTCTTTGTCATAATCCAGGGTCCGGGCCATAGGAATAGATGACGCGCTCGGATGGCTCATGACTATTTCGGTGATCTCGGAGGTCATGTCGTCAAAGGCGCCTAAATGCCCTAACCTACCTAACTATCCACCAAACTCCGTGCTTCGTGTCTACACCATTCCACGAAACAAGGAGATGTCCTCTGCGCTACAGAGTGTTGACGACGATGTGCTCGGTGCAATTTGTGCCTTACTTGAGGAGTATGAAGTATGTGGTTACTAATCGTTGTGTTCGATGTCATAATCTATCATAGTTGAAGCAAATATCGCTCGTTGATAAACGGCTGAGAGAAGCTTCTCTGCCGCTGCTTTTTCAACGCGTGTGTATACGTTTTGTGTATAATACTGAGAATGTGTGGAAATCAGCGATGGATGCTGTTGAAGACCTGCTTGCTTCGACGGCTCTCGATATTGTTGTCAGGAACACCCGGTGCGACTCGTAGAACATACTCGAGTATCATTAACCTCTTAACTTGATAGATTTCTTGACATTCACATTTCGGAACATCCAAGTGAAGATTGCGGTGAAGATTCTATGCCCTCCGTCTTACCCGAGCGACTTGCCAAACTCCTATCGGCGCCCTTCCGTCAATTGCGTACTCTGGTCTTCAGCATAGACGAAAGGAAGGCCCAGACCTTTGGCAACAAATTTCGCATAGCAGGCATTGAGCTTCATATGGTTACCGTTCTCTTAGTCGGCGCTTACTGCGATTTCATGGTTCCTCTTTGCCCGAATGTTGAGCATGTAGCAACCTGTGATTGGGTATGGCTTACCTCGAACCGCGGTGGAGCTTCCAGGGAGCATTCATTCAGGCTAATTGCTGCAGCGGGAGGGGCAAAAATGCTGCGGCACTTTGAAATGAATGAATGGTGGTCGGCCGATCTGTTGAATGGTGAGCTAGTAGGCTGGTCTGTCCGTTACCCCTGGTTCTGACTATGCTCTTAGCCGTGTACGATGCAATGCCTTGCATCGAAATGTTAACCTTAGATGGCGGTCGCGTCAGAGACAGCATAAAAGTATGTTGCAATCTTGTCATACCAACGGTCCCGCACTTACGATGATGTCAATACTCATCAGCTTCTTCTTCCTATTCTGAGCCAGTTTAAGAAACTAAAAACACTTGGACTGGTGCATTCTTCCTTTCTAGGTGTGGGCTTCGATCCTCCCTGGAGCGGAAATGTCTACGCGGGGCCTGGTGGGGTCGAACTTCTCCGACGGGTGCAAGTGGAAATGGAGGCCGCAAACAGGTGTGTTGCGGACATGGTCTTTGGCGCTTGCATCAATCTCGATGTCATGACACTTGGCGATACGGCAAGGGCTGTCGTTATCAGAGGTGATGGAGGGCAAATTCAGGATATTCGATGGTGTAAGACACAGCGCCGGCCGACGCGGTCATTTGACGTGCCCTCTCTTTTTTCTTCTTTCCATCGCTAGCTTTCTGGTTTTGTTGGTTTGATTACTTACCTGTGTATTCTGTACAGTATATCTCGTATCGTAAATGAAGAGATGTGTCCCGAGAAAAGATTCCATCGATTGAACTGGGCACGCCTTGGTTATGCTCAGTCCACGATGCCCTTCAACGCTCTTCCGAAGGACTTGAATGATAAGCACTCTGGGGATCGTACCATTTAGGTGAACCGTGAAATCTGTAGGCACATTCCCTACCCAAAAACTGGTTCGGTCTTTTCCAATCGGGACCCGAACTGACGCCTCGGACGGCAGAGAATGTCACATCATGAGTACCGCTAATGTTGCCAATATCACACAAAAACATAAGACCCCACTGACAACATGCGACAGAAAATAAAACAGGTGAATTTTGAAAAACAGTCGATAACGACAGAAGCATGCCAGGAGCGCAAAAGGACCCACCGTTCCATCCCATGTAAACTCAATCGGGTGCCAGAGTCTCGATGGATAATCATAATTGCCGTTTCCTCTGTATTGTGTATAGTGACTTCCCCTTACACGCCGATACCTCGGTTGACACGTTCAGCCTCGACGTGCATCCTGGACTTAGAAAAACCCCTGCTACAGAAGCTTGACGGGGATACTAGAATTGTCTTGGTTCTAGAGTCGTCTTTGAAAAGACTCTTGAAAGATAAGGGCAAAAGAGCTGGACGAAGGAAATACACAGAATTTTCATCACATCCATGACCGAAAGAATTTTCTCGCCGCATCCTGAGCGTTCTGTCCAATCTCTACGTGAGCATGAACACTGTTGGACCTAGGAATCAATCCTCTGGATACGCAAGCGCGATGCTGTGGTATCAGGGCGGTCATAGCTCGGTAGCGTAGCTCTGCACTCTTCACAGGCTAATGCAGCATTGCGTGCGGACGATCCAATCATATCTACGATGTTCCTTGGTCCGCCGAATGACTTATCTAACGAGTAGGGATGGGCCAGATTGAAGGGTGAACCGCTCTTCTGACTACATCATGTTGATCGCCACATTTGTGTTAGATATAAGTAGAGAATAAGGTTTCAATGGAAAAGGATTGCCAACGGTAGACTTTAATAATCGTACAGTGAAAATTGAGAAAAAAGGGGGGACAAATGGTAATGATGATGTCACACCCGATCTCTCATGGTGTGTGGGAGCGTGTAGTCTACCTTATAACACTCTTCTGTCGATTTCCATGCATATTTACGGATAGATATCTGCGATTTGATTACACGGCTGAGTTAGGCTCCGAATTTTGCACTTGATGTAGGCCCAAGGGGTTTATCTCGTAGCTGGGTGCATTTTATGTACGGGTCTAGTTGCCCAAAACGTCGATAGAAGAAATCGAATATTTGGTAACATTTTGGTAACACAGTATCCAAGGAATCAGAAAATGATGCAGACGAGGAAGGACGACTTGGAACGAGTTCGGCCCGGTGAAATTCGAAATGGCAGTGACACCATACCACGTGATCTACGTCACAGCCGATCTCTGCGAAGGTAGTGGTAGTGGTAGTGGTAGTGTAGTGGCCAAATATTCGGTTTCTACCAAAGAAGCTTTGGGCCACTGGACTCGTACATATCTTTATTGAAATACATATCTCTTAGACAGGCGCGCGTGAGCCTTGGCATAAGCTGGCGTGAAAGTGTAAACATTGAGCTGGGAGGAATTATACTGCGAATAAAGGAAAAAGTAGAGATCAATATCAGCGCACGAGATCATAACTAAGCTACGAAAGGGCAAGATGAGCATTGGTGATCTCCTATCTGTTGTAAAAGCAGCTGAGAGGTACATCTGTAGTCGATCGTGTCTTCTCTGGTAGGTACTACTTCTCCTCTCAGAATTTCTGGTCGCCTAAGCTAATCAGCGGCCTGAAGTATTCTTACATCCGTTGCCTGGCCCCGCGATCTTGACAGAGAAAGAGAGAGAAAAGTTTTTATTCTGATCGCTGTCCCTAAGAAGGAAACTAACCAGAGTCCGTACTACGCATGCATTACCTACCTAATCCATTACGCTACGGTACCGAACGAACGAATAGGAACCTCGCAATATGGCATGGAAGAAAGGTTCAGCGAAAAAAACATACCAAGAGCTAAAAAAGGATAGATAAACGTATAAGCACAGGAGATAACGATCAAGCTACCAAGCGACTCAATGGAAATCGGTAATCTCCCATCTGTTATAAGCGGGAAGGTACATCGATAGTCGACTGTGTCTTCTCTCCGACAGGCATCCACTTGCCTGGGCCACCGACTTCGAGGTAGGGAAAATAACCTTTCAAATAGATTAGTACTCCGAAAACAAAGAACAATGCGGCTTATGTGACCTATTCAAGATCTCGAGCTCCCCAGTTTTCGGCCGAAACTGGGGACATATTTCAACGTTTTAGGCAGACGTAAGAGACGAATCTGTTTAATAGTTCATTCATAACAAGGGTGATGGCATAATCAAAGCCGACTTACTGGTATGGCCGTTCCCCCAATAGTAAGGCGACTCATGGAGGCTCATAAAGCAATTCTTAACCTGATGCCCAATATCAATTCCGGTCGAAGGTAAGGAACCTAGGAGAAAGTCCGTATGGGTACCGGACTCTGTATCAATGCGATGGACACATGCTATCCTAGATATGAAACTCGACCTGCATATCGCGTCCACCTCGAATGGCAAAAAAAGCTGAACTTAGACGACAATAACGAAGCTATTGTTTTTATACGACCACGCTTCCGACAATGGTCCTCGATTCGCCCCATCCCGAAGGTTTCGTTCGCCTTTTGCGCAGCTTTCACACTAGGGTGAGGATGGGCGTAGGGATATTGCTAGTAGAATGATGATCAACCCTGGGCTAGCAGGTGGGAGAGGCATTGTTTGGATGACCCATGGATCAGCTTGGACATCTGAGAAACCGGCGCCCGTGACGAGAAGGTCCCGAGGTCCGCAAGTTTGTATTTGCTGGCCTTTTTGGACATGCACGACCACGAATGAACTCGACTCATGCTTCTCATCACCTCGAATATGTCAAGGTGACGTTCACGACACGTCCGAGGAGATGACGTAATAGTATATTAGCCGGAAATACTAATCATTGTCGAGACAGGGCGGAAGAGCACATGCAAGCTGTGTTCGTATCTCTTTTAGATTACAATTAGAATCGGTATAAGGAAATACAGCAAGGTAAAGTCTCTCACAGAACAGCTTTTAAGGAGTGTTGACATGTATACAAAGCGCCCCTTGATTAGTTCGAATTGCTGTGTACAGTTTCTGAAACCGTCCCTGGTACGTCAACGGACATGGTCCTCTGTACAATAAGAAACATATGTCACCGAAGCATACCGGTCCTCAAAGAGGAGAGAGAAATATGCTTAGAGCGAAGATGCGTAACCTTATTGTTCGTTAGACCGTCAACGAACAGATATGGGACAAGGATGGTCATTTGATCCTATTTCCAACGGTGATATCCTTCAAACGGTGCCGGCCGATAGAAAACCCGAACCGGACACGATAATTCCTTCCGAATGCTCGATGATGCTCACGAATGGACTGTATGGAAAACTTTAGGTTGATCGCGATTCAAAAACGAGAATTGTCTGATTCTGTTTATTGAGGCTCCACCCAAATGCTGCGGGCAGGTGAACATCGTGAAATACAGCGATCGATATCCAATAATCAGGCAAGCCGTCGGCCAGGATTGCGGCGCTCATCTTTGGAATGATGAGAGGAACAACGTTTGTCTTTTTCGTTACCACGGGATCCTGAGATGTGCGTTAGTCGATCAGGACTTCTTTTCAGTAAGTAACCTCTCCCTAGATCCTGAGCGTTGGCTGTCAAGGTAACGGACTTAACAGGTGGGGAGCGTGGCGGAGATCAAGACCATCGCCCCGACGTCAGTGTGGATTTGTATTCACTTGACCTGTCTAGTCGAACGAAATTTACCACATCGTTGAACCCGAGACGACCCCGTCGCCTGAGATACTTAGTCAATGAATTGATGCTTACCGACGCGACCATCGTCTTGACAGGGGGAGACGAGAACTTGCAAGCCATCGTTGAGTCTTCTTGGAACTACAATCAGGATCAACATTGAGAAATAAAGTGTAACAGAGTCGCTCGCATTCGACCGACGTAAGTAAGACCAGCGTGAATAGCGGTCCTTGCTTCGCTCGAAGTGTTGCAATAAGCTGTTACGAGAAATACCAATCGCATGCTCCTTAACGTAAGACCTCGCCTACCCACTGTACCTGTACCTAACATGCAGAATAACTCTAATATCCTGGTTCTAGGAATCACCGATCCTTTATATGTAATAGACGTGATCCTCACGCCAGGACCTAGCATGAAGGATAAGAGAGATAGAAGTGGAGTAGTTTGGCTAAATACTGACCCGCCAAGAGTCCTCCCTCGACATAAGGATAACGTCGTATCACCCTATCCTTCTTATCTTTGGCCAGGAATAGGGCAATATAGCACAAAGTCATTGTATGTTCGTCACTTTTATCGACACCTCTTCGTCACGGAGCTGTACAGTCTCCGGAAGCGACTTCGATGGTCCTCACAATGACGTAGCCCGCACCAACCTATTACGATTACCCGGAGATCCTACTCTGAGCGTACTGGTGGTGACACGGAATATGAAAGACCGTCACGGTGGGCAGCCTCATAAGCCCCGTTCCATCTCCTCGTGACGAGGTAAGGCTATGTCATTGGCCAACTACTTGATAGTCATTGGAGCCGTGTCTCTTGACGGTCAAACCGCACTTGCGGTAGGCCTGCCTGCTGGCGAGTTGTTGCCGCACCAGGACAAATTGCCCTGAATCACAAGTTATATAGCCTTGGATCGTGCTGCCTGCCAATGAATAAGGTCAGGCAGGAAGAAATGGGCATTTAGACGGGAACGAATCGGCACTGTGAGGCCGTAATCCATTCTGGCTATGCTGCACGGAAAGGATAAGCAGGGACCTTCCAATGTGCCGACAGCTGTAGAACTCGATAAAATGAAAGTGATGGGAGTGATTAAATTTGCGGAGCCGGCCACCATTGACCATCCAGCGCCACTGTCCCCACGCCGTCAAGAAAGTTATTGGTGTGAAGGCCGCACCTCTCCGTTTCAGGAAACGGTCTCGAAGCCATCTACCGGTTGTGTGAATACGAACTTTGTCCTGCCTGATGTGCAGATACCGGTCAATACGGGGTTCATTTTTTTGCAGTAATGGTCCAGGGGGTTCGGAGGGAAGAACGGGACGCTTGTACATGGGTAAATTTCATGAATGCTTGCCAAACCCCTTGTCGTGAGCGAAAACTCTTGCTTGCTGTCTCCACTCCGCTGTTTCCGTTCTGCGGTTCAATCTCCGTGATGAAAGGTGGACTGGTGGGCAAGAATGTCTTCTCAAGCGTCTTCAGTATCATTTCTTCCGTCTCCATCGGTTTGTTTGAAGGGAAGTCCATCAGGCTGACACTGACACTGCACACTCCTAATCGACGTAGATATCAGACAAAGTACCTAGCAAAAAGCAGGACTATGCGTACAATATAACACCGCAATTGTCCGCCGCAGCTCTTGATCATACTTCGAGTCAAAGCATCTAAAAATATGGCAGGAAGTGTATTAAGAGCCAAGCCATGGGCTATAGTATCGAGACCGACAAACCTTCCGTCGTCTCGTCGATTCCGTCCTAGATAGCTCCTGGAATACCACTGTTACATTGAGAGGGTCCTCGTGCCTTGCCACCAACGGCCAGAACCCTGAAGACGGTCAAACCTACTTCCCGCCATTATCTGTCAACGCATAATCCGTGACTCCGGACGCGTTGAGTATGAGCTTATGAAGTTTCATAGGCGGATACAAGTGGGTCAATCGTTAGTCCCGTGTTTGTCCAGAGTGAGTTGAGCGCGTCGAAGGTTCCTTCACGGATATCAATAATGGAGTCGAACACCTGGTCGTACGTACAAACCTTTGTACAATCCTGCGAAATTTGGGATTGTATTATTTACGCAAGATGTTATTGAACTCTGTGTCTGCTTAGAGTGAGAAAAAGTTGAGATTCGCCTAAGAAAGGAATAGCACATCAAAGGAGAAGGCCTAGACAAAAAATAACTCAATACCGTAGTCATATCTATACATGAAATTTTCATTCACCCTTTTTCTTGGTCGCGAATGGCCTAAACAGAGTGGTATCCTGGATCACAGTGAGAAACATTATATCTTTATGGTGGTTCGAGTTTAAGCCGGAAATACCCGGCAATCAACGTCAGTCATGCGGACTCCCCTATTGGTTCGGCAGCTTAGACTCATCTCTTCTCTCCGTCGACTCCCTCCAGTGAAGTTTCTGAGATTCTGCTCTTGCTGCATTGAAATTCTGTTTGCTGCTAGCTCTCTTTTCGTATGGCTCGTATCTCTACTTCAGACAACACTTTTAGGTAACCGCATGACTGGACGGCTCAATGGTGCCTGTGGGAGGTGTCAGCCCTGAGCCACTGAGGTTGACATGGGATCGCAGTTCGCGGCAACATCAACCCTGTCGAGGATCATAAAAATCTCCTCTGAATCTTATCATGTAGCATCTTCGACACCCATACAAATCAAAGAGCTAGGGCCGTACAAGGGGAGGTTTTCAATTCACAAAATGTACAACCTTTCATTCTCCATTTGAACCAAAGATAGATCTTGATACTGTCTTTACCAGTCTGGGATATCGTGTTATCGACCGCCGTGCTATCAGCTCAAGAACATGAACCTTGGCCGTTACTTGAGGTAAGAAGTCTACCTTTCAAAATATGCTTCGCTTCGGGCGTTCATCGATAACCCCTTGCCAAGGACCCTCTGCGGTACAACGCAGGAACTGCATAGACAGGGAATAACAATCGTCATGGCACCGTGAATCTGTCCAGTCAGACTTTAGACATTTCCATCACGGCAACCCATCGAAAAAGATGTATGTTTTTCATCTTCCGCAACGCACTGGCTTCGGCATCAAGGATAAATGAAGCGCTTAAAATTTGCGGGAGTGTATGTCATTCGGAACTCCTTCTGCGGGTGTTGCTAATTGATGGTCATTATAGGCTCCGCCGTTTAATCCCCACTACACTCACAATGGTCGCGAAGGTCCTTGTCGCCAATTCTTAATACTTATCTATGCCTCGATATCTATTCCTCTCCTCTAGTGCAATAAATGGGATCCATTTCGAGCGACATACCCAGTATACGCCACTAAACGTACCCATGCTGAGCCCATCTTTTCCGCTCAGAAAACGTTAACAATATCTACGAACTTCCCAAGCACGCCACGTCGAAAGTTTCTTGCGGCGAGTCGGTGACGCCACACAGCGCCGCTCAAACATCCAGCCCTTCCTAAGATACAAGCCTGGAGAATCTGTACGGCTTAAACCGATTTCCTAAGACATAGAATTGAAGTCTAGATCGAAAGAAGTTCGATTTCTCAGCAAATGTCTAATTGGCACCGCCGCTGGAGCTCCAACTTCACGCACAAGTTCCTGATACAAAGTCTCCCTACCTACAGATGCCCGAATTAGGCTCCAAGCGATGAGTCTATCACATCGTGGACGCCGAAAAGAAGTTGCCCCTCCATATGACATAGAAGGCACCCGATGGTTAATGATTGATTGCAGACAAACTTCCGTTATTGGCAGAAGTTCTTCCGAAATGTGGATTAGGGTCGAGTTCGAGAAGCAAGGGAGGCATGAACTGTATACTTTTCGAGCCATGAAAAGATTGACTGCGGGCACGTCCGGACCACACATCTCTCCACGTGTGTGTGATTCCGATCTCTGGTCGAATACGGACCTTGACTCAGCCTGGAGACATCGGTATTTAAGCAGTCCCAATGCTATACCTAAAGGACTATCCCATCGAGTCCCTTTCTTCCTCACTCTCACCTCCGTCTTCACCTACACAATCATGCGCACCATCTCCAGTGAGTTTGATGAGCTCTCCGACGCTGTCGATGCAGGTAACGCGAAACTCGTTGTCTAGAGGACACATGCTGACCGCCACTATCCTTTGTAGTTAATGTCCTCAAGGGCAAGGCACCTGCTGTCTGGGATAGCAAGTCCGAGTTCGATGAATCCATGGACAAGACGCGATTCCGCCAATACGAGGACGCGTGTGATCGAGTCAAGACCTTCTACAAGGAACAACACGGTTGGTCCCCATTACTTTTCTTTTTACACCTTAAATCTGACGCACCATTGTAGAAAAGCAGACCATGGAATTTAACATTCAGGCGCGCACGAACTTCCACAAGAATGTCCGGGCGAGAATGGGTGAGTTCGATACAGCCCCCCTTTCCGTTCATGAAACTGATACGCGCCCACGCAGGCGTCTGGGAAGCTATCGAGATGCTTGATACTCTCATCGACGAATCGGACCCCGATGTCAGCTATTTCCCGTAGTTCATTCAGTCTTTAGCTGATGGCCTATTAGACCGAGCTTTCGCAAATAACACACCTCCTTCAGACTGCCGAGTCGATTCGGCGCGACGGAAAGCCCGAATGGATGCAAGTGACTGGGCTAGTGCATGATCTCGGGAAGCTACTCTTCCTCTTTGGTTCCGAGTCAGTGTCGTCTTTTGTCATGATCCGTCATGTTAATTAACTTTCCGGATCGTTCTTTTAGTGGACAGTGGGATGTTGTCGGGGTACGTAATGTTTGATTTGTACTAGTGGTACCTTGAGGACTGACATCATCTCTTCGTTCATAGGACACGTTTGTTGTAGGGTGCCGGTTCTCTGATAAGATCATTTATCCGGATACTTTTTCAAACAACCCGGACTCGGCGGATCCTATTTATTCAACGGAATACGGGGTCTATAAGCCTCATTGCGGGCTAGAAAATGTCATGTTATCATGGGGACATGATGAGGTTTGTTTCCTTTTTTTGCTTAGATGGCAATTGAATAACTGATTGACTGCTCGCTCAGTATCTCTACAACGTTCTCAAAAACCAATCATCCCTACCTAAGGAAGGTCTTGCCATGATCCGCTACCATAGCTTCTATCCGTGAGTTTGGTATCCATCTCAACGCGGTAATCATTCTAACATCCCCTGCAGATGGCACCGCGAGGGCGCATACACACATCTTACCAATGCAGAAGACGAAAACCTGCTTGTCGCCGTCCAAGCATTCAACCCTTACGATCTGTACAGCAAAAGCAATGAAGTCATCGACGTCGAAAAGCTCAAGCCGTACTACAAAGGCCTGATTGAAAAGTTCTTCCCGCCTGTTCTAGACTGGTGAATGTTCTGCTAAAATTATATTCTTCTTGCAATGGTTTTATTGCTTTCGATCTATGTTATTGTACTGTCTTGTTTTGGATACTGCATTGCTCTCGTTAAATAGTCTAGCCTAATGTTTAATGACAAATATACGCGCCTAGGCAAATACCTTCATCCGATGTTCACGTATGAATCAGTGGTACCGCATCTTTGTCTACCGAGATATGCTTGAATAACGATCATACGGATCGGCATTATTCTACGACATCGGTAGAGAATGGGATGACCGGTGTATCAAATTTGCATCCGTCCAATGGGGCATAGGGTCGGAGATCGGTGGCTGACTTCTAAATTATTGAGTAACTCAAAGGCAACAATAGTGAACAGGTTCGCGGGCGATGGAAGTTGTCACCCGGAAAGAGCGCGTGATACACTGCGCAGCAAAGTTGCCTACTTAGTTGCTCTTCTCTGCCAGGTAGATCGTTTCTTGACGTCTGCTCAACAGCTTCGAGTCCATTGCGCAGTATCAAGACAGAAGAACCTGCTAATCCATATATACGATTCGTACATAATACATATTTCTTTCAGCAGATAGCACCTCTTCAAGAGTCGACGGCGTTGGTGTTGAACTGCTCCTGAGTCTGCTCGGCAGTCGGATTGATGGACATCGTCATGCCCAAACGGCAGTGAGCCCCAGCAGCCTGGCTGCAAGAGACAAAGTGTGGCTCGGTGTCGAGGATCGTGGTGGTGAACGTGGTTCCGGGCTGGCTAACGGCGTCAATGCTAAGAAGGAAAGGGCATTAGCGCCAAAGTGACATATGATACTTGATTAGAATAGAACACACAATCCACTGTCGAACGCGCCAGGTCCTACTCCTCCCGCAGGAGGAGGGCAGGGATCGGTGAACGTAGTCGTCGTCGCCGAATCTGGTGATAAAGTAAAACTAATGGATGGAGGGATACATAGGTCAATACGTACGGTTCCTAGTGAGGAACGTGAAGGTGACGGTGTCTCCGATAGCGGGGAAGATCTCGGTAGGGCTGAACGAGAACGCGTTATTGGGACCAACTTGGACAGCAAAGTCGACGCCCATGACAACAGGTGCGAAGACAAGAGCAGCAGAGAAGATTGAGACAAGACGCATTGTTGTGAAGATTTGATTCTGGGTTGTTGTTGGACTCGTACCATTGCTTAAATACTCTGAAGGTGCACCTCGTACCAGTGCAATGGTTTTCGAGCCTGGAAAATCAGACATGCGCTCATTGTCACCAGACGTGTTCTCAGTGAGTGAGTTTTGCTGGCCTTCGTGAGTGACGACCCAAAGGGCGGGATGGAACTGCTCGCCGAAAGTGAAGCGGGCTCCCCCATCTTCAGGGTTCCTGGCCTCAGATCCCCGGTGTCAGGGGGTGAGATCGAACTTGAAAAATGCCTCATATACCCGGGGTTCACGTGTGTGTTTTTGAATTCTGCGTGTCAAAAAATGCGCACATTGTGCGACGATCTGACGCTGATCTTGAGGTGGAAAACGAGCTGTGAAACGTAGACGTCAAATGCCGGTCCCGAGTCTTAATAATAGGAGCTCTGACTTGCGTGACCGGATGATAACCATTGACCACCGATATCTTGACGGGAACTCGCTTGGAAATGCGAAGTAAGACTAGGATCATGGACTGGCCATCCATCATAACTTTGTGCCGAAATCTTGTGAGCAGCCTAGCGATTTGTTCACTCAATGAATAGTTTACGTTAATGCTCGAATAAATATTCCGATCCTGAGGTCTGGGTCCTTCGAGAGGGTTTCCACAGGCTAGTGAGAAAGTCACATCCTCGACCTGAGCAACATGTGAAGGACCTCGGGATGTAAGAAACCGATGTAATTCTGAGCGTATACTCGAGGACATGTGATATCCGTAATGCAAAGGGTACTGTCCGTTCACAAGAAGAAATTTCTCCCACTACGAAAGCCGGCCGTCAGTTAACATGAAAGACTCAATTAAGCGGACTGCAGAGAGATGTCGTAAGTAAGGGAAAGAAAAACAGTCTATAGGAAATGGCCCACCGAGCTCGTGCCTAGACAACTTTGTCGCTGACCAGCAACCTACTCGCCAAATTCAAGAACACGGCCCCTAAAATCGAGAAACGCTGGCGTCAACAAGAATCAGATGATAGAAAGTGCGCGATTATGCATTGCTAGATACAGAGGCGACGTCGATCTCAAAGTGCATCTCACAAAAATGAACATCATATACAGCACGTTTACCATCCCACATATATCTTGCATTCATTCCTGCACAAGTAGGAGACTGACGTGTCTTCAAGGACTGGCAACTACATGGTGCATTGCCTATGATAAACGTGGTCTCCCCGTCAGCTTTGTATCCTAAAAATATCATCAACGTCAGCAGGTTTGAACACGTCAGGAACGCACACACGCACAATTGCTAGAAATGATCAATAACGGAACGTGGGCACTGCGAAGACTAGTGATCACTCAGCAACTTCTCGCGGCCGATATTTAGTCGGGCTTAGCGGGGGAAAATCTTGTTGTAAACTGGTAGGAAGACCGGATTGCCGTTCAGAAGTTCAAAGCCGATGCTTATCTGATATTCGACAACGTGTTTTACAGGAAAAGGGGTGGTGTTTGGTTGTGGTGATGCTTCCCTTGCTATGTCATATGCGCCTGGAGTACTTGCACAGTACCAAGGTGAACAGAACAAATGATAAAGGTAGGAAAGGGCGGTACCCTGCAGCTGTCGTTGGTGGAACATATCTATCTGATTTCGATGAGCGAGGTGGATGGAAAGCGAGATTGAATATCTTGCATGTGCAAGTTGAGATGGCCTTCTGTAGACGAATCCTCCCAAATATTTTGTACACTACCGTAATTCACTGGTACAAGGACAATCTGGTGTATGACGGGTGAGGTTTTGTCGGGTAGATAGAAAGAAAAAAGACAACGAGGCGTAAATGTAGCACTTCTCCGCGAACATCCGCAAGTTCTGAACGGATTTGAAATTAAAAAGAACAGCAGAGAAACGGCCAGATATTCTCAGTAAGGGTACAGTGAACGGAGCCGCACTGTCAGGCTTATCAGTCCCGTGGTCGTTGGGATGAACGTTGACGCGGACGGAGCAGGCCAGAAATGGCAATCGCCTATTAGTTCCCACGCCACAGGCGCGTCTTCTGCTTTCATGTTCAGATCTACTGTCGGCCTGCATAACTTCAGTAGTGAATGGTTTCAAGAAAATTTTAGTCGCCCAAGGCCTGGACTTATCTAAATACTATGCCCATATACTACCGCCCGTTTTCCGCAGTATACTGAAGCTTGGATTCTCTGAGCAATCATTTTGAATAGCATTCAAGCCCAGGGTCTTGATTCCTGACTCTGAATGTTTGTATTTCTGAATTGTAGACCTATTTCTCCTGCTCTCGTTACAACTATATCAACATCACGGCTAATTCCTCCCCTGGAACGATACCCACTTGGTGTTGTGCACTTGAGCATCTGGGACAATCGACTCGATAGTCTAGGACAAGGATACTCTCGACTCGCCGGGCTGTGTGATCGTGACGAGCCTAAGTCACATGTGTACAAAGGAGATAATTTACCCAATTCGATACTATCTCTCGGCCTATTCCGCGAGTGGCTAAATATCTTCCTTTGTCCCTTTGTTCTTTGGGTATATATAACAAGGCCGCCCCAAGGCGACTTTCATACCTTTACCTCTCCCTTCATCTTCCTCCCTGAAGGTCGCCTGAACCGTAACAGCTTCCTTTCTCTTGTATAATTCTATTGGCCATTTGATATGTCGTCAGCCAGTATGAGACGTCTTTTAATTATCCATAACGCTGCTCTTCTAACACTATAAGATAGACTATTTCACTTCCACCAGCACCTTCACCCATACTCCCAGCGCATTTTATTAACTCCCTTACGGTACCATTTATTCCGCGCACCACCACGTAACCATTCGGGGGACCACCTATTTCATCAACAATCTCCACGCCGCTGGAGTTCCCGGCGCTCTCACATACAGAGACACGGTATATTTCCCACAAGGTGGTCTTTCGAGCACCTCGCACTACCGCCTACCTGCCCAAGAGTTCAAAGATGATCACCCGAAAGATGTATTTGAATATCAGTCGGGGCAGCGGCACTGGATGTATTCGAGAAGCGTATCTGGGTCTGAGATAACTTCAGACTCTGAGTCGGATGATCAAAGTATTTGACGGGATACTGATACTTTTTATCGCCCGCCTTATGGGACGGTCTATACTCTACTTTACATTCCTCCACAACTCGTAGGCTGGATTCTATGAGCGGTATTATCCCGGGTGTGGGATGTTTATACGAGGTACCAGTAGCTAAACCTCGAGATACATTCAGACCTTCAGGATAGAGTTACAACACCCTATATGAGATTTACTGAGTCATCAGGACTCAGTCCCTGGTACCTTCAGTTACATCCTAACTTTTCGTTCGACAAAAAGTAGGTTTGGGCTCGAAGCAGTCTTGACGCTACTGAGTTCTCTCCGGCTGAGAGTGGAGCACAGATTTGACGCGCAGCACAAGAAGATATATACTTCGAATGGACAGGTCTGTGTACTAACTAATATACTGCCAATGCTTTCACCAATAATCCTACTTTCTGGAAGAGGTACTGGATGCCCAATCCAAAATGACACCGTGCGGCGGTGGCATCCACGCTCCTCATCTAAGCGATTTCTGAGTACATCGGGCTTGAAAGCAGTGGATGATAGGTACGGACCTTACTAAGACACAGCCCTCAAAAGAAGAGAACTCAATTCTCGAGGAAGATTCAAAGGCTGTTTAACCCTTTTCTCTGTCAGAGTCAACTTCCCTCTTGAGTACGCATCCGCCGGGTTTTCCTTCGACGGAACATAGATGAATTCTACCGTCATATCCTTTTCCTCAAGCAGTGAATATGTTCGCTTCACTGACGAGTCGATGACTGGATTTCGACTCTTCTTTACATTGAAAGCATGAACGACCCCGGTGTTGTCACTGAAGATCTTCGCCTGCGCACCGCGTACCTGAATAGTGTGCACTCCGATTTCCACTGCGAGAGCCTCTAGCCCATTAATGTCTCCGGACGTGAACGAATGATTAGGGCGGTAGCGCCACGCGTCCCAAAGCCCGTCGGTATATATTCCAATTCCCCATGAACTAGAAGCGTCGACGAAGACGTTTGATCGCCCTGGATTGACGAGGAATGATGCTGTGGGAGGCAGAACTGCTGCGCAGCGTTCGCCGTTCGTCCGAAGGGCTTGTACCAGGCGCAGAGCTGAAGGGAACATAATATCAGATGACAATTATTGTTGGGTGCAGCATAGACCGCCTTCTAGCCCCCGCAACCTTTATTCTTGCTCAAACGCAAATGCATCGACTTGCCAATCTACAGAAACAGGTGCCATGTGACAAGTCAGGAGAAAACCAGGAGCGACAAAGTTAAAACCAAGACATTATCATCAACCTTCTCTTAATGGATTATCAAATCCCAAGAAACCAGGCTTCTATAGATTTCGTGAACCAAAACCGAGCGCTTCTATCCCCTCCATGTCATGGACATTGGTAGCAGAGTGGAAAACAGAAGCCTGTAACCAGGACGATTCGTCCTAGTAACAACAGGCGTCCCTTGGCTTCTGGCTTCTCTTTTGCGAGTTGTGTCAGAGCTCACAGCTTGTATAAACACTGAATTTTGAAAAACTAGCATCCTTGTGCAAGTGAATGATTCGATGTCGCAATGTGACAGAGTACCAGGAGTTACCGTTGTATGAGAAAGAACTGGACTTGATACCTACCGCCAAGAAACCAGCGGTGTGTAATAAGTGCGCAGTTAGGAAGCAAAGGGCCAGTTCTTTCGATGATAGTCGCCGGGCAAAAGAGGAATGGAAAAACGGCCCGAACGGGAATCGCCGCGTAATAACCTTTTCGGCTACTACTCGGAAGTCCTGAATCGTCTTGGATTCTGCAAGTCGAAATTGGCGGCGTGACGCCCACATTGACCCGGAATTCTACAGCCAAACTCGGGGCTGAAGTTGTCAAAACGATCCGTGTATATAAGCTGAATGTAGTGAAACGTAATTAGCTAAACAAGCAGGTGGTAGATATGGTAATACAGACGAGCTGTTCAGGTGGGATAATAAGGCGGTGGAAGATGGTAGCTAAAATTAAATAATAACTTCGTTGGTGGAACACTAGAATGTGCAGCAAAAATACTTTCGAAGGCGCTTTACAAGGAACTCAAGCCTGAAGGTCATCTTTTGATCGATTCGTGATGAATGCTTCTCACCGAGGCCTCCGACCGAGTCCTATCAGAGGACCAGATATCATGGTCTTCTTCATCAAATGATGGCTCCGGTTCTCTGGCATGATAACTACGAGGAGTTGTATTGACCAACTGATCTCGCCTTGTGTCTGAGATTGGCCGCTTATCGTCCTGTCGCAAGCTGGGATTGTCATTGGCCACGAAAGAAGACATAGAAGTTGTTGATGGCGGTGCATGATGATGACTAGGGAATGCCCACGTTGTCGTAAAGGGAGGGATAGTTGATGGGGGTGCTCTTGGTCTCCGATCCCTATAAGCTTCAACAATAGGTCGTCTGTTTCCAAGCTTGAGAATGAGTCTTCTACGCCGATAGAGGAGAAATATTATTGTTCCTAGAATGCCGGTAACAAGAAATGCTACCACCACTCCAATGATGGTTCCTACACTCATGGTGGCTGTTATGCCCGAATTGTCGTGATCAGATTGACCGTCGTCATAGCTTTGGGATGTGGTGAGCGAGTTGTTTCAGTAGATATTAGTGGCTGGCATACGAATAGATGAAGGCATCGAACAGAAGCAGCGATTTTCTTCCACCAATATGACCGTTCTGAACTGTGAATCTATGCATACCAGCAGGAATAGAAGAGTTCGCATAGACGGTGACGTTGTAATCGAAGCCTGACTCTCCGGGAGCGATATATGAGAACTGGCCAACGAGGACATCATCGATGTAGAAACTCATGTCTGAGTCGCCGCTGGGAGAAAAAGTGGTTTTGGCTAGTATGCAGCTTACATAGATGGCGGTGCCTTGTGTTACCTGAGCAAAAAGTTCATTTATGAGAAACTCCACTTACCGTTAAATATCGTAGATACGTTGCGCACTTGATTCGGGCTAATCTGCGCATCTTGGTCGAACTTCACCTGCAGTATGAACAGGTGATGCCGGCGTGAATCAATAAGACCCACCGTAGAATCATGCCATGTCGAATTTATTGCCATCGAGGCATTGGGGTGTGCAGTACATTTTTGACACGGATTCTTGCTATCGTTCCAGGCATCTTCAGGAGAATAGAACAGCGAAAGGCTCTGGTCGTCGATTGTAGTGTTCACAAGCCGTCCAAGGACACGAAGCTGGAGTAGAAGACATATGCAGATGATAGAATAGCGCGGGCAAGAGAATCCCATTGCTTGGATGAGGCGCTTGGAACGGGAAGATCTCGATGCTAGTACGCGGATAATTTTGATTTATAACATCTTCGGTAACCATCAAAGTAGTTTGAGTGGACACCGCAGATCAATGTTCAAAGTTTTGATTGTTGTCCAATAGTTTCCTACATCTCACAGCAGATGGCCAAGATACCATCTGTATGGTCAATTTCTGCCCGCGAAAGGACTCCAAGAAAGAATCGTCGTCGGATCTTAAAGGCAGAAACGATAGAATATGCGTCCAACGTGATACATGATGCAAATCCATAAGTCAGGGGAATGAGGGGAAAATATTGACGTCGGCTCAGGGAGACTTGGAGCTGAGGATCAGGATGATAATCACCTTGTGTTGGTAGCGAACGCTCAATTTCGGCAAAAAGCGGCAGAATCGGTTGACAACGGGGAGGTCCGGGTATTTACCCGGATCGTTCCGGGGCCTTCATTTGCGTCTTCAAGCGCCTTCACTTGAGCCACCGCTCAGCGAGGTCTCTCAGTCTACGGCTGCATGCACCGGCTACTGTAATCATTGTCGTACTTCCTTCTATAATTCCTCCGACGAGAATTGCTTTTCAGACGGGAGCTAGCGATGGGCCATCTTATAATTCCCACCAAATTCCCATTTTTCAAAGCGGGCCGCCTAGTAATGACGGTGATGCATCCCGGTAAGAACTAGTGGCAGGATGATCCTGCTCTGGACTGATACATCTCTCTTTAACCTGTGAGATCTCCTTGTCTCAGTTGCCAGAATTACTGGCGGAGGGAACAATGGTGATTGATCCTGGGTATGATGCTTACCTCGCGATCAAAGGGGGATGTATTTATCGGAGTCTTTTGATCCCGATGGCTGTTACTAGAAAGTTCGACTTTTTTTCTAAACAAAAATGTTTCAAACTGAGAGCGGGAGGCCCTAAAACAGAGAACTGGCCATGTCGCTTATTTTCGGACCAGTATTCGCCGTACTCATATTGTATTCGGTACTCCATCACTGTAGCTATAGAAATCCGCGGTCGATAGATCCAGGTAGTGACGAGTATGGATTTCGTACAAGAAAACATCCAAAAGGACTCGAGATACTGTTCCTCTAGTGGGCCTGCTCTGAAGTGGAGATCTATGTCGATTGGCGAGAATGAGTAGAATAGTTGGAATAGATGGGATCATTGTACTCATAGTCTGGCTCTCCGTAAGCGATTGAGTGCAGTTACGGCGCGCCAACAGTGATGTACCAAGGAAATAAGCATAACACTAGGCTTTATCATCTGGAAGTTGATGAAGCGATGAGGGTTCAGCGAGAACCTGCGAATCGGCCAAGTGGCAGAATCTAGTGCGCTGCATGATTCTGATTGACATAAGTAAGGAGCATCATCATATTTTTCAAGTCATACAAAGGTGGCGCCACTCAATCGACTGGGCGCCCCACTTCGAGCAGAGAAAAATTCCAGAGATGTCTCCTTCATGGTCGTCGTATTAGACAGCCTCTTGTACGAACGCCGCTTCATCATATCAGCATTCTCGTCGAGAAGGCCCCCTTTCGCAGCAACCCTCCCCACAATCAAAGTTGGCACAATGCCCTATGTACATGATCAATACGTTTCAGGTGTACAATTAAACCTTCACTCACTGTGATAGAATTCATAACCGCTTGTGCATATACATTCCTCGGATCATCCCTTGCGAAGAACATGAAGGACACGATCATCGACACTGAATAGAGTGCAGCAGACTCCACCAGCATCTCAATGATATTGAGGTGCTTGTCCCTGTAGCCGATACGGTATATTATGAGACAGGTACAGAGACATGTCGTGAGCAGTGATAGGATAAAATAGCCCAGTCCCCATTTAATTGACGAGGGACCCCAATTGGTGTATTCCACGCGAGAGGAATGAGAGAGGTCTTGAGAGAGGAACAAGCCGTCGAAGACTTTCTTATACCGTTAGCTACAACACAAAGAAAGTGCTGTAAAACCCACTGATTTCTAGCACGATACTAATTTAGGGATAGTAGCGATCTTCCAGTTTCGATCCCATATGGCCCATGCACGCCAGACCTTAAAATAACTCAGTACAGGGAAATGAAGTAGTATGGTACAGATCTTACGAGAACGCAATCAGCAATGCCAATGTTAACGCTTGCCGATAAACCACTGATGATTCATATGCAGCGGTATCTCTCGTCGAGGAAGGACGAAAATATCGCCTCTTGTGTAGCTCCATGGACGATGAATGCCTGCCGGACCCAGTACCATCGTGCGCCAAGATGAATTGTCGCAATGACATAGAGGACAAGGACAGGAAGGATCATGACTCGAAGGTGTTTATGCTTTACTGTCACAGTGGCATAGTTAAGTTCATGCTAAGGTTCAGGAGACAAAACGTACAAACGTTAACAATGGCTGAGATTGTGAGGGCGGTGAATATACCTAATGAATCATTCGATCGATGAGTGTGCCACCAGTAGAGACAGGATTTACCATGCATAAGCGACTCGAGGGATAGCGCGTTCAGGTAGCCGTCCAGAGCTCGGTATATGTAGAGGCTGTCCATTATGATCCCCACGAGCGAAAACAAACAGGATCTCAGAAGCTTATTATATACGAGTATTTATAAATATCAGCTTTGAGAAGACACTACATCATCAAATGAGCGACACTGCTGAAACGATATGATAGCGAGTGAAGAACTCCAACCGCATGGGGACTAATATCTCATCTTCTGGCGAGTCCGTGCTTCGGTCAGCATGGTTGTCACGGTCGAGAGAAGAGCCGCAACTGACGTACTTTTTATGATCAACGCCACAGCTACCTTGACATCGAGAAGGAACAGCGCGCTATGCGGGCTGAGGTTTACAGTGTTTTGCAGTCAGAAAAGATCTGCATGTGTATTCTGTTCTAGAAGGAAACCGGGGTGATAAAAAGGCTTACATCGAGACAAGCTCTAACTTCCCTAATTATTACCAGTGGAGAAATGAACATGCCTCAAGAGTTTGCAACGCAATTCTAGCAAGGACGGGACAAGACTATTCCAGGATGGGAAGATAGGCTTCGGAGCAATCATTCTATCGACAGTTGCATGGTTCTCCCGAGCTGCTAAAGAGTGTAATTTGATTCTGGGGCTATCCTTGGGATTTTAGATACTGGTCCATAATATTGAATTAGGGCCCTCAACTGAAGTGCGATGCCAGCCAAAGAGTCAACGACGGGCCGGGTAAAGGAAATCGATGTGTTCTTCCCATGATATATACCCTCGGATATTGCATGTCATGAGTCGATGTCCACGGCTCGCATATATATCGAATCTGGTACCAAGTATCTCATAAGGACACCCTACTCGGAGGTGAACAGTGCAGCCACTCATTCATCCCCTAGCTGCATTGTTACGCCTCTCCATAAGCTGGGGTGTATACCGTCACCGTAGCCGATTGGGGAAAAGCACGAATGAAGGAGTATTAAGAAGCAATATACATTTTCACAAAATCATCGCAAGAAATAGTAGTAACGGCCGGGTATCATGTTATGACTCTCCGGAGCCATTGATCGTGCTGCTAACGGATTCAGGCCTCTCCACGTCACAGTCATCACGTTTGCGTTCTACTACTTCGACACCTCGAAAGGCGATGAGAGCTAGCAAGGCGGCTAGTAGTAGAGGATCAGATCACTGGCCTAGGTTTACGGAAGATGAGAGTACATGCCTAATGCTGCAAACGCGAGGGTCGTCCATTGGGCCGCCTTGTAACTATTTAAACCCGGTGAAGTTTCTTGTATAGTTGTTTGATGTCGAGTTACTTGATCAAAAATTACAGTGGATACTGTCACACCGAGGGACGTGCCCAGCTAATACTCTCGTGTCAGTTTATACGCATAGCCACAACTGCGTCGACTGACCTGGGTCATAGTTTGCACTACAGCCCCAACCATACTCTGCTCGTGCGGCCTCGCTACTTTTGTAAGGTAGATCATCGAGCAGGCATACGCGAATCCACCCCCTGCTGGTGCCAAGACGGCGGCCGGGAATCCAAAGGCCCAGTAAACAGCCTTGGGATTGATCACTGCGAAGAGGAGACTCGCGACGGCGGTTAACACATTTCCGGAAACCATGAGAAGCGCAAAAGGAACCCGACTTATGAGTACCGTAAGGATGACATTGTATATCACTCCGGTGATGTATGCGGGAAGGAGACGAATGACTGTGACAAGAGGGGCCAGCCCAACGTAGCTCTGGTAATACAACTTTGACGAAGATCAGAGACGGATGCACACAAACCATACATCAAGGACATACCTGAGCCCAATACAGCCACGAGTAGAGAGCACACCACGTCAAGAGCGTGATCATAAATGTAACGGCGACTCGTCCACCCGCTCGCGTCCAGAGAGATACCCGCATCAGTGGCGGCGAACACCATGGTGCTGTTTTCTTATCATACTTTCCTTCGAGGTAGCGTTGCCAGAAGAAGAATGCTACGAGGAACCCTATGCCGACGAAGAGGAGGGCAATAATATCTGTTCGTGGGATTAGCCTTGAGTTCATATAAAGGAAGAATCAGGATCGTACATGGAGTTTTCCACTGTTCTGGCGCCGTCTCACCCTGGGACAAAACGAATACGACGAGTAATAGACCAGAGCTAATGAGAACTAGGCCAATCCAGTCGATTCGCCGATCTATCTCGATGGACTGGGAAGTCTTCTTCTATTGCGTATAAACCAAGGGCCAATGTGGCGAGAGACAGACCCTAGATGTTGAGTTGTGAGATCGTCATCGATGAGAAAGAATGAAATTTACGGCAATAAGATAAAATGGAGATCTCCAGGTTTGCCTGTTACACACATCAGATAGGGCAGGCTGAAAAGAGAATAGGAATGCACTTCGTTAGTTGAGTCATGGCCCCGCCAACGACTGTACCAAGAGCAGTGCCAACCGGTTGACCTGCGCTAAAAGCAGTGAAAGCTTTTCGACGCGCCTGTGGAGATTTGAATGTATCTGAGAGAATTCCCACCTCAAGGACCAGTCAGTAAATTGACCATGGAAATACTCATGGAACTCACTGCAGCAGGCATCATAGCAGCACGTCCTAGACCTTGCAGGCCTCTTAATATATCCATAGTGATATCGTCTACGTTGCATATCGGTTGATGTTATAGAAAGCATGAGCAGTACGGAGCTTACTAGTGGCGAAAGTGACAGCTAATGTAAATACTGCCATCCATAGAGAGCCAAATATAAATGGTTTCTTGCGACCATAAAGGTCACAAATTCTGCCAAACATTATCAAGAAACATCCCTGTACAGTTTATGAGCAAAACGACGAAGGAGAATACGCGAAAGAGACGTACAGTGACCAACGGCCCAGCAGATGCAACCCAATTCAACTTTACTTCTGGAATGTTTAGTTCTTTCGCTAGAGTGGGCAATGTGACTGAAATGGCGCTGGTATTAGTACTCTGCGAAATGGACTTTAATGCTATAACACGTGGACAATATGAGGAAAGGAAGGCGCACGTTAACGATTTGCGCCATTGTACACGCTATTCCAATTAATGTTGACTTGACGACGCTCTGCTGACCGGCCAAGGTTCCACTGCTGGACTCCGAGGCGGCGAGCTCGATGGCGCTGTTCTGGTGCTGTGGTTCGGAATCGGCACCCATTCTTGAGGGAGGAACAAAATGTCAGTAACAGTTTTATAAGCCTTGGAATGAGCCATCGGACAACACGACCTTCGTCCTGCGCAGAAAGGACGGAGTGACATTGATGCACAACCCTTGAAGCACTCCGCACTTTGAGAAATCCGGTCACAAGCGACATGAAAAACATGGAGTCGTCGCATTCACCCAGGGCTGCTTGTAAAGAAACTCTAGAGAGCGCGAGTAACTAAACGTGATGATCGAAGTTGTTTCCTGAAGTTGTTTCCTGAATAGTATGGTCGCAGCAGAAAATAAAAGCTGCCGACGGTGACCTTGCTCAGAGTGACGGCAGAACTTCGGAGAAATTTCTGGTCGCGTTCACAGCGTGTCAAAAGAATCCCATAGAGAGTAAGCAGGTAAAATTATATTGCCCATGTAAACACGATTGATGGCGGAAAGTCTTTCAGGACCCTGACTTTTAACAAAGCACATATTTCCATTTTGCACGACTTTCCTAGTCTTTGTGAAGGAAAAAAAAGATTCCTCTGCGGATGTTAGAAATTGTTCAACAAGCCAAGGCAGAAAAGACTGGCCTCGCTCCCCCTGGTGCTCGAACCGTCCCCCGACCCTGGCAATGGCGCTCTACGACAGCGGTTCCTTGTGTCGACGGTCGAAGCACATTTTCACCCTGTGTCTGCGCTCCCCCGGGTCAGCAGCAGTAATCGTCGACCCGGTTAGCGGAGTTGTCGTCGAGGACGTGCGTAGAAAAGAGCCCAGACACAGTTTTCAGCAGCCAAATCTCAGCATGAAAGTAATATACAATCGATCTTGGAGGAGAGGCAGCCGTCGTCTACGGTTTGCGTTTCTGCACGAGGACTCGGTCAAGGAGAGGAACGACAACCTCAATGGATTTGGGCGTCGCTGGGCAGTCTAAGGGATAGGAACAGCAACCTCTGTCGCTGCGGCAAGGACAAAAGTGGGAAAAGATATGTTGCACTGTTCATCCCCCTGCGTAAGAGGAGCTTTTTCTTCCAAGTTCGTAGCCTGAAATGAATTACATGGAGTAAGTAGGTTGTAGCAGAAAAGAAGCAAAACGCGCCACGGACATGATCGGATGTTACCGGACCTGTTACGTTCACGAACGTGGGTCGGAAGTTATTATCTAACTCGGCGGTTTACGGGACCTGTGCTGTGCTATCCTACCCCTCACCACCACACGCGTCTTCGTGCCTCGGCTCCTTACCAAGCGCCGGCGACGAGCTAAAACTTTTTTCTCATCATGGCAATGGCATTCTTGGTCAACTACACAATGTTCGTTCAATTGGGTCCTTTTGAAATTTCAGCAGGACCTGTGACGGACCGCGGTGATCCACCGTCATGACTAGCGGTGCATCGAATAACCAAAATACTTTTTGTAGGATAATGACATCTCATCAGACCGAACTATATGATGCGGGTGTCACTATACATGTGGCACCTCTGTCCCAGGCTCTTCAGTGGCAGACACCGTTTCTCGCAGTGTAGGTAAAACTCACGATTTCGGAATACCCAGGTCGTTCAAAACATTCGGAGAGCATCAGGAACGGCAGAGTGTACGCACAGCAGGATCTTTTTGGATGGGTTTATCAATATTCGAATGTGTATCCCGTCGTGTTCCGTCAGTACAACCAAGATACCTCAAATTAAAGCCAGCAGGCCATTCTCCGCCAAGAAAATGCACGAGATGCTTCTTGATCGAGCGGAGAGACTGTCACTGCACTCTGAGGGTGTAGCGTCCTCGCCCGTACCACGCCTATTTATTATTTGTTTATCCGATTTCTCTCCGTTCGACATGCTTCAACGTTCCCAGTTTAGTAGTTCTTGAGTTCTTAGATCGCAGCCTTCTTGATTGAGCTTCACTTCGGAATACCTTTCTGCCAGCTAAGCAACAAGCCCGAATAATCACTATTCTTTTACTCACTCGCGGTGAAAACTAGAGAACTGGGCGTCGTGATGAGCTCGTCAGGAGATGCACTTCCTGGCTAGTATTCTAACTTGTGATTTGAATTACTACAACCCCCCGAATACAAGTGCAATTATGTTTTATGTTTTACCTTCCATGGTCACGGAGCTGAAGCTGAAGATTTGTTGATAGGTCTTACACTCACTTTCGCGCGCTCACAGAGAGCCAGCTGAAGCATATCATTGTGTACAGCGAGAATGGGCTGAACAATTTTATTAACAGGTACTCTTCAAAATGGTGTCTAGTCATGGTTGCGTAGTTCACTGGCACTCTCCGGCTTTTGAGTCTCGTCACAAAAAGGGAATTGACTTGGAAATTATATCTAAGTTCAAGTCATTTACGTTGATGCATCATGCACTGAACATGAACGCAAGGATATAACCACCAGCCTCGGACAGTCTGTTAGGGGAGGACCCTAAGACGGTGCCCCGTCCCCTTCATCGGTCTCAGTACTCATTTGTCTCCGGAGACACCATCATGATCCATCTGGAAGCCGATTCGCCTTATAATAACCCGTGATATCAAGCATTACTATCGGAAATACATCTACTTATTGTGCTCGGAGGCGCCAAGTAGTCTTCGTCCGTCGCTACCGGTTGTCCGGGCTATGGTCCACATGCAATACAGAAGATTGGACCCCTTAGCCGTCAGGTGGTCTTATGTAACCAGGTCAAAAGATGCCTTGACAGCATTGGCAGCTGTTTCGACCGCACCGTATAAAATCTTCTCCAGAGACTGTACGAGGCTTCAGTTCTCAAAGCGGCCTCGTGCTCATCAATCGACTTTCAGTTATCCGTGAAACATGATCAGTTACTACGTATCGTTCCCAATACCTTCCGAGGAGGTAAGCGATTTCTTCCTGATGTTCACCCTCTCTAAATGTATACCCAGAAGCCGATACCTCTGACTTTCGACAGGGATTCCCAGTTTATCTTCCCACAGCAGTTGATGCCATATTATATTTCGGTAAGGGTTCGTACATTCAGGTACTCGGAATGCTATTCTTAACCTTGAGTGCTAGACATTCTATTCGACTTCACTTCCCGTCGCCCCCGTTTTACTGAATCCCCATCAGCCCGAGGCAGCAGGCACTTCGGCTACAAACGTTTCATCGCTCATTGAATCCCCTCTTCAAACCGAATCACCACGATCACGCTACAAGGTGTGTGCATTCTGATTGTCATCTACATGTCCCCTGTTGACATCGTCCAAAGGCATTGATCTGCTACCATGATAGTCCGGCAGGATCCAGGCATATACATTCGACTTCTTGGCTATCTCGCAGGTTCATATAGCCGTATGCCATAACATTAGTGTTATAATCTAAAATACTCGTCAACTTATGCCTCGAACTTCCGCCATCAACATCTTTCAAAAACTCACTACGGGCCGAGGAATCATCAGCGAGTAGTAGACATATTGATCATTCGTTAATTACGAAAGGATACAAGCTAACATAAGTTCTCGTCTAGAGATACAGTACGATCAATTTACCTACTATTAAAATTAAGAGTCCAGATCTCAGTAACTAACATAAGGTCACATCAGGATTGCGAGATACACCAGTGCACTAAATATGGCACCCAATCCAATGTCTCCGCTAAATGACACGGCGCCATTGTTGGAGCCGGAACCTGAATCAGAGCCAGACGGGCTAGGAGCAGAGGCACTCGCAGTACTAGAGCTGCTTCCACTTCCGCTAGATCCGTTCCCGCTGCTCCCTGCCGCTGTACCGTTCGTATGAATTGCTAGTTCTTTGAATGCCGCAAAGTTATTGGCCCCTGTCTCAACAGCATTTATTGAGAACACCATCCCAGAACCACAATGATTCGTCTGGCCACAGTAACCCCAAACTGGTGCCGTCTATCATAGTGTTAATCAAGTGTTGAGATTTAAAAAAATAACGAAACCTACATCATTGATCTTGATCTGATACGTTGGGAATTCAGTAGCATTAGCAGCGACTGGTCGGCTGTGGTTGATTAGACAGGAAGGCGGTGAGTGAGAAAAAACTCACAATCCAGACGAGAAGCCAGTCTGGCCAGAAGTGGACGTCTCCGCAAGAGGTTGGCACGGATTTTGGAAGCTACTCTGCGTGACGGTATGATTGTTTGGGTGGAACTCGAACGTGACGGTGTCACCGACAGACGCGCTGATATTGGCAGGGCTGTACTCAAGCTTCCCATCGATACCAACCACAATCTTGTGGTCCACGGGTTGAGGGGGAAACGTTGGGGCTGAACGAAGCGGATGAGAGGCTAGCCAGAGGCAATAGAACAATACACACATGGTGTACCGTCGTAGCTGGTGTAAATTGTCAGCCAGACTGAAGTTTCGCGAGTAACTGTCGCGGTCGCCGTTGTCCACGATGGTGCGGGCGGAGTGGTATATGTAGATGTTGCAGATGAAGAGGAAGTGGTACCATTGGAGGATATTGCGAGAGCTTTGAATGTGGAGAACGAGTTGGAGGAGCCTTCGGCACCGGGATTGACGGCGAATACCATCCCTAGGAGATTGTGTTACTGTGAGTATACTGGGACAGTTATGTCAGAAAAAAGAGCACGCGTACCTTTGCCACAATGGCCAGTCTGGCGACAATAGACCCATACTGGATTAGTGTCGTTTACGAGGAGTTGGAACGTAGGCTTGTCGACTTGATCGGCATTTACTGGCATGCTATGACAGTAGTTTAGACTCGAAGCGACACGTAATGATAGAGATAAACCTACAAGCCTGAATCGACACCGTCAGTAAGATGAACGCATGGTGCATTGAAGGAGGATCGTGTGACTGTATGGTTCTTTGGGTTGCTAAAACTAAATGTGAGATAATATATCAGGACGTGCTAATAGGATGCTCACAAAATGAAGTTGATCGTGTCGCCAGCAGACGCGGTAACGTACTCTGGATTATAAGCGAGTTCCCCGTTGGCTCCGACGGTCACATCATACGTCGTTGCGTACACAGCCGCAGGGAGGATCGCAGCAATTAGAAAAAACGAAGGGGACATGAGTTTCATCACTAGAAAGAGTTAAAAGAGCCAGAAGGAAAGTGGGTACTGATACTGACCTTGATGAGGCATTTTATACTGCAGCTACAATCATTGACAGTTAAGGCGGGCAACTCGGAGTGTATATCGCTGTATTCATTCCTAGCCGATCATGATGATTTTCGATTTGCGGTGTCACATTTGCAAGAATCATCTATAAGAGTATCGCTTCATTTTGCAACAAGGCAAAAACAGCGCGGTGAACATCTAGAAGGCTGTTTCTTCGGCGACTTCGGAAGATATGCCAACAGTTGGAGGGAATGCTGTGCCATTGATCGAGGATCGATCAAACTCACTGAGGAAGTGATATGGCGAAAAAAAGTAAATCTATGACCAGTATAGGTCTATGGAAGAGCGCCAGGGATTTAAGTGAAAGGACGTGCAAAAAATCTGGCGCGAACAAGACCGGGAGGCACGAGTAAGTTAGCAGGGGCTGAAAGGTGGTAGGCATTAATAGTTAGCCGTGCGGTCATAGAGATCCGAGAAATCTCCCCGATCTCCCGAGCGCAGCTCGAGTGTACTTGGTAGACGTTTGGACGCCTAGAAGACACGGCGTCTTCGGTTACGACAAAATACGCTCCTTGATGGTTCGAAGAGTCTCACGGAGCATCCTGTACAGATTGCCTAGGGCTGTACCCTGCATCGCACAGCCATCTAAGCTTCCAACATCTTCAACATTGAAATTCTGCAGGGGTTGCCGCTATTAGTCTGCTACGCCAAAACGACGAGAAACATTTACCTCTCTCCAACTCAAGATAATATGTTAATCCAGGCGCACGTATTGGATGTGACACCATCCGCAGTACGCAGTAGTATATGCTGTGCAACTATTGTATATACTATCAATCCTGATCAAATGCTGATCGTCGATTTTGGTACTATGAAATTGATCAATGATAATTGGCAAAGATTTCGTACACCGGTACTCACTAACCAATGACAACATAAGAATACTACAAATAGTGCTGCGGCGAGTATTTATATTCTTTGAATATACAAACTCGAACGGACAGAAGGGGGATGGTAGTCGCGATACGTGCTTGCGGTCTATCTTCGCCGTTCGGAGGGGATCAAATTGGTAGAGATGACCAATGACAATATGGAAACGAGGGTTTCACTTGACATTTCCAGCTCCAACTTTATGAGATCCCAGGATCTCCTAGAAGTTACTGTCGAGTCAGTGGAACCATCTCGTTGAAACGAACAAAGCTTCTTCGGGTTTCAACGTGGACCTCGATCAGTCACGTGCCATGGCCGGCAGCTGTAAGGAATTAGAATTTCAATTTTATTCTGCTTCCTACAGTCAAACGACCATCTCGCGTCTGAAAAATCGAAGCTCGCTTCTACGGTTGCTATACATCCACTTTCTGATCAGCTCAAGTTCTCAGATATATTTCTTCGGCGAAGACCCTGTGGAATGTCCGCTTTTCCTGCATGCGGGTCAGACGAGTTCAGCGCTTCTTGCTTTTGGGCTCATACTCCATGAGTGTGCGGAATATGCAATCCTGGAAGGGTGACGCAAGACTCGCACTCCTGTCTCCCAACAACTTCAGGCTGAAGGAAACTTGACGGAAATTGTTCCCAGAGCTGAAAGTGTTTCCTCAGACAAGTTTTTGTCTGTCGGAAATCATGGTCAATTCTGTTTCTAGCCAAACTGTATACGGAAATTCTTTCATTACGACTATGCATTTCTTTTGGGCAGAAACTCAGGTGTGTCTGGACTGTCGGAATTCTTTGAACATTCAATACAGACGTGCGCTCCATTGTTACCCGCTCGCTAACGGTTACTACCTTCGAATCCTCGGGAATGGATCTCAACCGGCCGGCTACGGTTATTAATTCATTGTGAGTATTTTCCCGTCTGATAGGTCTGCTAGTAATGCGGGGTTTGTGGCATCCAGATCTGCGTGCTATCATGATACTGCAAATTCGTCTAGCTTGTAATGACAACATCTGCGGCTTTCGCTCCCTCCCTTCAAATTGACACAACCGATGTCAGTGATAGTGGCAGCTTCCCTCCCCTCTTCAGACTTTGGTAATGTGTACTTTAATTGCCATATTCCAATATTCTTATACTGACACTGTCGCTAGTACAACTATATATAGTAACATCCATCAGGCCGCACAGACAGTGCCCGAGACGCGTTGTCGACCATGATACAACGAGATACATCGAATCTCGACAGCTCCCATCACTTGCTTTCATAATGATGTCAATCATTCCCGGCTTACCAAATCGAATCTCGGCCGCCTGAACCGAAACATATGCAAATTGCAATGCATCAAGGGGTTCCTTATTCCAGGGGACTGACTGCGGATCAGTAGCTACATATATTACAGCGACCTGTCGTCTCCTGTCGCCCTCTCTGCCAACGCACACTATGGTCTTATCCCTTCCCCCGGAACTGTTGCACCAGATTTTCCAAAAGGCAAGTATCGCCTCCTTTGGATAGGCACAGCCCGTTCTTACTCTTGCTTTCCAGCTCCAAATCTCTGACCTGAAACGCTTACGGTCAACATGCAAGCGTTTCAGCGCAGTTGCTACACCCTTTGTTTTCTCAAGTCTGAAAATCGACACGGACAGTTACCAGTTTCGCAAGTACTCGTCCATCCTCAAAGCCATCGCCTCTGGTCGAAGCGATGTGGCGAGACACGTGCAGACTCTTACTATACTATCTTTGACGCCACCGCGATACAAGCGCCTTAGACTATGGCAACGAATCATGAAACGCAAACAACGCGTGTATAGGGCTTTTGAAAGCAACTTTCTTCGAGCAGTAACGAAATTTACCGCAGTGACATCGCTCTAGTACGTTCTCGAGCTTCTGCATTCAGTGCATATACTGACTCTGTTCTAATAGCTTCGACATACACACCATCCAGCCCTCGTCCGCCGAAAAGATCATGCGCTCTCTAGGGGCCCTTCCACGCTTGTCACAACTATCCGTCCATATGTACCATGACGTTGACCCTAGCGTTTCTCTCTCCCTGTCGCGACATTTCAAGAACCTTCATTCCATCCATTTATGTGGTCTCCGGCTCTGCTATAACGACGCGCCTTCCACTATCATCGCCAATAGCCCAGCCCTTACGGAACTGATCTTAGATGGAACCTGCGACATTACGTCTGACAAGACCGCAACAATGGAGAACCTCTTCTCCAAGCTCCCTACCGGGACGGCTTTACCTTTGCAAAGCCTCACCATTGGCGGCACGATGCGCTATCTCCTCGACCCAGCCCCACAGATCCCTCCCCATTTCAAATCCCTTACGTCCCTGGTCATCACTTCTGATATTATCTCCGTGCCGGCCGAGTTCTGGCGGGCACTTGAAACCGCGCGCATCCATTTGCAGAAGCTTTCGGTGCGAGAGCTTGACGAATCACTGCTAAACTATTTGGAGTCCTACACCGGCCTGAAGGACTTGTCTGCGGGACGCTTCGAGGATGATGTCGCTAAATCAGATCTTGCGGCAGATCGGTTCTATCATTGCGTGGTGTCTAAACATTCGGGTAGCTTGAGGAGCGTGCATATTAGTACGGATTTTGAGGGGAAGTGGTGCCTCGGTGACACGCAGCTGGATGAAATCATGAGGTGTTCTGGGTTGGTCTCCCTTGATGTTTTTGTTGGGTTGAGCGAGGTTGATGCATCGTATGATGAGAACGTCATTGTAAGTGTGGTGCTGATGGTGGGAAATGCAATGTTGACCATTATCTTTTTAGACCCGGCTTTTGGAAGCTGCCGCCAACGGTGTCTTTCCCCTTCTTCGTAATATCGGTATAGCCTTCGCCAATCCGAGGAGTGTTCGCTCCATTGATGACCCAATCATCGTGATGTACGGCGCTCACGGCATTCACGGTCATCGTCGCATCAACGATATCGTCAGTGCGTTCCAGTGCAAGAAGCCGAATCCTTGTATGTTGTCATTGGAGCTGTCCACTGGCCATATGCATAATAGTAGGCTGGTCAAGTCCGAGGGCGAACTTTGGTCGTTTAAACTTATGGCACGAGACGGTTCATATCACAATTTCTCATATTGACGTTGTATCAAAACTTGAATTTTTAATGTACCAGCATTTGTACGATTTGTTCTCCTTATTTCTTTTCGTTGATTAGCTTTGACGGGGCTATTTGTCCAAGCTTTTTTTGCTATTTTTATCTTTACTTTAGTCGTGCCGTCCTCACACACTGCGGGGTATGTCACTCCGAGATTCTAACACCGTGTCATGGTTGACTTACCTTAAACTCTGGCCAGTGGAATGAACTACGCGTTGTTCTGATGCCAGCAAGCGGATGTATATTGAATCCGCGTGCCTTTCGAGTTCGTTTGCTTTGCGCGCTGCCAAACAAAAATAGAGGATCTCACGGTGACTGGATGAATGGAGGACCAGACGCCCTGAGATCTGTTCCTCGTACACATCTCGGCCTCGCTATTTCGGCATGGCGGGCCTTGAGGCAACTGAGCTTCATCATATTGGCTTCATGATATCATTGTACACGAAAGCAACTGTGGAGATTTATTGAATTTGCGGGTCCTTCCAGGCTTCTCCACCAATACTCCGTGTGCTGCGTCAGCGTCTTCCTCGGTTTTGAAACACCAACACATTCTAGAACTGCTCTAAAGAGTAAGTGGAGGTGTTCAACGATAAAATTGGTCGCTACTAATAGAACTTCATTCATCCGAGTTGAATAAGGAGTATTCCAGGCTTACACAGGTTCCACTTTCTATAAATTCGAAAAGCAAGCCACCTTGGTGTCCGATTCATAGTTTCTTTCTCCATCATGTTGAACGTGTTTCGCAGGAGTTTTGTGAAGCATTGGCTTCCCATAGAGGTACGTTGCGTGAGCCCTACCCGGACTGAACTGATTCATGTCCTAGGCGGCTCCTCTGTCAGCCTTGTCTCATTTCTCGTCGTCCTCTTCCTGATTTCATTACTTGCAGTATCATCCTTGTAGGAAGCATGCTCTCCGGGAGCGCTTGGTATCTCACTCGCACAGCCATGGGTCCCACAAGTGCGTGACGACCGCGCACTATCCAAAATTTGTGATGATATTCATTCTTCATGATTAATTCAGTTCAATGGACAAACTCTAACCCCACGCCATGGAATACCATCGAACCAAACCAAGGCACGAAGCTCATAGAGGTGAACCAGAAGTTTGAGAAGAAGTGCGTCTTGTTGGTACTGAGCTTTCTGATAGCTAATGCTAATTTTTTGTCAGGTGGTCACGAGATAAATTGTAGTAGGATTTTACGAGGGGCGACAGCATATCGTGGTTGTAAAATAGGAACTTGAGTTATTAGATATACTGCGCAATTTTTGATACGATGAATACGAATAAATTGGCGTTGAAATCAAATCAGCAAGGTCGGCTAGTAGTTGAGCTGATCAGCGTAGCTTACGTAAATTACCAAGAGCTCCAGTACAATATCCAGGAATGCGAGTAAATTGAGCGGATGTTCGAGGAAAGTAGTACGGAAAGGGTTAACTAAGAATGATGATATGATATGTAAGAATAGGCATGAGAAACGGCGGATCTCCTTCAGCACAAAAAGGTCATGGCTGAGATAAGAACTTGAAGAAGCGGGCGGTTTATCCGATGCTCTGGCATGGTTACACTGAGATGAGGTCGACGAGACCACAGTCTTCTTAGGCAAATGGTGTCCAAATATTTGGGAAAACACGAGTGCATCGCGCGGAATTAAAAATGACACGAAAAGAGAGAAGAGGTTGTCGAACTAATGCACACATCAGGGGCCTTAGGGCATGTTAAGTGCTTCACTGAACAATTAACAAAAAGAAAGATGCGTCCGCCAGTGCAGAGATACTAAAGAGTGTCACACCAGGGCTCAGAGGGTCAGTGGCATGATTAGATTCACGGGTACCATGAATCAAGTACACATGTTGCACGGAACATCATATATAGCACAGAGAAACGATTCCAAAGTCAGAGCAAGGCACACGAAGTACAAAGAGAGAACGAGGAGAGCACATGAAGGGATACATTTTCCCGCAATACTGAGACCATGGAACATTGGACGCACAGAAAACTTAAGAAACAACGCAGAGGAACATGGCCACGTCGGAACCTTTCAACAGAGAAGAAATATCAGAACAGGTATTTTCTCCTGTGGAACGTTTGGAGGCATCACAAACCACCAAATCTCAGGTAAGAGTTTGCCATAGGCGATGTCATTTGTGAGGTTTGCAGACCACCTGGGGGCGCTACATGTGCATGTGCAGCTTCTCTGCGGTTTACATGTGCGGCGGGTGACTGGATTCACGGTCAGCTAGCAATACTAATGTCGAAGTGCAATGTCTTTGATGGCATCTGTCGACTCGGATGTGGAACTTTTGTTGTATCGTGAACGAATTTCGAAGTTCTCCATGGTCCTCTAGTGATCGCTGACTCTCGACAGTGGCATTTTTGTACGAGTGTCTGTTGTCTAGAAAATGTTGGAGAAATACACGGGTTCGACGCTGTCGTGATCAACGAGAAGGAACCCGTCGGCGGGAAAAGAGTCGAATCCAAACAGTGTTGGTTTCAATTCCTTTTGAACAGTTTGACCGCCAATGAGTACTTGAGTGGTTGGCCGACGGCCGCTAGGTTCAAAATTCAAATTGGCGTAACAACACGCCCAGCACGTGATGTAGATAATTAAACTTTGACGCCTCAACGTTTGACGCCCAGCCTCGAGGAGAACGTCCATCGCAAAACTAGCTCTGCGATTTATTTTCCTCTACCTTGCTTCTGAAAAATACACGTCGTACCCCTTGGACGGTGTAATTTCTGCCACCATCAGAGAGCATCTTTGACAGCAAGAACGAGAAAATGGGGAACGAACCTTCGGTGGTACGCGATGGTAGCGGCGGACCCAGCAGCTTTGTAGACTTTTATTCCGTCTTATCCGTTGAAAGAGACGCGACGAGTGACCAGATCAGGGTGAGTTTGCTCTATTTCTCTTTGACTGCCGTCCTTATCATTTGTAGAAAGCATATTTGAAAAAGGTCGTCGAGACCCACCCGGATAAGAACCTTGAAGACGCCGAGGGTGCGAACAGAAGGTTCCGTCTGGTAAAGAAGGCGTATGATGTGCGTAAAGCAGTCTTTTCTTTCACTTTTTTTGTGACTTACAGTCCGGTGGTGGCAGGTCTTGATGGACGACAATGTGAGCTCAGATTCATCTCTAGCAGTCTATGGTCGCTGAGGTAAAGCAGGAACGAAGGAGGTACAATCACTATCCTGAAGGTTTTCATCGCGAAGTCTCCGACTGTGATGAAAATATCGGGACAACAAACGAGAGTCCAGATGGCGCGTTTGGATACGCCGGGGCCCCCGGCGCATGGAGGGACGACAATGATGAAGAAGATTACGCAGGAAACTACGGTCAACGATACCATTTCTTCCCAGGTGCAGAATCCAGGCCTAGTCCGGAAAGTTCTTACTCTGAAGACAACGACAAGGTCTCCTTCGAGGATCTCATCACGTTCTTGCATATCATCGATGGTATGTCATGGACTGCAGAGGAGAGTCATCCTAAGGTTTGCATTCGCGCTTTGTCCTAGGCACTTGTTTTGACAGTAACATTAGAGCGCGTTCAACATCGTAGCCAAATTCTTCGCCAGGCTCGTTGACGACGAGCTGCAATGGAGCGGGAAACAGCCTTCTTCGTACCCCTCTTTCGGCGACGCGTGTTCTGTCTTTGATATCTCTACGTACACGGACGACGAGCGTGCCAACATTTCCGGCACCGAAATCCGTCGCTTCTATACCTTCTGGTCCAAGTTCCAAACTGCCAAGCGATTCGAATGGTTCCAACCTGTTCACTGCCATAACCCGTATTGTATGGGTGATCCACACTGCCAGAGGTAGGCCATCTTACGCCCCCTCTGTCGCGTTCTGACTCCTGTCCATTGCCAGGTTCTGCCGAAAATTGAATAAGAGGTGTCAGGATATGATGCGAGCCAAGTACAATGAAATCGTCAAGGTCTCTTTTTGTGTCGTTTTCTCAGACACGGAGGACTGACCCAATTGCAGGTGGTTGTCACCGCTCTGCGCGACAGTGATCCTCGATACAAGGACCATCTTTATCGCAAAAGTAGCGGATTGTTCTATTCTTCGGCGAGTGTTCAGAAATTGGACGAGGAGAGACAACGCCAGAAGCAGAAGAAGAGGGAAAGGAAGAAAGGCAAGAAGGGCAAGTGGTGAAGCAGTTATCAGAAATTTCTTTCGACTCAGTTTTCTTTCTTTCTTGAAACCTAAAAGCATAGCACGATCGTTCATATATACTTTTAGTAGGTGACTCCTCGCGTCTTGTATTTGTATAATAGTTGTTTGAACGTGATTCGGTACTCTCATCCCGTTGTCCCTTACACGCGATCTGCACAATTCTTTTGAACTTGAAGTAGGGTTCGCATCAAGGGGATTGCATAATTGCGTCAACAGACATGACGTACATTACCGCGTTTAAGGAAGGCTGGACCCCCCCTCCCCCTCCTTCCTTTTATAGTATATTATTCCCACAATTTACCGTCCCTGTCAACCATTTCAAGATATATATTCCCACAGTGTCGGATAAAAGAACAACCTTGGAACGGATATTCGATGCCATGGTCTGATGGTGGGAGGTTTGAGCATGACAGTTAAGTTTGAGCCTCGAAAAACTTGGAGCAGGTTTTTTGAGGACTTTGTTGTTGGAATGTTCACAGCTATTAAGGTGATTGGACCAATTTATCTCTGATTTATCTCACTAGCAAAAGCAATATGTCATGTCAACACATGAGACAGAATTGCATGCTAGACATATTGAGAAATTGATTTATAGTAGCATAAATTGAATAAGTTATGTGGGAATGCACACAGTGTGTTTACCAGTTGGCTTCCCTTCACCATCAAAATGGTCCGCAAAGCCTGTGTTACATTATCAGGGCAATTCCTCAATTTGGTTGTTCCTGGCCCAATTCTGGCTAAAAATGGTGTGGAAAGCAATAGTTCTAATCAAGATATTGCTAATTACAGTCAAAATTTTCTATTTCTATCAATATATACTTCAAGATTTTGGTATGTCAGTTATGTGTTTAAGGCTCCACCCCCTCCCCCCCTCCTCCCCTTACCCCCTATGTCATGTCCCAGTTTGCCCTGATGGAATCCCCTTGGATATAAGTATCTGAACCTCAAACAGGGCATAGAAATGATATGATAGCACTAAATGTCTATGGGAGCAGCCAGCCTCTCCCCTTCCTGCAGGAGAAACTGGCTATGTTGGGCAGATTGTCCTTACTGGGTGGCAGTGCAATTACCAATACCATATGTTATGCCCATATGTAGTATGTTGTTCCCACAGCAGTCAGTTGGTCAGCCAGACAAAGGCTTAAAAAAATTGACTAGATGTAGTTAAAAAAAAAGTTGGACCCCTTGCCTGATGGAGTACACTCTGTATTATTTATCTTATCTTATCATATTATGTAATCTCTTGATCTTTCTAAACCTTAATTATTTTTTTACTCTCCATTCTGGGTGAGAACCTGTTTTTATTAGTTTGATGCTAGAAAACTCATCTGAGCCTTCAAGTTCCACTTAGAATGTCCATAACTTGACTATGTCTCAGTCAGTTGGCATTGTGATGCTTGCACAAGGAAGAAAGGGAGGCAATAGAGATGAATTCAAGGAGAATTCAAGGAGATTGGGTTTCTGGATGAGTTTCAAAGTAATGGGTGGGCTAGAATATCCTGAAGTGTGTATAACATGTTGAATGTCATATTGTATTGCATAAGGATATGGTAGTATAGTCTGAGCACTTGTGGAATTGTTGTGAGCACTGAGTGAACATTGATGGACCCAGGTCACATGTTGTCTCTGGCAACAAACAGCTTCCCAAAATGGTAATTTGATGTCATAATAGTCATGTGGAGGTAGATAGGTTTGATACTGAAGCCTGAAATATTTTAATTGACCCACCTTTTTTTTTTTCAAAAAAGTAGCCCCTTGACAAAAGCTCATCCAAATATTTTTTACCTTCAGTGCTGATTCTTGAAATGAGAAGGAGCCTACCATGTCATACAATAGGATCATATTGGAGATTGTAAACAGCACTGAATATATATGTATATATGTATCTGTTCAAATTGAGCTGGACTTGGAATGGGTCACTGGTCCAATTGATTTATAATTGAGCATGCCAACATGCCTTGGAAAATCCTGAAACAAGTAAGTATTAGCTCCATGTAATGAGCATGCCATGGTGACATGCCCCCAGAGCATTTACATGTGTAATTTTGCGTTATTAGGCATTGCATACCTAAAATAGAAGTCTGCAAATGCAATAAGAGAGAATATACCAAGAGCGCAATGATATTAAGCAAGTACAATGAATATTGGAAGTGACTATTGGTAGAGCACATGCTCTAGCTTAGAGAGATACTACATAAGGTCAATCTAAGTATGAGAGTGCAGTGCTTGATACTAACTGCACCAAGATAACATTGCGTGGGTATCAGAATATAATAATTAGAGACATGTATGATACTAGATGAACTATGAGAGACATTGATCTATGATGCACAAGGCACGGATCGACCAGCAACTTGCATGCATAGTGATATGATGGCTACAAATGAATAAAACTGAGAATACTCACTTTGGCCGGAGCACAAGGCCTAGATGAATACTAAGTACACACAAATGACAGAGACACTTAGAGAAATATGAATAAGTCAAACTGGGACTTGTTTGATAGAAGATATCTCCGAGGATATAACAGGAGATGTGACATATCACTGGGTACAGTGTTAACTGACATCACAACCATGCATGCTACAAAGTCTGGGTCCAAGTTGGATGTTTGACTAAGTGCCAAGTGATGGCATTGAAGAGGAGTCTGTGTGCACAGAGCTAGAAATGCACCAGTGTCGAAGACACTAATCACACCCACACCCAACACTACACACACAAACACACTCAAGTTCGTGGGGGATTCTGATGCAATAGAAGTAGCGAACCAATATAACTAAATTCTCAATATATCTAAGATACACATGTAGCAATAGTGCTCATATGATATCTAGACTTCTCTAAGTCCAAAGGCTTTTCTCAAAACATGAGATGTGACTTCCATCGCCAGGCCTCAAGGCAAAGGTTGTATAACAATACACAAACATCATTAAACATATCCACAACTCTCTAGAAGTCACGTGCAACTCTAATAGTCACAGCACACAACAAATAACACACTAACCACATCTTAAAGCACTGCGCTCGAAGCAGAAACCAAATCCTACTAAACAATCCACAAGAACTGCAGGACTTTCACCTATGCACTTGAGTTTCCTAACTGATTGTAGACCCACAGGGTTCAAACCTATGTGATCCAGAGAACACAATAAACACAGAAGAACCCCATCCAACAAGCCAAAGGGTTTGAACCTTTGCCAACTTGCGGAAATAACACAGAGCGAGCACTAATCAGACCAAAGGGTTTGAACCTCTGCTGCCTGTAATGCCTCATATCACATGAAACCCTCAAACAATAGAGAAAGTGCCTACACTGACACTAAGCTCTCAATCTCAACACAGAGTGCAATCAAACAATCAATGAAACTTAAGTACAGAGTGCCTCGCTAGCCTTCGTGGCTTCGCTTGTGACTCAGATCTCTCTCATTTATATCAAAGATGGTCTATATTCTCTTGCTCGAAGTCACAGACAGCTCCAAGTGCTAGAGCACATAGCTAGAATACCTCACACTGTCACAATTGGGGTTCAACACTTCTAACTTGTCACTAATGGATAGAGCACAAGGTTCAAACAACTCCAAAGGCTAGAGTGTGTATCCAAAAAGCTTGTCACTATTACACCGGGGGTCAGAAACTTGTCTACTACATCTACACTACAGTATTTATACAATTTTACATCTTACAAACTGGTACAATGTCATATAGTACTGTTAGAACCTCAGAAAATTATTGCTTGCAACACACACATGTTGTTATAGCATGCTGGGACTTGGTGCTTGGCCCAAGGCCTATCTCAAGACCAGACCCTGTTTTCCTCATGGTTTGGACTCCACCCGCACTGCACTCCATGTGTTTTACACTGTGCTCTATGTGTTGGCATATCACTTGTCATTTTCCTGGAGGATACCCAGAGTGACAATCATTCATACTGGTTGTATCCTATTCTACTTGGGTTTCTAGGTTTCTCTGGTTGGTGGGGTTACCCACTCTAGGCCTAGGCACTGCGCTCTATGGCCAAATAGGGTTCTCTCGGAGTTATTCATACTTAGGCATTATTCCATACACCCACGCAGTATGCCGGTCAATCTGTGCCCTGTGCATCATAGATCAATGTAGTTCTTTAGTAACACGTGCATCTCTCATCAATTCCATAGAGTGTGTATCCAATCTGCTTCTAGTGCATTCAGTACCAAGTGCTGAGCTCTTATACTTCGTGTGACCTCACTAGTATCATTCTAAGTTAGAGCATGATCTCTACCAATTGTCACTCAAGACTGTCATGCATGCAACTCGATAATGGGCGCTGTGGCATGCATGGGATGCAAGGGATGGAAGGCTACAGAAGAAATAATACTATAACCAGTTATATTAATTTGTAGATCATAGAAAGTATAAATACAGTAGTATAAAAGTAGTGTACAAGTCTCGGACCCCTGGTGTAATGGTGCAAAGCTTTTCTGCCATGCGCTCTAGCACTTGGAGTTGTTTGTAGCTTTGAGCGAGAGAATATAGACATTAGCTGAGACTTATTGTGTGATATTGAGTAGCACGCTAGACAAAGAAAGTTAACGCGGCACTTTGTGCATAGGGTTTGGTCATTGTTTGACTTGCACTCCTATAGAGAATTCGAGTTGAGTGTCAGTGTGGACACTTTCTCACTTCTTTGAGGCTCTTGTGTGATGCAAGGTGCCAGAGGCAGCAGAGGTTTGAACCCTTTGGTCTGATTAGTGCTTGCTTTCTGTATTTCTGCAGGTTGGCAAAGGTTCAAACCCTTTGGCTTGTTGGACGGGGTTTTTCTGTGTTAATTTGTGTTCTCTGGATCGCATAGGTTGGAACCCTGTGGATCTACGATCGGTTAGGAAGCTCAAGTGCATAGGTGTAGACCCTGTGGCTTGTGTGGATTGTGTTTGTGTCTTGGTTTCTGCTTGGAGCGCTGTGCTTTGAGTCATGTCTAGTGGTTAGTTCTGTTGTTTGTTGTGGCTGTTTTGAATAGCATGCAACTTTAGAAGAGTTGTGGTTAAACCCCTTTGCCTTGAGGCCAAGTGATGAACATCACTCCTCTTGTTTGAGAAAAGCTTTTAGACTTAGAGAAGTCTAGATACGATACAAGTGCTATCACTATACATGTATCTTAGAGATATTGAGAATACAGTTCTTTGTGTCACTACTTCTATCACATCAGAATCCCTCAACAAACTTGAGTGTGTTTGTGTGTGTAGTGTTAGGTGTGGGTGTGATCAGTGTCTTTGACTCTGTTGCATTTCTAGCTTGTGCATGCAGGCAGCTCTTCAGCGTAGTTTGCTTATCACCAGTGGTTGCCTGATCAATCAATATTGTGCCTATTCATGATGGCATACAAGTTGGGATGGATATTCTTCATTATAACCGGCCATTGAAGTGTCAAAGAGGTCCTATAATAGTGCATGCACACTGGTGTTATCATTATAACTGGTGCTAAGTTGTTGTCACTTAGAAATGGCAAAAATCATGAATTCTGAGTGTACAGAGCCTAGAGGCTCATCACCATGAAGACCATTTTAAACACTAGTGTCTTGATGTGGATGTTGTAAGGGAGTCTTCTAAGCTGGTTAGCTTCAAAGGTTTAGGGACTATTGTGTGGGGGAGTAATTCCTGAGTGTATTCTATTGTTCTAACTAATACACTCTGGTTTTTATACTAATTTTCTTGTAACAGTTCATAAGCTACTACTGTCAGCCTTTGTAACCATGGTAATTTATTAGTGAGCTTCATGAACACTTTGTAACAATATTATCCTGCTATCTATATTCTTACTGAGTGGTGTGGTGCATTAACAGTTCCTTTGTTAATGAGTCATAGTGGCAAGTGGCCCTTTGCTCAGCATTATTGGTTGTGCAGTCATCAGGAATGTGACTTCACAAAGCCAAAATGTTTATTGGAGCATGCCCATATGCCTTCAACCATTAACCATTATGAGTCCCTAGCTGCACACTGCCTTCACACAGGCATACCATATGATTGTATAGCTGGTATCACATGATTGGCCTAGACTTGTAATACCATCATAGACCTATGGCTCAGCCACCTGGAAGAATTGGGCCAATGTCTGTTTGAACTGGATATGTTTATTTAATTATCGGTTTGCAGAGTGCATCATAGCTTCACAAAGTAGTGTGCATTGAGTAGTTTGCTATGATTTGACCTGCACCAGCCTTGCAACGATTGGTTTACTGAAAGGCCATGCATGGGAGAATATCAATAAATTATTATGTGTGCCCCCGATTTCAGAGCACACAGAGCCTCAAGGCTCATCAGCAGGTAGAGTGCTGGATGCATATCTAATTCATCATAGAGAGAATCATAATGTGAGATTTCTGACAAAATAGTGGATGGCAGGAACTAGGCAGTACCAAAAAATGATATTCAAGGAGACCAGTTTGATGACAAGACATCATTGGCACCAGAGGCATTGTTGGGCCTCAGTCAGTGTTTCAATGATTTGGGCTGATTGAATCTATGAGGCAGGCCTCCCAAAGAGTTGGCACCATAGAGATACACTTCCAAGGCAGTGCCTTCAAAAGAATGGAAGCACTTAGAGATAACACTACTGCTGGTCGCAAAGTTGAAGCTGACTGTGATGGAGGAACTCCCACTTTCATGGTACTGGCTTCAGCCATAAGGCCTTAAGGGCTGACAGATGCAACTCTGGTTTATCACAGCTGCCACAAGACAACTCAAGTCACCCCACCAGCTTGATTGCTCCAATCTCTAACATTTCTGCTACCCTGGAGTGTCAGGATCATGCCAATAGGAAGAGATGAAGCAGAATGCACACCATGGAGTCTGCAGAATGCATATGGGCTTGGCAAAGCTATTAGCAATGTCACCCCTGGGTCAAAGCCCTAAGATGAATATGGATGGAGTCCACAGAGTAAGACAAGTAGAGAATTAAGATGAAGTTGCATGGAGTCAGAATCCATGGACTTGTAGAAGAGATTGAGATTAGGCTTGAAGGCCAAGTAGAAGTGAGTGCAAGAGTATTGGGCTAAACCAAGTTGATATTCAAACTAAGGTATGTACTGCTAGTTCTACAGTTTATATACTAGAGTGGAGTCCGATGGACAGAGGCTAGAATAAGTATGGACATGGCTGGAATAATATAAGTCTGGAATATTCTGTATCTAGAGGAGTCAAGTATTCTGTGGACTCCAATATAACACCTACTCGCTACCGTTGATGGATTCTAGGTGTGATAAATGAATATGTGAAATTAGTATGTAAAATAGAGATATGAAATATGGAATAGAAACCAGGAAACGGAATCCATCTGATTCCAATAAAGAGTTGGAGCCAGTGGAATGGGTTGAAGGTTGAAATCCATGGAGTCCATTGAAGAGCTGCCTGCGTGCACAAGCTAGAAATGCAACAGAGTCAAAGACACTGATCACACCCACACCTAACACTATACACACAAACACACTCAAGTTTGTTGAGGGATTCTGATGTGATAGAAGTAGTGACACAAAGAACTGTATTCTCAATATCTCTAAGATACATGTATAGTGATAGCACTTGTATCGTATCTAGACTTCTCTAAGTCTAAAAGCTTTTCTCAAACAAGAGGAGTGATGTTCATCACTTGGCCTCAAGGCAAAGGGGTTTAACCACAACTCTTCTAAAGTTGCATGCTATTCAAAACAGCCACAACAAACAACAGAACTAACCACTAGACATGACTCAAAGCACAGCGCTCCAAGCAGAAACCAAGACACAAACACAATCCACACAAGCCACAGGGTCTACACCTATGCACTTGAGCTTCCTAACCGATCGTAGATCCACAGGGTTCCAACCTATGCGATCCAGAGAACACAAATTAACACAGAAAAACCCCGTCCAACAAGCCAAAGGGTTTGAACCTTTGCCAACCTGCAGAAATACAGAAAGCAAGCACTAATCAGACCAAAGGGTTCAAACCTCTGCTGCCTCTGGCACCTTGCATCACACAAGAGCCTCAAAGAAGTGAGAAAGTGTCCACACTGACACTCAACTCGAATTCTCTATAGGAGTGCAAGTCAAACAATGACCAAACCCTATGCACAAAGTGCCGCGTTAACTTTCTTTGTCTAGCGCGCTACTCAATATCACACAATAAGTCTCAGTTAAGGTCTATATTCTCTCGCTCAAAGCTACAAACAACTCCAAGTGCTAGAGTGCATGGCAGAAAAGCTTTGCACTGTTACACCAGGGGTCCGAGACTTGTACACTACTTCTATCCTACTGTATTTATACTTTCTAAGATCTACAAATTAGTACAACTGGTTATAGTATTATTTCTTCTGTGGCCTTCCATCCCTTGCGTCCTGTGCATGCCGCATGAGCACGCCATCGCTTGCCACTTAGTCAAACACCCGACTCGGATCCAGACTTTGTAGCGCGCATGGTTGTGACATCAGTTAACACTGTCCCCAGTGATATGTCATGTCTCCTGTTATATCCTCGGAGATATCTCTTATCAAACAAGTCCTAATTCAACTTATTCATATTTCTCTAAGTGTCTCTGTCATTTGTGATGACTTAGTATTCGTCTAGGCCTTGCGCTCTTCAGCCAAAGTGAGTATTCTCAGTTTTATTTGTTTGTAGCCATTATATCACTATGCACGCAAGTTGCCAGTCGATCTGTGCCCTGTGCGTCATAGATCAATGTCTCTCATAGTTCATCTAGTATCACACGTGTCTCTAATTATTATATTCCGATACCCGCGCAATGTTATCTTGGTGCAGTTAGTATCAAGCACTGAGCTATCATACTTAGATTGACCTTATCTAGTATCGCTCTAAGCTAGAGCATGCGCTCTACCAATAGTCACTTCCAATATTCATTGTACTTGCTTAATATCATTGCACTCTTTGTATATTCTCTCTTATTACATTCACAGACTTCTATTTTAGGTATGCAATGCCTAATAACGCGAAATTACATGCATAAACGCCCTGGGGGCATGTCATATCCCCCTCACTAAGCTCTGGACCTTCCACGGTCCATCCTGTGGGCTTCTATGGATTCACATGTGTCCTTGTTGCTGCGGCAACATCTATTTTTGATTAAGAAGCTATTGAGTCATAATTGACGCTTCCTCTGTCACACTCGTGTGAACTTTATTAATAATGGCCCGAATTTACATCAAGTTGGGATATTTAAGCTTGCAAAAGCCTGTTCCCTTCCTTTATTTCTGCCTTTCATCCTCTACATCTCACTCCTCCTTTTATTCTCAGCCTTGCTAAGTTTTCTACCATGTCTCTCAATGTTGGCTTCATTCCCGCCCAGGATATTCCATTCAACGACTATTGCAACAACCTGATGTGGGTGCGCACTGTCGCTGCGTGCTCTTTTGAAACAGTGGCAAGGAGGGCTGCACCAACGGGTGAAGTCATTAACTCCGTAGAGAAAGCCCATGTCTACTTAGTATGTTTCTTTTCAACCTCTTTCTTTTTAGTTAACTCTTGGCACTGCATGCAGCTGTCTCTTTATTGGTGGCATGCATCCCTTCTGACCTCCACCGCCTGGAATGGTCTAAATGGACCGTACGTCCTTCTGAAGAGTCTTGTAATGACGTGAGTCCCCTTTTTCTTAGCGTTGCTCTCTCCTCTTTTAGCTCACATTCTTCTGCTTTCCAGTATCGACTCGACGAATCGCTCTTGCTCCCCAGAGAAGACGGTTATGAAGCCAACAGTGACCATTGCGTGTTCGAGGGCGATGTTCGACCATACCACGTTGTCAGGCTTCCACCTCCATGTCGCCCTACTGTCACTCTGTCTCCCAACAAGCCTGTGCCTGGGCCTTCACTACCCACGTAAGTTGCCACTCTTTTATTCTCATCTTCCTTTTCTAAGTTATTTTATCTTTCTTCTAGGCCGAGACAACCCCTACCCCCTCCTACTATGCCTAGCCCTGAGCCCCTGAAAGAGCTGGGTAAGTCCCATACATGGACTTGTCCGGTATCTTCCTGACTTTCCTTCTTTTTGATATAGCATTTTCCGTGCCTGGCAAGAAACTCGTCAGGGTTATACTCCCTCCAGCTGGTTCCGCGCTGGTAAGTCCCTTGCTTAACCTTTTGGTTTCTCCCATCTAATTCCTTTATCCTGCAGGGGGGCCCGAATACTTGTAAATGTCAATGTGAGCAGGCTGCTATTACTGAGACCCCTGTGCCTGTCTCCAACGTCTGGTATGTCTTCTCTTTTCACGTTCTTCACTGTACATTAACTGTTCTTTCAGTGATGAGCCTGTGGCTGGGCCTGTTTCCAAAAAGTCGAAACTGAAGCCCGCTCCTCCTGCTAAGGCTTCTTCTTCTAAGGCTAAGGCTACTGCTGCTCCCTCTAACTCAAAACAATGTGCATGCAAGACTTTCCGGAAGTCCCCCATACCCAACACTGTCAAACCCAAGCTGGCGGCTAAAAAGCCTGTCTTTTGTCTGTATATCATCTTAGTCTCCATTCCTAACTCTTAAGTACTTTTTATTTAGATCCTTCCTCTGATAGCAAAGTCCCAGAGTCCTCGGGTGAAGAGGACGGTCCTCCTACTACAAAGGAACCCCTTTTCTTTCCAAGCAAGGAACCTGTCAGTGCCAAGATTATGCCTCCACCAGCGAAACACGCTCGAATTGCTTCACCTGCACATGAGGAGCCTTTGTCTACTCCACCACATGTGTACCACCCCTTAACTGGAGAGCCTCTACCCAGGCTTAGGTACGTTAACACTCTAGCTCCCTCAGAACCGGCGCCTCCTTTACCCAACCCGGAGCCCTCTGCAAAAGCTAAAGGCAAACGGAAAGCCATGAAGTCTCCAACCCCACTGCACATGTCTCCCCCTGCCGGACCTTCAGCAAAAGTCAAGGGCAAGCATCATCAGGCTGGGGCTTCTCCCAGGCCTTCAACAAGGAACTCTACATCTGTTGTGACTGTTGACAATACCTTTTACTCATGGGGTTTCTGGCCCCAAATCGATCTTCAATACCATGAGCCTCCTTCTTGTGAAGCGCTCGAGCGCTTGAAGATGTCAGCCCTCCCGGACGCCCCGAAGTCCCTTTATAAGTACATTTATCTTCCCATCCTTTTATTCTATTTTACTCATGCAATCTTTTTCTAGACCACCCAAGCAGATCTGAAAGGGCTGTGAGTATCTCTATCAGGCTCATTCCAACAAGAACCCTTACTTCATACATCCTCCTCTGGTAAGCGCTCTGTCATCTTTTCCACATATTTTTCTCATACTTGTTCATCTTCTAAGCTCTCATGGCCCTGTTTCAATTGTACTCTCGCTGGCACTGCAGACGAGTGCGTTTTTGAGGGCAAGGTTGGCGAGGAACAGTGCAGCATGTGCAAGACCGGCCACCACGGTCCTTGTTCCACTCGGTGGACTGCCGATCAGCTTCATAGCATGGCGACTCTTCTTGACCCGCTCATCTTGAGTGGTGATGGTGGTACGTCTTCCTTTTCTTATCTTTGTCTGGTCCTTTATTGACCTTTCTTTTCCAGCTATCGCTCGTGGTCTTGCATGGGTTGACTCTATCAGCACCCAACTCGACTTGCTTGGCAAAGTGGTGAATCAGCTGCACACAGACCGTGAGGCAGTGGTCAGCAAACTCGCTGATGGGCTGGACACCATTGCTTCTTGCAAGCATGGCACTGATATCATTGATGTGTATGCGGCTGTCTTGGACTTCCTCAAGTCCTTCAACGTGCACCCTGGTTCTGGGGCATCTGGTGATGAAGACAATGACAATGCAGGTGGTTCTGGTGAGGCTGGCAAGGCGGATGAGTCTTTTGGTGACGATGCGTAAACAGTTTTTATTCTCGCTGTACTTTTTGGATGCTTTTTGCTGCACTATCTCTGGTTTCTCTATTCCTTTGTCTACCTTTATTTATCTTAGTACTCAGGGTCTTTAAATGCAGCCAGTAGTTACTAGATGTATATTGTTTTTCCCATATTGTACCGCACATGTCTCTTCAGCCTTTAGGGCTTCATAAAATGTATCTTCCATCTTGTTGCGCTCTTATCCGTGTGAACTGTGTGATTATCTCTAAGTGCTTCAGAACCATTAGATGCATCAAGGTGACCCTTGATAGCCCTGATTTGCATTTCCTGGCATCACCACACCTCCGTGATCCATCATCTATCCATATTTTTCTAACTTCTGTATAGAATCACTTGCGCTCTTATGCCTATGTGGACTCATGTCCATGGCATTTATCTCCTAAATTATGTGCAATGGAAATACAGTATTTTTTGCTGCTCTTCTCGCCACCGTGGCGTGTACAACAGGTTTTGCATCCATTATCTCAATTTGAAATATTATTTTTCATTCTTGGATACTAGGTCTTGCTCTCTGTATTTTCTGTACCCAGAAATCGCAAAATTTATTGTACCTTTACAGGTAATAGGGTAATACTTTAGGTATACTACTATATCCCCCACACTAAAAGAATCCGACTGTCCTCAGTCACAAAATCAAATATCTCCAAATTTCATAAAGTCAAATATCTTTTTCTAACTCAGATATGTCGCACAGAATACAAGTTATTCCCATGGAATAGCTGTATGCAATCTTTCTGACTTTATAAATTTTTCTTTTTGAGTTGGTTATGGTAATGATCCCGCTGCAAGCTTCTTGCGCTCAAGTATAAAATCACTTAGATATGAGGAGGAGACATTACCCCAACCCACACAAACCAAACCAACTCTTCTCTCAACTAAAAACCCGTTCTATTCTCTATTCTCAAACCATGATTCCCACTTTCTTGGTTGTCAAGGCTGTTCTTATTTCCTTATGCAAGGACCCTGCTACCACTGCGAACGAAAACCTCAACCAGTTACAAGAGTATACTGTAGGCCTTGCGCTCTATCTTTTTCTTCGAGTTCTGACCTTGCGCACTATAGTCTCACTTAGAGCACTATAAGGGGGAGCTCACTAAAGACAAAGAACTCAAGGATTCTGTCTTCAAGGCTCGTACTGCGGTCGAAAAGGAGTTCCACACCAATGCGTCCAAACAGCCTATTCATAAGGTCTTGAAGACCATTACTGGGTGGGTCCAAAGCGAGTGCAGCCAAGGTGCAGATGGGCCTCCTGCTGGAGCTCCCACTGGGCCTCATCGTGACCCCAAATCGGTCAGTATCTCTTTAAATTCATTTGTTTCATTTGTTCTCATTTGTGCTCGTTTCTACAGGCTGGCGCAGTCACTTGAAGCAAAGGCAAGGGTCGTACTCCATGTCGCTCCTGCGCTACCGTCGACACAGATTCTGAAGACGAGTACTACGAGATGGACCAGGTAGCTGCCAATTTTGACTCTGATGGGGACTCTGTTAAAGTATGCACAGTCTGTGTGCATTATGCTTGATGTTCTGACCACCAAGTTTCTAAAGATGGTCATCGATGACTGCGGTGTCGAGATGTCTAAGCCTTCCAAACTCTCTAAGGCTAAGCTCAATGATGTCTCCACTGGTGAGAAACGCAAGGAACCTTCTAAGGTAGGTTTCTCATTGCGCTCTATTGGTGTCCCCCTCACTAAATGCATTTGACTCTAGGATGAGCCTTCTGGCTGCACTTACTGCGGTTCCAACAGTCATTCACCTGCCGACTGTCTCGACAAAGGTCTTGTGAGTGCTTATTTCTTTGCGCGCGTGATATAATTCACTCGCTCTTCAAGTGGTGCAGGCTTGTTCCAAAGGACATGTCAACAAGGACAGTTCTTGTGCTAGCAAGCATGCTAAGCCTGCATTCCTGCTCCCATCTGCTAGGGAGTACTACCCTCGTCATTCTAGGGGGGGTGGAGACAGGTGACCGGCCTCAGCTCTTGGACTTACTAGTACCAGTATGTCTCTCTATTTCTTAGTGCGCTATCCTTTTTACTCACTTCGCATTGTGCTCTAGCCATTGGAGACGGGGGAGCTCTTCCCAGCATCGATAGCTTGCGTGAAGCTTATAAAGGACCAGCCATGGGTTCTTTCACTGTGGAAAGACCAGAACATCTGGCAAAGCTCGAAAGTGCCCTCATGGGCGATGTCCTCATGTTACAGCACACTCTATACACTGCAGAGAAGCAGCACACATTTCTTCTCAACGAGTTGGAGCGCGTTCAGCATGCCCTCCATCCTCCTGTGGCAGAAGCACAGGATGCTGTCGATACCACTCCTATGGAGGCCGAGATTGCTCCCATTCCTTCCACCTCTTCTGTCTTGGACCCTCCATCTGCCTAATCCCAGACCAGTGGTTCTCAATATTTATGGTATTAACTCATCTTCTGGTGAACTCTTAGTGGTCTATCACGAATTTCTTTTCTCTTTTTCATTCCCTGACTTTGATGTTGAGCTTTTGTTACCTATTTCCGAAGTCATCTTCCACTCTTTGCAGATTTGAGTAAACAGGTCACTCAAGGCTTTAAGCACATGTATCCTTAGTCAGTATCTCTATATCACAAGTACAGTAGCTAGCACTGTACATCCTGTCTTTACTCTCAATTTTATGCCTGCAGAAGGCGTTTCTGCATAGCGCACTAGTCCTCATCTAAGTTTACTGCCTCAGAAATCTTAGGATTAGCCACCTCTTCGAATTCCTCAGTGAAGTTCACAGGCCATTTGTCTTTAGGCTCTGGGGACTCAATGATTCTTCTTAATTCTTTCGAATCCTTTCTCATCCAATGTAAAACCTTATCATTGATGTCTATGGAGCGCTGCGCAAGGTATGGAATCACCCTGAATGCTGCTATCTTTGAACCTATAAGCGCTCCATCTAACTCTGCAAGGATATAATTCCCTGCGCTCGAGCGATCCACCACAACTAAAGGTCCCAAATAGCAAGGTTTCATCTTCGTATTTAGCGCGCTCTCAATCTGAGTATTGCGCATCAATACTAGGTCACCTCTCTTGAAGTTATATGACTTGATCTTGTTAGCATTCATAGTCGCATACTTCAGAGTGTCCTGCCTCTTCTTCTTGTCCATACTATTCCTCATATCGGCTACTTTATCTGCATGTTTCTCTAATGCTATTGGGCGCAAGCCTCAAAGTTCCCAGTCTTCTAACATTCTGCCAGGATACTCAACAAGCCAAGTCGCTTCTAGCACATCGAGCGGTAAGATTGGATGCGCACCAGTCACTGCGAAGAAGGGAGAGCATCCCATCCTTTTTCTAACAGTAATCCTGTTGGCCCACATTACCAGCAAGAAATAGTAATGCCATTTTCTCTCATTTCCTCCACAAGCTTTATATAAACTCTGGCTCACATCCCAATGAGGGTGCTCTATCCTTCCGTTTGCTTGTGAGTTATAAGGGGAGATCCTAATCCCCTTTATCCCATACTTCCTCTCCAAATACGCTACCGCAGCTTTAAATGGTTTCCCATTGTCTGTTACAATCAATGAAATACAGCCCCATTGACAGATGATGTCTTCAAACAACCATTCTGCGATTGCTTGAGCTGATTCACTCACCAAGGTACATCCTTCCATCCAACTCGTTAGCACACAATGCCCATGTACAATGTACTTGTGGTGATTCATTGCCTCAGGCATATGCATCATATCCACATGTAATACCTGAAATATAGAAGGCATGAACGTAACAGTAGGTGGAGCCTTGATAATAATTTTCTGACGCTGTTGACATATTTCACAAGTACTAACAAACCAGGAAATGTCACACTCCATCTCAGGCCACCAAAATCTCTCTTTTATCAACATCTTCATCGCATACATCCCCCTGTGTCCAAGTTGATCATGCGCGGCCTTCATAATATACATGCGTTTCTCAGGATAGATAACAAGCTTGTATTCTGACTCTATGTCTCTTCTATACAATTTGCCCTTATCCACAATGAAGTTCTTTGCATATCTAATGAAGTTCTTGTAATGATCGTCCTTAAAGCCAGGGAGATGCGCGGTAGGATTCTCATGCCATTTAATGACAAGAGGCAGCTGGTGATCCAGCATCTTAGCATACCCGCTCCTGTGCTCTTCATCATAGTGATCAACATCACTATATTCAGCCGCTTCTGGTAAGAGTGGTCCCACATTATAAAACACTGAGTAAGTTTCGCCATGCTCTACTGCTTCCTGCATTATTTTATCCTCTTGAAAATCATGAATCGCTCTATCAATTGTAACGAATCCATGTCTCATATCTATGTGCTCCTTAAAATCTGCAATGTCTTCAACTTGCTTGTCTGTCTCATTCACAAATTCCCAAGGGTCTTCATCTTTTGGACTATATTCGTCCTCTGGGTTGCTATATTCCTCATCTCCAGGTTGGAAGCTATGCCTCGACAACCCATCAGGAGCATGTCTCTCTCCAGGGACATGTACTAAGGTAAAGTGGAACATTAGTATTGATTCAATCCATCTGTTAATTGCCACGTTAGGAACTTTGTCTGGGTTCCTAAGCATACCCGCAATATACTTCACATCTGTCTCAACTATGAGCTTTTGAACTCCAAACAACCAGTGTCGACATGCATGTAGTGCTCTAAAGAGGCCATACAATTCACGTTTGGGTTGCGAGAAACGAGCTTCATGCTCATTTAACACAATAGAACCAAAGTGTGCATATCTCCTTCTCTTCGGATTATCTGGGTCTACTTGACAGATATAAAATCCTATAGCATGGTATGAAGTATTGATGCCAAGTATTACATCTGCTAGGAGTTCATAGTCAATGGGCATCAAAGAAGGGCAATCTCGCAGTGCATCTTTTAACATCTGCATTGACTCTTCTTGATCTTCACCAAATTCGAAAGGTACCTTCAAGCGGGTGAGCTTGGTCAAGGCATCAGCCTTCTTGGCATAGTCCTTGATGAACATTCGATGTACACCTACTGTTCCCAAGAACGAGCGCACATCTCCAAGATCTTCACAAGGACCCCATCTCAGTATGACTCCCACTCTGTCAGTCTCTGGTTTTCTTCCTTCATAAGTGCAGTGGTGGCCTACAACCATTATTTCTGATGTGCAAAGTACAGCTTTATGCCCAGAGAAAGTACCTCCTGCATATTTCATGCACTGTACGACATGGTTCATATTCTGGAAGTGCTCCCATATGAATCATTGTATTCCTGCGTTCTCAGGTATCGTTTCATATCCTTTTCCTTTTATTTCATAGCGCGTTTTCGGTCCTCACACAGGAACATCATCTACATAGGGTATAGTGACATGTGGTACCTCATCTTGTAAGATATAAGTCATGTTGTCATGAAATATAGGTACTGAGTTAGTCCAACCCATAGGTAATGTTACAAGTCTTAGCATGCCAAACAGTGTCTGAAACGTTGTCAAATCCCTCGAATTCTCATCTAATGTTCTCTCATCATAGCCTACATACAAATCAAGGGTGCCTCCACACGAGCGTCCTGCAAAATGTTCAGCTAGCTCATCAGTCGCAGGGGGTACACCAGAATGCTTAATAGTTACAGCATTCAAGGGCTCCAAGCGGTGGACGAGTTGTAGACTCTTTCCATCTTTCTTAACTATGCAAAACCACCTAGAGCGATACGAGGAGTTCAAAGGCTCGTATACTCCCACTTCAATTTTGGTCTTGATAATTTTACACACCTGATCAAAGATTCCTGGTGGAATAGGTATGTTCTTCTGGATCCAGGGAGTATGCTCAACTGCTGGAATGGTCACAGGCGGAAAGTATTCCTCCTTGAAATGACCACGTTCTGTATCATCCCATGCAAATCCCTCATTCTGTAAGCTCATAAACTCATGCATCAGCTTGTGCTCCTCTTCCCAAAGGAACTCTTCACCATGCACCTTATCAATTATCTCCTTGCGCTCCTGCATATATCATCCAGTAGGCGTAAACTTGGATGGATGCATGCTCAACTGAGGCATATCCTTGAGTGGATCACCTTTTATCTCACGCACAATCCTGAATTCTGAAGGCAGACCTCCTGTAATAGGTCTGACTTTCTGCACCACAGGTTTATACTTCTTAGTCGCAAATACATCTCTCACCAATCCTACTGCAGGTTTCTCGTATGACCCATCCATCTTCTCATAGATATAAGTCGTGCTCTTATCCTTAGGATTCGACGTATGCTTGCTCACAGTCTGCGCAGCATTCTTCTTCTGTTTTCTTATTTCTTTTATATCTTATAGCACCCCAAAATATGAGGATAATGTCCCGCATGCTTTTGTATCCTCGCCACACACCATTGAGCTGGCAACAGCATACACTGCCTGTAATTCTTCTCTGTTAAATGTCTGAGATCCTGTGGGTTTTGCATATTCACCGATCATCAGGTCTCCATCTTGATTGACTTCTATTATTAGTGCTAACTCTCCTTGATCATCGATCACTGAAAACCCTCCTCTACCTCACGCGTGATGAACTTTTTGTGTCCCCTAGGGAACGTGGGTATCATAGCACACTGCGCTGAGTTCGGATCCTTTATCTTAATCGTTTGTCCACCCTCTGCCGTATTATAGACCGTACTTGTAGTTAATACATTGAAGGGTCAGCCCAATAGAACATCGTAGGTGGGATCCTTGATAATATGAACTTGCAAGTAGACTGTAATATCTCCAAACAAGAATGGTATATTCTTTGCCATACTGAGGGACTTCTCCACTTGCTTATTAGCTGACTGCATGTTGATCACTTTGTCTGGGTCATATATCAAACCCAGTCGGTCTGCAACTCGACTCGACATTGACACAATCTGTGAACCAGTATCATACAAGCTCTCGAAGCATTCTGATCCATTTATGAAGGGAAACACAGAGCACAAGGCTTGTGAGTCCTTCGCAACATAGACTTGCTTAGGAACTTCTCCTCTTTCTTCCACGTCATTCAAATATTGCTCGAAAGGGTCTTGCCAGACAAGCACACCTTCAGGAATTCCATTCCTGGCCTCAGTTGTAACAAGAAAGGTTCCAACAAACGGTATCTGCAACAAGTGGATAGCACCAGTTGGCAGACCATCATCTTCTTCCTCTTGTTCTCCTTCCGCAAAGGGAAACACTTGCTCTGTTGACTCTCCTTCTGAATCTGAACTTTCTTCAATTACAAGTCCAAACTGTTGCTTCCCAGTTTTTTTCAACTTGCCCAAAGCAACCCGCTTCATAGTCAGCTCTTGCTTTACCATGCCACCAATCTTAGAGAGCACAAGTAATTCTCCAACCGTAATGGCTATGGGTGACTTCATGAGTCACTCCAACACCTCAGGTGAGTTTCCTTGGTCTTCTACAGGTGCTTTCAGATGATAGGCTGACTGTTTGTCTTCAGCGGTGTATGGTACAAAACCCGTTGTCCTTTGGTTCTTCTTCGTAGGACCTCCCTGCTTATGGGCATTAGTCACATCAGGAGCCACTAGATATGGCATATCCGGCTCCGGCGTCGCACTGCGCGCAGTAGGTATATCCTTGGGTACGGGGTCCATCCATACTTCCTTTTTACTCTGAGAGAGCATCACTACTGACACCTGTTTTCTTTTTGTCACTTTTGGCACTCACTCCTCGTCCTCACTATCAGACGAGTTGCTCGCTAACTCTACTCTTACTGCTCCACTCCTCCTTTTGGTTTTTACATCCTCTGGGGGTGATGGTGAACCAGACCTGGCAACTCCACTAGTCTTATATTGGTTCCCGCCCTCCTTCATTGAACGCCTAGAAAAACCCTGCTCCCTATCTTCGTCTGTAGGCATCTGAGCCATTGGATCATCAGGTGGAGGACCTTTACTACGTGTTCTGGCACCCGTATCATTGCTGTCTTGCAACAAGCGCATTGCATATACCTGCCTTTCCAACACCTGCTTCTCTTGGAGTAGCACGCTATATCCTCCTGGTACATGGAAGAGTCCAGGTGTCGATGTCATAGCAATAACAACGTTCTTGCTTTGAACCTTGTTACCCTTCATGCGAGCATAGTACTCATCAACTCTGTCCTTCACATACTGCCCTCGTATGTCTTTGGGGATATCACCTCCACCAGGAAGACGCGCTCTTCCATCCACCAACTCAATCTTACCCAACTTAATATACGAGGCTTTAACTAAGCACTCGCTTGACAAATGCCCATCTGTATCTCCACAGAAAAAGTATGCTCGCAGTGGGTTATTGTTATGGGTATGCCCATAACCCATCAATCTTGGTCCAGGATCGTACGAGGGACCTGGCATTCTCAAAGACTGCTGTTGAAAGAAACTCAGAATACTTTTCTGATGATCTAGCATGGCCTTCTCCAATCCTGCAAGTCTCTTATCACTCACAGAAGTCTGTTGCTCTATGAAGTCCTTCATGACTGCAAGCACACTTCCAACTTCTTCCTGTTTCACTGCTCTTTCCTCAGCCATAGGGGTATTGCGTGCAGAGGTAGAGGACTTGTGCTGTTCGCATGAACTACTCACAGCCGTAGGTACTCCTCTCGCTTCATCTCGTTTTCTATCCATGGACAAGAATACTCCTTGCAGCACCATCAAGCCAGCATCCATAACCTCTTTCAAAGTATATGGGTTCGACAGCTCTTGCTTGGCTAACCCTGTGGGTAGCGGGAGATGCTCCAACTGTAACTTGATGGATCTGTACAACTCATCAGACATAGGCGCCAAGAAGGCATCCACCAGTTCTCTGTTTGATAACACCAATGCAAGCGTCGATGCCAGAACCTGGAATTCCCTCTTGAAGGCCATGTATTCAGCCTTGTCAGATATTTGCACTATATCATAGCGGCGAACTAATCTCTTTAGTTCTAAAACAGCATCACAATCACAATCACACATGCCATCATAGCAATCCATTACTTCTGACTTGAAGTCCTCATACTTCTCACCCATCTTGAACTTGGGAAGAACCTTCCACTGTCGTTCCGTTTTAATATCAGTATACGACACCACAGCTTTCTTCTTCTCATCCTCGTCCATTATGGCACACTTAGTAAATAGATCTTCAAGCCGCGCAAAGAATCGCTCAAGTTCCTCTGGGTCAGAGGAACTTTCAAATCTCGGTGTGGCCTTTTCATTCAGGCCAGGCAGTGTTGCTGCCATTGTTGTAATACTCTGATTACTTGGGATCGAAGGATCCAGATTTTGGTTTGAATTAGGTTGCGAGTTCGAATCGGAATCGCTTTCGGACTCTGGTTCAACAGGTTTGCTAGGGGGTACCCAAACTCGAAAGAGACTATTCTCGGGGTGAAGTTGGTGAGCATGCACCATTACAGATGCGCTCCTCTGCTGCTGGTTTGATGAACTTGCTGCCATTCTATCCTGATGCTGTTTTTCTGGGTCAAGAGGATAAGCAGGAGTCACATAGAGGCCAACAGCGTCTTTCCCTGATCTTGTCAAGGGCTCTCAGGATGGTTTATGTCTAGCTATTCTGAATCACAGATGAAAATGCTCTTTAGGGAAACAGTAACCCAATTCACTAAACATTGGTCTATAAAGACGTGTGTCTAGCAGATTTACTCTCAGAGGAGGAAATCACAGATAATATATGATTGTTACACTTGCGCGTAATGAGATTCTCTCAAATCCAGTCAATTGAGTTTATAAAAACTACTTCCCCCCCTCGCGGTGGGCTCCAAATGAAGAGCTGCCTGCGTGCACAAGCTAGAAATGCAACAGAGTCAAAGACACTGATCACACCCACACCTAACACTACACACACAAACACACTCAAGTTTGTTGAGGGATTCTGATGTGATAGAAGTAGTGACACAAAGAACTGTATTCTCAATATCTCTAAGATACATGTATAGTGATAGCACTTGTATCGTATCTAGACTTCTCTAAGTCTAAAAGCTTTTCTCAAACAAGAGGAGTGATGTTCATCACTTGGCCTCAAGGCAAAGGGGTTTAACCACAACTCTTCTAAAGTTGCATGCTATTCAAAACAGCCACAACAAACAACAGAACTAACCACTAGACATGACTCAAAGCACAGTGCTCCAAGCAGAAACCAATACACTAACACAATCCACACAAGCCACAGGGTTCCAACCTATGCAATCCAGAGAACACAAATTAACACAGATAACCCCATCCAACAAGCCAAAGGGTTTGAACCTTTGCCAACCTGTGGAAATACAGAAAGCAAGCACTAATCAGACCAAAGGGTTCAAACCTCTGCTGCCTCTGGCACCTTGCATCACACAAGAGCCTCAAAGAAGTGAGAAAGTGTCCACACTGACACTCAACTCGAATTCTCTATAGGAGTGCAAGTCAAACAATGACCAAAACCTATGCACCAAGTGCCACATTAACTTTCTTTGTCTAGCGTGCTACTCAATATCACACAATAAGTCTCAGTTAAGGTCTATATTCTCTCACTCAAAGCTACAAACAACTCCAAGTGCTAGAGCGCATGGCAGAAAAGCTTTGCACCATTACACCAGGGTGCAAAGCTTTTCTGCCATGCGCTCTAGCACTTGGAGTTGTTTGTAGCTTTGAGTGAGAGAATATAGACCTTAACTGAGACTTATTGTGTGATATTGAGTAGCACGCTAGACAAAGAAAGTTAATGTGGCACTTGGTGCATAGGTTTTGGTCATTGTTTGACTTGCACTCCTATAGAGAATTCGAGTTGAGTGTCAGTGTGGACACTTTCTCACTTCTTTGAGGCTCTTGTGTGATGCAAGGTGCCAGAGGCAGCAGAGGTTTGAACCCTTTGGTCTGATTAGTGCTTGCTTTCTGTATTTCCACAGGTTGGCAAAGGTTCAAACCCTTTGGCTTGTTGGATGGGGTTATCTGTGTTAATTTGTGTTCTCTGGATTGCATAGGTTGGAACCCTGTGGCTTGTGTGGATTGTGTTAGTGTATTGGTTTCTGCTTGGAGCACTGTGCTTTGAGTCATGTCTAGTGGTTAGTTCTGTTGTTTGTTGTGGCTGTTTTGAATAGCATGCAACTTTAGAAGAGTTGTGGTTAAACCCCTTTGCCTTGAGGCCAAGCAATGAACATTGCTCCTCTTGTTTGAGAAAATCTTTTAGACTTAGAGAAGTCAAGATACGATACGAGCGCTATCGCTATACGTGTATCTTAGAGATATTGAGAATACAGTTCTTTGTGTCACTACTTCTATCACATCAGAATCCCTCAACAAACTTGAGTGTGTTTGTGTGTGTAGTGTTAGGTGTGGGTGTGATCAGTGTCTTTGACTCTGTTGCATTTCTAGCTTGTGCACGCAGGCAGCTCTTCAACAGTGTAACAGACCGGTGTTGATCCTTTCATTATATGAGGTCATACCCGCCGACAATTGCCCTACCATGATAATCATCGAGTTCTTGTCATCCAAACAACCGGCGTTGATAATATTGCCATGCCCAGCTCACTAGGAGGCGTAATTCCTTTTGTTCACCTCAGTAATTCCACTGTACCCTCACAGTCCGCAGTTAAAACAGCACCTCAATGACCCCGCTGTGACAACCCATGATATAGTGAATTTATCTGTCTTCAGTAACACTAAGGATTAGCAGTTACAAGTGACTATGGCGATGCATATGGACGTTTGACTTGTTACAAAGCTGCAGCCTTACAGCTTTACTAAGTCTTTCTATTAATAAATATCTCTGGTAGTATAAAATCCATAGAAAATCGTAGAAGTAAGAGAGAGACCTATCTACCCACTACTCTGCTATTAGTACTCACTATACTGCTCACAACTGGCTATATTCTCATCTCTATACTCTTGCTATGCTCATTAGCACCAGTTTAAACAACCACATTTCTTGCATAGCACAGTACACAAACAATAACATTTGTTTGCACCCCATACACTCGCTATAAGCAACAGACTGGTTTTACACCGTCTTTAGCTTCGCATCACCTTTGTTCTCCTTGAGAAACATGCTCTACACCATGATCGACCAGTGTTAGCATTATCTTTGGTCACTCATCGCACCTTTGATTGCACCCTGTCATTATTGGTTTAATACTCGCATCTAGCACGTAACACTGTATGCTCACATCGTACATCGCCTCTTTTTGTTTTATAGGATCAGATCATCTTCATCTTTGTACCATAGGAGTTTTATTCGGCTTTACTTTCAACATTGTTTATCGCAGCCCACTTGGGTAGTCTCTGGCAGACTTATAGGAATCAACATCATCACATAGGATCATATTGGACTCAACACTGGTTTACACCATCATAGGATAGGATAGGATAGGTTTGCACACATAGGATTAACATTGACATAGGATAGGATCGTCTCTGAGTAGACTCAGCTTTCAACATCAACTTCAGTATATTTCGTCTTGTATAGGACCAGCACTCATCATTGCTGCACCCCACTGGACATAAACTCATTTTCACACTCTTGCCACCATTAACTGGCATTATTAGGATCGCCCCCTTCAGTATTTCAACACTACACAGGCTATAAACCGTCTGCCATACACATAGCTTCATTATTGCCGTTATTTTCACAGGACCTTTGTCTAGAGACCTTGTCTAGTCGTTTCTCCTTCTTTTACACCGGACCTGTGGTATTCCCATCATACCCTCTTCTGTTCTATCTTGTTATCGAGATTATCACCAGCCTACAGCCAAAACCTTTTAGTACTCGATCGCTTGAGTACTACTTGCTTGACTGAAAAGTCACAGTATAAACTCGCATCTAGAGGAAGTGATTAGGTCACATGGAGGTGCCCCGAACAACTCGCACAACACAGTACCTTTATAACCGGTCTGCACCATCATTAACCATTACTCTTCGAGTTTTTGGTATGCCGTTGCCACAGAAGTTTAGGTTCATCACCACATCACCAGTGCATCATGGCATAACAGACCAGTGTTGCGACTGCAAACATACCAGCTGTGTAATTTTGCAATCGATTCTGAATATAACTTGTAATACAGTATAGGGAGCAAGTGTACTTAAAGAATAAGTGAGCGTATATAACAAGTATGCAAGGGCATCATAATTGTATGCACAAGTGACACCTGACACAACAGACATAAACCAGAGCTTAGTTACAGCAGGTACTTGACAGGCATGCTTGACAGAAAGTTCACAAAGCACTGTTTGGCCATGGGTAGTCACACTTACTGAGTGAGCTCACTTCCATAAGCAGAGAATAAAGAAGATTGTAATTGAAAAGATTGGCATGCTCACTAAATTAAAAGTGATGTACCATACCTGAGAAGGCTGGACCAAACCTCATGTGAGAGATAAGATAAAATAGGAGCTTTGTCTGAGTGCTGTTAAACTGAGTAAATGGTTGACAAGGATATCCATTGCTGTACAGAATTAGCAAGCTCACTGTGTGCTTGACACTAATCTAGAAGATTATACATGTAGCATGAAGGGCTAGACATGGAGTGACATGTGGTTGGGAGGTGATACACCCTCAGACTTGTAAAGTGGTGTGCACCTATTAGGACTTAGTGAGCTCACTATGGAAATGAAGCTATAGGAGGAAATACCAAGTTGGGCACCAAGTAAAGCTGTGGCAGCAGTGGGCTATGTATATAAGAGTCTAGTTTACCTGGGTACTGCTGTGGTATTTGTAATTAGCAATGGTTGTGGTATAAGTAGTTAGTGGTTCTGGTTTAGTATACAAGTTTTGAACCCCCAAGTTATGGTGTGCATGTAGAAAGTGAGCGCTGTGATAAAGGATTAGTTTGTAGCTTGGAGCATCATATAGAAATAGCAAGCTCACTCTGAGGAATAGAGATAACTTCAGAATCTGACTTGTGTGCTTAAGTTCTGAGTGAATAAGAATCAGTGTTCTGGTTCTGTTCCATCTGAGTACTGTTTGGAGTCTGTTAGAGTATGAATTGAAGTGAAGTTTCTGAAATCTGTTCTGTCTGTCTGTTCTGTTCTGTCAGTCTGTTTCTGAAATCTGTTTCTGTTCTGTCTCTGAGTTGTTTCCATTCTGAATCCGAGATCCATAGAAGGATTAGAGGTTGTTCTCATCATTGCAGTCAGTTTTGTTAACCCTACATGCCTGCATGTAGTGAGCTCACTAAGTCAGTACTTGGGGAGTGGTTAAAAGAGCGAGCTCAGTGTCATTGCAACCTGCAGTGTGTCCAATTGTGTTGTAGGACAAGTGTCCTAGTGTAGTTTTGAATATTATACTTTGCCTGGAAGGTTGTGCCTTGAAGTGTACCTTCTTGTAAAAGTTCCTAGCTTTAGGATCAGTCTGAAACAAGTAAACACTGCATAGCATTGAGATAATAAGGTGCTTTACTAGTTCTAAAGTATTAGTAGTTGCAAGGTGATATAATCTCGTTCCCCCCACATACTTATGAGGGTGATTGTATAGATTGAGTAGTTGTGTGAGTGTGTGAGGTTTAGTCTGTGTAGCACACTGTTCCAAGTGCTATTCCACAGGTGCCCACAGCCAGCCTCTTCAGTGGTGAAAATTGGTGCATCTTTATCTACAAGACTAAGCAAGGAAGGATAATATGACTTTTGAACTTTGATTGAATTTCAAAGTTCGACCTCCAAGGAACCAAATCAGGAAGATTGTCCAAAATCATTCAGGTTTGAAAACCAGCGAAAATCACAAACACTACATAATAGTTCCTTCTTGGAAAACCAGGAATATGTGTCTGCCTGTGCAAAGTTCATAGTCACTAAATTAGGTGATGTTGTCAAGGAGGTCTGAGTTTTTTTTTAACTACATCCACTCAAATTTTTAAGCCCTTATCTGGCTGACTGACTGACCATGGTGGGAACAATAAATTACATATGGGCATGATGTATGGTATTGGTAAGTGCACTGCCACCCAGTAAGGACAAGTTACCTGACATAGCTGGTTTCTCCTGCCAAAAGGGGAGAGGCCAGCCGCCCCCATGGACACTCAGTGCTATCATATCATTCTAATTGTGTTGCTCTTTCTGGAACTTTAGATAGCAGAAAGCAGCACCCCAGAAAATGTAGGGGGCCCTGAAATTGATTTCGGCATGTCATGTGTCTGAGCAGGTAATGAGGTCATGAAAAGAACATGTTGTGTGTAGTAGGAAGATGAGATTGAAGATGGGAAGGACAATGGTGCCAACATTGATGATTGGATATCAAATGTCAGAAAGGCTGAGTCAACCTAGCAGCTTCCTTTCAGGAGAATAGAATCATTTGCAGGAGTACTGGGTTCTTCCATATGTAGATCTGAAAGGTATCAGAGCTCCAATGTCCAGTAGCTTGGATTATATGGGGGAAGTGCCATCTTCAGCAAGTGCTGTCACACCTCCAGCTCACATAGATTGTCCAGTGATACACCTCTCAGGGAGAATGGCTCTCAGCTTCCAAATAAGCCACCCACATGTGGGGCAGTCTCCATTCTTTTGCACCCAAAGCAGTGGATGAATTGGGAAAAGTTGATCCTGAGAAGCAAGGTATTGCCAAAAAGGTGCATATGGATCAACAGTGTCTCAGCACTTGATGATGATCTTGTGGCCCTCAAATGATGTATCGGCCTTGTGCATTGGTAACCAAAAAGAGTAAGAGCCATCATCAACCTCCACACTCACTCAGCAAGTGAGCTTCCTCCAGTCCCATTGATGAGACTCTAGGCTCTGTATGCTCAGAATTTGCAATTTTTGTCATTTCTAAGTGACAATGACTTTGCACCAGATATAACAATATATCCAGTGTGCATGCACTATTATAGGACCTTTTGGACACTTCAACAACTGGATATAACAAAAAATATCCATCCCAACTTGTTTCACAACCCAACTCATATGCCATCACAAATAGGCAACATATTGATCAATCAGGCAACCACCGGTGATAAGCAAAGTACACATCAGTGATGCATCAGGACCACATCACCAGTGCATCATGGTGTAATGGACTGGTGTTGATCCTTTCATTAAATGAGGTCATACCCACTGACAATTGCCCTACTGTGATAATCATCGAGTTTTGGTCATCCAAGCACCCAGTGTTGATAATATCTCCATGCCCAAGATACTAGAAGGCATCATTCCTTTCATTCACCTCAGTCCTTCCATCATAACCTCACAGTCTGCAGTTCAAACAGCACCCCAATAACCACACCGTGACAACCCATGATATAGTGAATTTATCTGTCTTCAGTAACACAAAGGATTAGCTGTTACAAGTGACTACAGAGGTGCATATGGATGCTCAAATTGTTACCAAGCTGCAGCCTTACAGCTTTACTAAGTCTCTCTATTAATAAATATCTCTGGTAGTATAAAAATCAATTGAAAATCATAGTTTGACACAGAAGTTAGTAACTCAACTATCTACCTGCTACTCTGCTATTAGCACTTGCTATATGCTCACAACCAGATATATTCTCATCTCTATACTCTTGCTATGCTCATTAGCACTGGTTTAAATGACCATATTTCATGCATAGCACACTACATGAACAATAACATTTGTTTGCATCCCAAACACTCGCTATAGACCAAGGACTGGTTTTACACTGTCTTAAGCTTCACACCCTCTTGTTCTTTTTGAGACACACACTCTACACCATGATTGACCAGTGTTAGCATTATCTTCAGTTGCACATCACACCTTTGATTGCACCCTGTCATTATTGGTTTAATACATGGATCTAGCACATAATACCATATGATTGCATCATACATTGCCTCTTTTATTTTTATAGGATTGGATTGTCTTCATCTTCATACCATAGGAGTTTTATTTGGCTTTATTTTGAACATTGTTCATCACAGCCCACTTGGGTAGTCTCTGGCAGACTTATAGGAATCTACATTGTCACATAGGATCATATTGGACTCAACAACCAGTTAGGACCATCATAGGATAGGTTTGGATAGGATAGGTTTGAACACATAGAATTGACATTGATATAGGATAGGATTGTCTCCAAGTAGACTTGGCTTTCAACATCAACTTCAGTATATTTTGCCTCATATAGGACCAGCACTCATCATCTCCATGCCCCACCAGACATAGACTCATTTTCACACTCTTGCCACCATTAACTGGGATTATTAGGATCACCTCTTCAGTATTTTGACACCCCATTGGTTATAAACCATCTGCCATGTGCATAGTTTCATTATCACCAATATTTTCATAGGACCTTCATCTAGAGACATCATCTAGTCATTTCTCCTACTTTTACACCAGATCTGCAGTATTCACATCATGCCCTCTTCCGTTCTATCTTGTTATTGAGATTATCACTGGCCTACAGCCAAAACCTTTTAGTACTCAATCACTTGAGTGCTGCTTGCTTGACTGAAAAGTCGCAGCATACACTCACATCCAGAGGAAGTGATTAGGTCACACAGAGGTGCCCCAAACAACTTGCACAACACAGTACCTTTATCTCCAGTCTATGCTGTCATTAACCATTACTCTTTGAGTTTTTGGTGTGCTGTTGCCATGGAAGTCTAGGTTCATCACCATAATTCAATTGAATCAGGCATGCTCAAGTCAGCGAACTGTAGAAGGCCATAGAGCCCTGTGAGAATCATAGCCAAGAAGAAGGAGTCATTGTGGGATAGGGAGGGGTTGAATTTGTCCAGTACCAGTTGTAATTCATGTTGGGTGAGGGGCAGTTTATGTTTGACAGCTGTACCATGTAGTTGCATGCAGCCTTTGAGAGTTTTTCTGACAAGTAAGGAATTGAAAATGGTGTGGACATCAGGAAAATAATGTTCCAATTGATTATAGATGCCTGAAAGATAGGAATCCACCAATTTCAGCTTGATGTGATATGACATGTAGATGGCAAAGAAACTGAGAGAATCAGCTGTTGGTTTGATTGGGAAGTCATGCATCTGGCAGAAGGAGATGTATGAGTTCAAAGCAGATGTATATGTGTGAGCTGTTCCAGTGTCAATTGCAAACCCAAGGTCAATGGAACACTCATGGACCAAGCACTGTAACGACCATGATTTCTGATGTGGCTGCTTAGCCCCTTTTGACAAGGAAAATTTTGGAACCATGAGATCAAGAGTGGTTCAAAGAATGTGACTATTCAATCCAAGGATGCACAGAACACCTAACAAAGTGTTCAGGAGTCTGTTTGTCTGAAAGGATAGCAGGGAAGAGTGTCCTAAATGCTGAACTGTGACAAATATGATGACTGTGGATGATATAAGCTGAGGATAGACTCATGAGCTCACTTAACTAAGTGTTAAAGTGGATTGTTTGTCATTCCCAATGCGAGGACATTTGGTAATGACATGCTTCAGATCTTGGAAAATGACACATGCATGGACATGGCAACACTTGTTTCCAAAATGGCAATCCCCCCAATTGTAGTTCCTGCAGACTTCATCAGGGGAGACAACACTCTGACTCTGCAAAATGGGTTTCAACTTTGTTGGGCTTCTTCTTGACATCTCAGCTGCTTCCTGGACTATGGCAATCCCAACTGAGTCAATGTAAGCCATCTTTTCATGCATAAACTTGTTGAAGTCTGAGAAAAGGATGTCTCAGCCTGAGCTGATAATGATTCATGCAGCACAATCATAATTGATGACTCAGTAGTGGAGATAAGTGTGGCAGACACTGAAGAGCTTGTTTATGTGCCTCAAGTATGTATTGAGTTCACATCCCTTTGATGGAAAGGCAAAGAACACAGCTTCAGCAAATTCCTGCCAAGCTATTACCCAATGGCCATGTTCAGTGACCTTTGTAGTGGATTTCACAGTATTGAGAGCAATGGACACTCCTTCACCAATTTCCACTGTCTTATCTATGGTTACTGAATTTATGCTGGAATAAATGTCATCAAAGTCAATTGTGTCATCCTGGAGGATAGCTGTCCATAACCTATCATGCAAGCTAGGGCAGTCAAGGGATGTTCAAAGGTCCTGTTTGGCCTTCTTAATGTTTTTCCCATAGACCTCAATAAGTCAGCAGATTTTGGCAGCCTCTGGACAAAGGGTAGATTTGGCTCACAGCAAGCTAGGAAGGCTCCAAGCATAGGAGGACTGGGGCTTGTCAGAGTCAGAACTGGAATCAGAGGATGACTCAGAAGATGATATGGTATCCTTGTGATGTTTCCTAGTATGCTTCCGCTGAGTCTTATGCTTCCACTTCCTGGCCTTGTCCCCTGCATCACTATCTTGCTCCATTGATGAACCTAGAGACTCCTGCAGGCAGAAAACACAACACCTGAATGGCAAGTATAATCTATCACAGAATCTGATGGCAGGTTCTTAGTGAGTCTAGTTGGGCACCTCTGTGCACTGACTATAGGTCCTAAGATCATAGCTTATTCAAGGCTACTGGGTGTTATGCTGTGAATTATAGCTTTGTGAAGCAAGGTCTATGCACAAAGCACTTCAATAAGGGAAGGGAATCACAGACTTGGGTGTATACTGAGTGGGTACAAGGTGTCAGAATCCTGGTTATGGTTCCAGTTGTTAGTTCCTATACAAGAACTATGAGTTATTATATACTTTCATGAAGTGAAAGTATATTCTGTTGGTGTTAGAAACTAAAGTGCAATAATCCTATGTATGGATTACCCTTTGAAGTCTTCTGGTGAATGGGAAAGCAGCATGAGAATGCCAACAAAGGTGAACTATTGCCTTCTTGGTTTAAGGACTGAAGCTGAGCATCAACAAAGCAGCAATTCAATACAGCACACAAGTGTTTTATAGTCCATAAAGACTGTTTTAACACTAGTGTATTGACATGAACATTGTAAGGAAGTCTTCTAAGCTTATTGGCTTTGAAGACTTAAGGAGTATTGTGTGGGGGAGTAATTCCCAAGTGTATTCTATTGTTCTAGGTAATACACTCTGGTTTTTATACTAATTTTCTTGTAGTGGTTTGTAAGTTACTACTGTCAGCCTTTGTAACCATGGTAATTTATTAGTGAGCTTCATGAACACTTTGTAACAATATTATCCTGCTATCTATATTCTTACTGAGTGGTGTGGTGCATTAACAGTTCCTTTGTTAACGAGTCGTAGTGGCAAGTGGCCCTTTGCTCAGCATTATTGGTTGTACAGTCATCAGGAATGTGACTTTACAAAGCCAAAATGTTTATTGGAGCATGCCCATGTGCCTTCAACCATTAACCATTACAAGTCCATAGCCATGCACCACCTTCACACAGGCATACCATATGATTGTATAGCTGGTATCACATGATTGGCCTAGACTTGTAATACCATCATAGACCTATGGCTCAGCCACCTGGAAGGATCAGGCTAATATCTGATTGAACCAGATATGTTTATTTAATTATTGGTTTGCAAGCCGCTGACATGCCCCCAGGGCATTTATGCATGTAATTTTGCATTATTAGGCATTGCATACCTAAAATAGAAGCCTGTGAATACAATAAGAGAGATTATACAAAGAGTGCAATGATATTAAGCAGATACCATGAATATTGGAAGTGACTATTGGTAGAGCACATGCTCTAGCTTGGAGCGATACTAGATAAAGTCAATCTAAGTATGAGAGCTCAGTGCTTGATACTAACTGCACCAAGATAACATTGTGTGGGTATCAGAATACAATAATTAAAGACACATGTGATACTAGACAAACTATGAGAGACATTGATCTATGACACACAAGGCATGGATCGACCAGCAACATGCGCACATAGTGATATAATGGCTACATATGAATAAAACTGAGAATACTCACTTCGGCCAAAGAGTGCAAGGCCTACGCAAATACTAAGTGATCACAAATGACAGAGACACTTAGAGAAATATGAATAAGTCAAATTGGGACTTGTTTGATAGAAGATATCTCCGAGGATATAACAGGAGACATGACATATCACTGGGTGCAGTGTTAACCAATGTCACAACCATGTGCTGATACACATGTTGCATGTCTACCCTTAGATTTTGCCATTTTGTATAAGATATATACATCCCAGAATCAATATCTACTTGAATACAAGAGCTATTGTTGAGACTTCAAGCAGATAGCTAGGATCCTGTGCAATAAATGAAGATACAGAGTCAAAATACAGGACTTAGGAACAGTATCTTGAAGGATTGGACCTACCAGCTTGGAATAGTTGATCTGTAATAGGTCTAAACAAGTAGATAGATGCTATAATGTCCTATTCATGCACAATACACTTAAACCAGAAGTAGCTAGTCCCTTAACAAGGTTGACTAGCCCCCAGATGAAGGGAATATTCCCCTAATGCAATTGAATAGCTGTGACTAGTTGTCTATGGTTTGCAGAATTATTCTGAGGCAGTTCAAGCTCTGGAAAGAATAGATAGAAGAACTTCCAAGTTCGCATTCAGCAGCAAGTACTTTCCCTCATATGGCAGAATATTTGCTTTTATATTGAAGATATAAAGTGACTCACCAGTACTATCTATTGATAGTGACCTTGGACCTGTAGATACTCTGTAGACGAGTCACATTCCAGAATAGTAGGCCTGTAGGCCATGAGGCTCACATCAGTGATCGGAGTATCCATATTAACAGATCAATTGATCAGGAATACTCCACTGACTGTAGCCTTGACTAGTTGCCTGGAGATAGAGAATGGTGATGCATTCTATGATGCAATAGCCTGGGCAGAGGGTAAAGCGACTGGTAACCAAGCTATTCAGCTTTGCAGTTCCAGAACCCTTCCTAGTCTAGCAAAGAATGATAGAATATTTTGATTCAAGTGGCCATGAATGAGCCTGGAAAGTGGACTAGAAATTACCTAGACCATTTTGACCAGGAAACTGTCAACCTAGTAATATGTAGCCTAGATACAGTTGGATATTAGCTTATACAGTATGACTAGTTATCTGAGATAGATCAGACTATGTACAGTATATAAAGGCCTCCTAGATGTAATATAGAGGAGGCAACACCCTCCCCACAATTTGACATTATAAGCGCAGTGCTTGAGTTGATTCAAGGGCCTTGGAGTGGAACCTTGGGGTTGTAGAATAGTTGTTAAGTCCAGGGAGCTTGCCATCCCTTAGAGTCACACCTTGGCCCATGAGCAGGGTGATTTCAAAGGCCTTTGTATATATTCCTTGGATGAGATGAGTATTTCTCAAGTCCACTATATATATAAAGAATATATTGATATTTATTTGAATATTTTCGAGTTTGAGTCAGCCAGTGAGCCATAGTAAAGCCAGTGAGCTGTAGATGTCGGCCAGTGTGCCATAGTAAAGCCAGTGTGCTATATAAATTGGCCTAAGTGTCATTTAATCCCAGAATCTGAAATATTTGAAGTCTCAGGACAAAAAGTTGTCCTTAATATATTGTATTTGTTCACAAACTAGTGCTATATTGGCTAAGTCGAATTGAATAGCTTGAATACCATTTGAAATGAAAGAACAAGTTGTAATAGTCCTGCTTCCTGCTGGAATAGTTGCGCACTTGGCAGAATATTTGATCTTCCAACCAAACTAGTCAGTTTGCAGAGGTCTTCTATTGATCTCGAAACACCTGAACTTATATATTTGGTGATTGTGAAGTGCAAGGATTGCTTTGGGTTGAGTATATACAAGTTTCACTTGTTATATATTCACTCTAGTTTAGTCTCTGCACTGTTACCAAGCACATCAATGGTGGGCCACACTTGACACAGGATGGCAGCATTGGTGATTGGATGTCAGGACAACATCAACGAGGTGCCAGCAGAAACTTATTGGGAACCCAGACACAGCAGGTACACATGTAGGCAATAAGGGAATTGATGATTATAGATACAGACTTTATTCAATAATTATTGGAGTGCAGGGAGTTTTATCATTCTTTACACTTATGCTAGGCATTAGCTGACAAAATCAACAGCTATTATATCTACACTCTAGTGGGCTTAATAGGTGCTCAGGTCTTAGTTCCAATTTCACTGCTGCTTCACCAGCAGTCCCATAAAGGAGAGTAAGGGTCTGTGATTCAGTTCTTTTCACATCACAAAAATCTTGAACTATGGATTTGAGGCTTGTGACAATTTCATCACTGAACTGAGGTGTGTCATCTGAATCAGACATGACCTAAAGATGACAATACAGAGTAGTGGATGGAATATGAACAATGATATTCAGTAGTAACCGAAAAACCCAAGGGGGTCCAAAAAATATAATTTCATACACAAGGTCAAAATATTTTAAGACAGCTCAGAGGGGAACCTACCTACCTCTATGATGTCATTGTAACATCATATATATATATATGGTAATATCTCACTCCTGTCCGTTCCCCACATCACTGACCATTCACCCCACATCAAACACTGTTCCTCTGCTTCTTCACTGGCCTGCTGCTCGATGCTGAACATGATTCACATCACCAGCATTTTGGTATGTACTCCAGATCAACACATTCCTGATGAAACTTAACACTTTTCAGCTTATATATGTGTGTCAAACTTAGAAATACTCACCCACACAGTTTCACACCCTCTCTCAGTGATGAGCTTTGTGGCTCTGTGCACTCAGAATTTGTGGGAGCATACAACAAATTATTGATCTTCTCCCCAGAATGGAACCATTGGAAATTGATGATTGCAAGTTCAACACCAGTATGAACATCCAAATCCATGCAATACACACAAAGTTAGTGATCTATGATGCATAGATCCGTTCACATGCAAGCAACCAGCATTGGCCAAGATGATTAGATACCAATGACATGTGCATATGACATGGCAAGAGTTCTGTCCTAGCATGTGACCATAACCATATGGTCATATGGCATATTGGCACATATGCAGTATATGGCTAAGGTATTCATAATGTGAGGCACTACAAGAATACATGCATGAATACTGTATATAGTAAACAAGTTCGCAACCTTGTGGCAATAGGACTGCAACCCTAATAATGTTTAGCAAGACGCAGTTGCCACTAGGACTTGTTAACCAGAAACCAGTACAATACAAAGGAAAACAGTAATACAACTACATAGCATAGTACTTGTGTTACAAACAAGTTTGCAAGGATCCATAAGCAAAGTACTGCAGCTGACTATAGTAGATTACACATTAGAATAGAAAATTAGTATATAAACACCATGTATCTGAGCTAGAACAATAGAATATGCTTGGGAATACTGCTCCCCCATACCATTGACTCATAAAATCATATATATCTTCACTAAGAAGATACACACCTAACAGTTCAACCAATACACTAGTGTAACAAACAAGTTCACAGTGAACTTGATTACATTTGTGCATAGTATTGAGTCATACTCATTGCCTGCTAGCTTTGTTCTATAAACCAATAAGGGAGATGTTCCCCTTAATTGACATTCTCAGACCTCTATACACTACCAGTAAACTTCAAAGGGTAATTTGTAGTAGGATTATTGCACTTTAGTTGCTAACACTTACAGATACCATTCTTAGTTAAAGGAACAACACCACTAAACACTTTGTTATATAGAATACTACTGTTACAAGTGTAACACAACACAAACAGGTTCATGAACTTTATCCAATTGCCTTGATACTTATTGGAGTCACTGTTAGGATCGTGTCAATAGGAAGAAGTGAAGCGGAATGCACATGGGCTTGGTGAAGCTATTAGCAATGTCACCCCTGGGTCAAAGCCCTAAGATGAGTACAGACAGAGTCCACAGGGTAAAACAAGTAAGGATTAAGATGAAGTTGCACAGAGTTGGAATCCATGGACTTGTAGAAGAGATTGGGATAAGGCTTGAAGGCCAAGTAGGAGTGAGTGCAAGAGTATTGGGCTAAACCAAGTTGATATTCAAACTGAGGTATGTACTGTTAGTTCTACAGTTTATATACTAGAGCAGAGTCTGATGGACAGAGGCTAGAATAAGTATGGACATGGCTGGAATAATATAAGTCTGGAATATTCTGTATCTAGAGGAGTCGAGTATTCCATGGACTCCAATATAACACCTACTCACTACCATTGATGGATTCTAGGTGTGATAAATGAATATGTGAAATTAGTATGTGAAATAGAGATGTGAAATATGGAATAGAAACTGGGCAATGGAATCCATCAGATTCTGATAAGTGAGTTGGAGCCAGTTGGATGGGTTGAAGATTGAAGTCCATGGAGTCCGCAGCATGCTTGTTACAGTCACTGCCTACACCCTCCTAGTAATGAAACAAGCTAGTGAACTTCTTTCTCTTATAGAAGTCACAAGTCAAAACTCTAGTCCCTACAGTAACAACTTTTCATTATACCCTTAGGAAGGATAGTCACTGCATGGAGGTGCCCAACTAGACTTGCTAGAACCTGCCTTCAGATTCTGTAACAGATTTCACAAACTATTCAAATGGTTTAGTTGTGTTTTCTGCCTGCAGGAGTCTCTAGATACATCTGGCTGTGTTCTCTTGTTCCTCAACCTCAGCTTGACAAATGCATATACAGTCAGACAGGATCAGCATTCTGGATGTTTCTCTTGTACTGACTGTCACCTAGGTTTAGTATCCATTAGTGGGATCTCTGTACTGAGTAGGGTATTGCCTGTGGATGCAGTAGCGAGTGTCAGATCAGAAGGGATAGCTGGTGATATTTGGGATGGGCTGGCAAGATTTGGCTGAGACCAGGCCATTGAAAGATACAACATTCATGTACGTTGATGTGCTCAGTAACTGTCAGGCTATAACTAGAAACCAATATATATGAAGTGTAACTTGTATATACTAATCCCTAAGCAATCCTTGCACTCACAATCACCAAAATATATGAGTTTGGGTGTTTCAAGATTGATAGAAGATCCCTGCAAACTGAATAGTTTAACTTATCAACGAATATTCAACTAAATAGCCAAATACAGGTAGAATATCCAAGTCAATCAGACTTCAACCAAGTGGATATACAAGGTGTGGGTTGTGCAATTGTGTACTTAAACAAATATATTCGTTCTGAAGTGGAACTTAGCCTCTGAGAATACTGAACAAACTTTAAAATTCAAAAACTAGATGGCTTTTGCCTTGCTATCCCAGCTCACTGACTGATATATGGCTCACTGGCCTTTATCTTTAGCTCACTGGCTGTATATCAGCTACTGTGCCTTTGCTTCAAGTTTCTTTCTGAATATTCAGCGGTCTTCTGCAACTTGCAAAGTTACTTTTATCAAATATATACTTTTTATTTGTTGGTGGACTTAGTGATATGCTAGTGGCCCAAGGCTCAACTTAATACCTCTTAATTCAACCTTAGCTACTGTGCTATAGGGTCAAACTGTGGGGTGGCAAAGCCTCCTGTATATTCATAGGTACAATACTTATATACTACTACCAGTCCATGCTACCTCAGATATTTAGTCATACAATATAAGGTAAACTACTACCGGTGAAATTTTGGTTGGACTAGTCTATCACCATGCTAGGCAACCTGGTCTATCTGTTCATTTCTGGAGTTCTAGCTTGATATTGCTAGTTACCCACTTTGCAGCACATTGTCAGGATATTCGGTCATATAGCCCACATAGCGACTCCATGACACCTAGTTTCAGGACTATTCACAATTAAGGGCAACTATTGACCCGCTTGGAATTGAACTATCTGATGCAATGTGATCGAAGCAAATATTCCTGCGAGATTGATCAACAGATAGAATATTCCCATCATTGATGTGGCCCTCACGGTTCTGCAGGGTCATATCTCTGTCTAAACGATACCAATAGAGCCAGCACTTCCATACTCGATATCAGTTCTGCTTGCTATCTTGACTAGTCACAGTTCTTTATATCATATTGACTCCTGGTTTGGTGGCTAGCATTGTCGGTTGCACGGTTAGGGCATATATTCGCCTACTAGTGGTTTAGAGATTAGGCTGGTAGGGCAGACTCATAACAATATTGTTCCTAAGTCCCAATGTCACTTAGTATAGTTCATCATGCAATGCTTTAGCTTTAACTAGCAATTTGGAGGCTCAATCCTAGCTCTATATTGCTCAAGTACAGTATAGATCGGATAAGTATATATCATACAAATTGTGAAATCTACAGGTGGATATGTTCCATGTGTATCAACATGGCTCTCTCTTCTGGTGTCGGACTGACTTCGATTATAGATATTGTCTCTGTGTGGCTGTCTTTCTTCTGTATGGTCGTCTCATCACATTCATCATCCTCAAGTCTGTCCAACTCTTCATACTTGACTTTGTCAATAGTTTCATTTTCATATCTGGCTGGATCTTCAACTTCCTCCAGGCTTGGGATACTGTTTTGATGTTGATATTGTCATTTGATGTGGCCATTTGATGAGGTGTACAATGTGAGAAATTGTTAGACCCGAACCTCACGTGATCCAAACAAGAGTAAACTCGGGCTGCCTCATGTTCGGACAACCACCCGAGAGTCTCGTGGTGTTCGGATATAAGTGAAGAGATCAGACTAAGTGCTTAGTCGAGCGAGTTAAGAGAGAAGTTCGGTATTGATAAACTTTAGCTCGAAGCTGGGGTGTTACAGCAAGAGCTACCTACTTATATATGAAAACTACAGTACTAATAATAGTCACAACATATGTAGACAATACAGTTGTCATGTGGTATGCACAAGCCATAGTTACTTGCTACTTGGCCTAAGCCGTCCAGTTCTGGTTCACATGATCACGTGAGGTCGGGGATAACTTGGTCTTCTGATAATTAGGAAAGAAAATGAATAAGTGCGAGAAATCGTAACATTACCCTCTCGTTAAGGCAGTCATCCCGACTGCCATTAGGGTTCTGGCATTTCCTCTAGTTCTTCCTTTAATGCTCTCCAATAGTCCTGAATGTATTCGCTCCATGCTTCTCCATCTGGGTTTTGGACTTGAATCTTCTTTCCATCGTTTTGTTCCACTGTGTAGAAGTAATTCCATGTTCCGTCTCCGATTTCCTTGTATTCGTGTCCCACGATTTCTTTTATCGCTTTCGGGTTTATGATGGCCTCTGCTGTGATTGCTCTCCCATGTTCTACTTGGCTCTGTTGGTATTCTTCTATTGCCTCTTGAGCGTTCTCCATGTCCTCTTCCGTTACCCAATCATTATGTTCCCTGGTCCAGCCTGTCCATTTTACAAAGTAGTCGGTTACCAGTTGAGAAGGTTGGCCCTTCTTTCCTCTTACCCTTCGGGTTCGAGTGTCAAGGACTTCTTTGACTTCATACTGTTCTTCATCTTCGATGAGATCCAGTGGTGGTGGCGCTGGAAGTTCTTGATTAGGAAATGCTGGCGGTGTGTATGGTGTTAGGAGTTTTTCATTGAAGTGGGGGTGAATGTGCCAATGAGGGGGAAGTTTGAGCTTGTAGGCGGATGTGCCTGCTTTCTCGAGAATTCAGAAGGGGCCTACTCATTTGTCATCGAGTTTCTTTTTTGGCCTTGGGAGGTGTAGGTTGGTAGTGTCGAGCCATACCAAGTCGTCCTTTTTGTATGTGATCGCCTTGCCCTTTCACTTGTCGTACTGGGTTTTCATTTTGGCGGCAGCCTCCTGGAGGGCCTGTTCGCAGAGCTTATGGATCTTTTGCATTTGCGACGTGAAGTTTCCAGTGGCAGGATTGGTAAAAGGGCTACGGCGTTCGGTTTCCGGGATGACTCAGGGGTTGAGTCCATAAACGGTGAAAAAAGGGGCTTTGGCCCATTGCTGAGTGTTTTCGATTGTTATGAGCGAATGCTGCCAGGGTGAGCCATTTGTGCCAGTCGTCCTGCTGGTACCTGGTGAATATCCTTAGGTATTTCTCGATTTCTTGGTTGACTCTTTCGGTCTGTCCATCGGTCTGGGGGTGGAAAACAGTGGAGGCATTGGGAGTGATTTGGAGGATTCGGTAGAGATCTGTCATGAACTTGGAGACAAATTGGGGACCTCTGTCTGAGATTACAGTTCTGGGCATGCCATGAAGGGCAAAGACCTTGTCGCGGAATATCTTGGCAGTTCCTTCTGATGTGAGGGTTCCATTGCATGCTACTGGAATGATTTCTTTTGAGAATCTATCTACTATAACTAAAATGGTGTCGTATCTGCCGGATTCTTTGAGACCGGTGATTAGGTCAACAGAGATATGAGTACATGGTTCAGATGGGACTGCGTTGGGATGAAGGGGTGCTTTTCGTGCCTGAGTATTGGACTTGACTTGCTGGCATGTCTCACATCCTTTTACATATCTTTCAACGGTTTGCTTGATTTTTGGCCACCAATACTCTCTTTGAATGAGTTCATTGGTCTTGTCGATGCCTGGGTGTCCGGCAGTGAGGTGGTCGTGAGACATGGCAATAATCTCTCCTCTGAGTTTCTCATCTCGGGGTATGTAGATCCTTCCGGTGAGCATTAGGAGTCCTTTCTCCATTGTGATGCCCCGTTCGTGGTTTAAGGAATCGGAGATTCCTCAATCCCACTTGTCGGTGCTCTCGGTAGCACGCTTGATTTTCGAGTGAATGCTGGATGTTGTGGGCATGATCATTGCTCAGAAATGCTCTGGTTTGAGGACTATGATTTCATCGTTGTCTTCTTTTCCCTGGTTGTGATCATCCCATCGGGATAGGAGGTCAGCTTTTCAGTTTGCCATACCGGGCTTGTGATGTAGGGAGAAGTGGTATTCAGCGAGTTTGGTAACCCAGCAGGCTTGTCGGCGATTGAGTTTTTGGGGTTTGCGGAAATATTGAAGGTTCTGATGGTCTGTCCATACTTCAAAGTCGATGGCAGCTCCCATCAGGTAATGTCTCCATTCGGTGAGGGCAAGCATGATGGCCAGGAGTTCCTTGTCATATATCTCGTAGTTCCTTTCTGTCGTCGTCAACGACTTTGAAAGGAAGGCTATCGGTCTCCATTTACCATCTTGCTGTTGGCTTAGTACTGCACCAATGGCTCCTTCACTGGAGTCTGCTTCTACTCTGAACTTTCCATCTTCTTTTGGCAGGGCTAGGATGACATCTTCTGCCAGTTGCCTCTTCAGTTGTTGGAACGCTTGATTTTGGGCAGCGCCCCAGTTCCAAGGGGCGTTCCCAGTGAGTTGGGTCATTGGTCGTACTATTTTGGAATAGTTTTTGATGAATTTTCTGTAGAAATTCGTAAAGCCCAGGAAGCTCTGTAATTCCTTTTTCTTGGTGGGCGTTGGCCATTCCGTAATACCTTTGACTTTGATCGGGTCCATTCTGACTGATCCCTCGCTGATGATTACTCCTAAATACTCTGTTTCTAAGACCTCGAACTCACACTTCTCGGCTTTGAGGAACAGCTTGTGTTCCCTTAGGCGTCGAAGTACTTGTCTGACTATCTGTCGGTGTTCTTGAAGGTTTTTGGAGAAGATGAGGATGTCGTCGAGGTATATGGTTACTTTTCCTTTGGCGATTAGGTCATGGAAGATGTTGTTCATCATCCATTGGAACGTGGCTGGGGAGTTTGTGAGTCCAAAGAACATGACTGTTGGTTCGAACAGTCCCCGATTGGTGCAGAAGGCAGCCTTATACTCATCGCCTTCTTTTATGCGTACATTGTTATATCCCCAGCGTACGTCTAGCTTGGTGAAGTATTTGGCTCCTCAGAGTTTGTCCATGAGTTCCGAGATGAGCGGTAATGGGTATCGGTTCTTGATGGTCATTTCATTGAGCTTTTGATAGTCTTGGACGGGGCAAAGGGTGCCATCCTTTTTCTTGACGAAGAAGAACGGAGATGCGAAAGGGGATTTCGAGGGACGAATTCTTCCTGTGGATAGGTTCTCATCCAAGAGTTTGTCAAGTTCTTCCTGTTCGTTTCTATTCAGGGGATATACCTTGCAGTCGAGGGTATTGCTGGCATTGGGTACAAGTTCGATGGCATGGTCCCAGGGTTTTTGGTCAGGAAGTTCATCGAAGTTGTCTTTCGAGAACAAATCCTGGAAATCCCAATAGTCGGGGGGTACCATTTCTTCGAAACTTTTCTTTGGTTTCCCTTTGCTTGCTTTCGCGGCCAAATCATTGGCATGGTGAACTGCCCTGATTTCTATTTCCTCTGTCATGTCTACTGCTAATATAGTATCTCCTTCTTCTAGTTCCTCATCCCATCTATCCTCTGGGTCCACGTCTGGTAGGGTGAACGGCTGTTTTTGGCATTGGCACCGTCCGAATATGATTTTCTGTGTTTTCCAGTTGATGACAGGGTTGTGGCATATCAGCCAGCCGTGTCCCAGGAATACTCTCCTCGTGCCTAGGTCTGTGACTGCCAGGTCGATTCGTTCAGAATGTCCTCCGATGGTCATTGGGAGTTCAACAAAGTGAGTGACTTCACCAGCTTTGTTTCGGGTGCCATCGGCATTGTAGATGGGTATTGGGGCGCTGGTTGCTCGAGTTGGTAGGTCATGTTCCTCTACGTATTTGCGGTCAATAGAGCTTCCAGTGCATCCACTATCGATAAGGGCGGTGGTCTTAAGGGTCTGTCAGTTTGTAAGGGTTTCGAGGCGGATTTTGGTGGTCAAGTCCTTTGCTCCAGTCCGGGCGCTTCTTTGGATGTATCAGACCGGCTTGCAGAGTTCCTCCAACTGTTCGAGCGCCTTGGTGCGGGGAAGGGTGACAATGCGCATCAGCATTTCTCGGTCTGCTTCTGCCTGTTGCATTTTGTGGGTCCAGTGCACTAGGATGGCACGGGCTTCGTAGCTGCCCGTTGCTTGTCTGATGGTGCGCCATGTCCATTCTGTTTCGAACGGGATCATGTATCCGGATTCCTCCTTTTCAATGGTTTTCAGCTCTGTCCAATCATGATCTTTCTTCACCTGTGTCCACCATCTGTTGTACGCCTTCATGTCGGTGGCGTTGGGATCTCCTTCCTTGCAATAGCGATGTCCCTTGAGGTATGCTTGCCACTCTGGGTTGTCATCTTCGTTGTATTCTTCTTCAGCCGTCTTCTTTGTCTTTCTAGAACCACTAGGGTTCACAGGCATTGCTGCCAAGACATTGCCGCCTTTGGTAGCCGTTCTATTGGCTCTGCGGGTTGGGCATCTTGCCTCCGAAGGAGGACTTTTTCACTTGGGGGATGGCCTGCATGCATCTGCATTTTTGGCTGCAGCAGCCATTTGATACGATGTGTCATCGTCGTCATCGGGCACTTCTTCTATAGAAACTTGGCATGAGCGAGGAAAAAGTGGAGGGGGACTTATCGGGTCCTGGGTGCGCCTACCACCCATCTCGCATGGTGGACGAGGCACTTGTGCCCCATCGGTTGAGAACTGTTCTGATCTGGGAGGGGACTTTTCTGTTCTGTCCTGTCTGCCCTGAGTTGGGTTGTCCCCAGTGTTTGGGTGCATTTCTACAGGAGTCACAGTTAGTTTTCCTCAAGGGATTGCTCCTTTGGTCTTGCCACCCAGGGCTATTGCCACTCCATGCTCCCTCTGCTGCAGCTGTTTGCGGTCAGGGATTCTTCTTTTTGGGGAAGTCACACACTTCTGCTTGCTGTCGGTCCTGGATCTGTAAACCTTGGGCTGTCCCGGGAGAACCCCCTCAGGTGCGTGATGCAACTTGTCCTGTGAGATCCTGGGCAAAGATCCCGAATGGGACTCAGCCATCGGGGGAAGTATCGTCCTGCTTCCCGTCGGGGTTCGTTCCATCTTGGCGAGGTACTCCTTGTCTTCCTGATCCATCATGTTAGTTAGGATACTATACCGATTCTGCGATTCTTTAGGTGCTTTACTGGGGGTGATAGGGGGTATATTTGAATGCATGTGAGAGAGTCCTACAGAAGTATTATAAGTCTGTCCAGTAGTATGTAAAGCACCATGAGAGAGTCCGGCTGACTGAGTAGAATCGCTTACTCGTTGGCCCCGTCTTTTACCTCCTCCACTCCTGAGGACGAGGGTGTCTTCTCCTCGTCTGATTCCACTTCTTGATCTACTGCCTGATTGTTGCGGCGATTATTGTTGTTGCGGGTAAATCTTCCGCCTCTATCTCTGGGTTTCCGGGGTTGTCGGCAGTCAGCAGTGAAGTGTCCCTTTTGGTGGCAGTTGAAGCATCGCTGTTCCCGTCGGATCCGGTCTATGTCCATTGGCTGGCCTTGGCCGCCATAGACTGGTCCTGTTCCAGTGTTGGTGCTGGAGGGTCCTGGTTCCTTGGGTGGCGGTGGTGGCGTGTTCTGGTACCTTGGGGTTCTGTTGTCGTTTCGAGGTGGGACGCGGTTGTCATTGCGAGGGGCGTTCTGGTGATTTCAGGGATCTTGTGGGCGATAGCCCTTGTGAGTCCTGTCGAAGGCCCGTTTCACCGCTCGTTGATCATTAATCTGTATGATTTGACGCTTCCATTGGGGGTAAGTGCGGGGAATATTTTCTCTGGATGCGACAGCCATTGTGTACTCATCTGGTACCCCGGCTTGTATGGCCGCAACAATATGACTTTTTTCCCCTTGGTCCTCCCATCTGCCAGCGAGTTGCGCTTGTTGCTCTAGTTCCTGGAAGTATCGGTTTGCACCGCCATCCTGCATCCTGAGTCCGTACATGCATTGTTCATGTACTTCTTCTACAGCTGGGTTGGCGAATTCTTTTTGGACCGTTGCGACAAATTCCACCCATGTGGGAAACCAATATCTCCTGTTGGTGGCGCTGTAGTATTGTTCCACATGGTGGACCCACCAAGTTAGGGCTTTGCCACCGAAGTGTGATGTGGCGAAGGTAATTTGTTGGGACTCCTCGTAATAGCCTCTGTGTACTTCGAAGAAGAGGACACACTGGAGGAAGAACCTCTGTATGTCATCATGCTTCCCGTAGAACATTTCGGGCATTCGCATCATGGTGGGTTTGACTCCGAGGAAAGGGGCGTCGGCTGCAGCGGTTCCGCAGGGTTGTCCCGGGTGTGGGGCAGGGGGCATTTGGTCTGGCGGGGGTCTGGGCAGGGACCGTAAGTCTCCTCTGCCTCTGGGCGAATCTGGATCTGGTGCTGGCGGGCCTCCGGGCAGGCCAGGGTTTGGAATGTCTGGTGGTTCGTTGTTGGGGTTAGGGGGAAGACCGTGCTTCTTCTGTAGTGCATCTAGATTGTTCAGCTTCTGGGCTGTTTCTTCTCTGGCGGTTTCTAGCTTCACTTCCTTGGCTAGAATGTTGTGATAAAGATTTCGGTGGGCCTGGGCCGTGGCTTCTCATTCTTCCACGATTTCTTCTGGTGCTCCAGCGAATAATCGGGATTTCCCTGGGATTGGGGGTCCGCCTTGCTACCGGATCAATCGTTTTGGTTTAGGTGGGGAGTCAGGAAGTGGTTTTGGAAGGGGCAGGTACCACTCATCATAGCTGGGCATCAGTGGTTTTTCATAAAGGGGAAAATCTGTATTAAACATGAAAACTGCCTGCTCGTGGGTGGCATGTACCCATAACCTTTTCATCTCTTCCTCATCTTGTTCCCTCTCTGCATTCATATATTGAGTCCCCAGCATGCTTGCTAGCCATGAAATCTCCTCCACAATATGCGTGTACCTTTCTTCAACTCTGGAGTCGTACTCTTCCGCAACCTCCTCCTCAGTTAGGAACGTCTTCACCTCGGGATAGTCGTCATTGACCTCCGGCCATTCCAGTTCTCTGGCTGAGCCACTCTGCTCTGCTGTCGACTCCATCTTCTGAGTCTCGTCGTCCTCTTCCTCTTCCAGTACTTGTAGGTTCCCTTGGGATGAGGTCGAGGGGAATGCGGTTCTGGCTGATTCGGAGGGATGGGGGGTAGACGACTCTGGCGGGTATTCTGATGGTCGCGTGTCAAAGAGGTGGGACGTGATGGGTATGATGCCACCAGTCGCTGGGAGTTTCTCCCTCTGCTCGGGGCTCAAGCTGCTCCATTCGTCTGGGAGTATAACTCGGTGGTTGCGGCCAAGGGTCAGTAAGGGGGCTGAAGGACCGCTGGTAGAGTCCTGAGAGGTCGAGGGCTGCGCGGTGGGGGCGGTGGACTGGGCTGAGGGGGCGGGGCTCTTCAGTGGAGGGACGGGCGGGGAACTCCTCAGTGCTCTCTGTGTCGATTCTGATGATCTGGGCAACAGAGGCGGTGTACTCCAAGGCATCCTTGTCGTACTCGGGTGCGGGGGTACGGGCTCGGTAGGGGTGGTTAGCGAAATGCAGGAGGCCCCAAGTGCGAGTGCACCCACACCCTCTTTCAGCTTCCCTGTCACTGTTGCCCAGGTACTCTTCAGTCTCTGGCTGGGGTAGGGGCTGTTCCTGCTCGAGGGTTTCGAGCTCGTATGTCTGTGGGTAGACATGGCGCTGGCGACGTAGTCTTGGAATTAGGACTCCTAGTCCTATTCCTATGATGGTAAGGGTAAAGGGAATGAGGATGGCCACAAGGGCGATGTGGAACTCAGCGGGGGTCAGGTCTCTGGTTTGTTGCATGGGTCTTTGCTTGCGTTGTGCGCGAGGAAAGAAGGGAAGCTTTGAGCTAATTGTTAGACCCGAACCTCACATGATCCAAACAAGAGTAAACTTGGGCTGCCTCATGTTCGGACAACCACCTGAGAGTCTCATGGTGTTCAGATATAAGTGAAGAGATCGGACTAAGTGCTTAGTCAAGCGAGTTAAGAGAAAAGTTTGGTATTGATAAACTTTAGCTCGAAGCTGGGGTGTTACAGCAAGAGCTACCTACTTATATATGAAAACTACAGTACTAATAATAGTCACAACATATGTAGACAATACAGTTGTCATGTGGTATGCACAAGCCATAGTTACTTGCTACTTGGCCTAAGCCGTCCAGTTCTGGTTCATATGATCACATGAGGTCGGGGATAACTTGGTCTTCTGATAATTAGGAAAGAAAATGAATAAGTGCGAGAAATCGTAACAGAAATCACCTACTCATCAGGTCAAGTCATCTTGGGCAGTGCTCGAAATTTATCCAGGATTGGTCATATTACCCTTATGGGTTTCTCCCCTCCTTAAAATATACCAGGAACAAACTATTTCAGATGGAATTCATCATATCTTGTCTAATATATGCAAATATATTGTCAATAAAACCCAAAAATAATATGCTGTAAAAAAAAAATTTAAGTACATATTCGAGGGAACCTACCTACCACCGCCATGTACCAGGCTGCAATTTCCAGACCCCCTTGGAAAAACCTGAGATACTGGTAGGACAGTGAGAGTGTGAATGAGGGAGTGATTGACTCCTCTCTACAATGCACTGTCTTACCAGTAGCTGATTGATGGTGGCACACCTGCGAGAGCCCAGTCTTCTATGCCCTGTTTGAGGTTTGGATGCTTTTATGAATGATGATATAATGGTGATGTCTTGCTTGAAAGTTGAAATATGTTTAATAATTTAAAATTCAAGTATGTAATGCCTAATCAAGGGGGTTGCACAATTGCGTCAACAGACATGACGTACATTACCGCGTTTAAGGAAGGCTGGACCCCCCCCCCCCTCCCCCTCCTTCCTTTTATAGTATCTTATTCCCACAATTTACCGTCCCTGTCAACCATTTTAAGACATATATTCCCACAGTGTCAGACAAAAGAACAACCCTGGAACAGATATTTGATGCCATGGTCTGATGGTGGCCGAAAAACTTGGAACAGGTTTTTTGAGGACTTTATTCTTGGAATTTTCACAGCTATTAAGGTGATTGGACCAATTTATCTTTGATTTATCTCACTAGCAAAAGCAATATGTCATGTTAACACATGAGACAGAATTGCATGCTAGACATATTGAGAGATTGATTTATAGTAGCATAAATTGAGTAAATGATGTGGGAATGCACACAGTGTGCTTACCAGTTGGCTTCCCCTCACAATCAAGATGGTCTGCAAAGCCTGTGTTACATTATCAGGGCAATTCCTCAATTTGGTTGTTCCTGGCCCAATTCTGGCTAAAAAAATGGCGCGGAAACCAATAGTTCTAATCAAGATATTGCTAATTACAGTCAAAATTTTCTGTTGGAATATGGCAATCCGGCATCGTGCCGATCTGTCTTATTAAGGAAGAAGATTAAGGAAAGATATAGAAAGTTCTAGTAAACAGTCCTTTAGTATATAAGTAGGTACTGTAGTGTAGATCCTCATGCGTTTGCAGAGCTCAGCCAAGCGCAATACTATTGGCTTGAACACTATGCATACATACTGGGAACGAACTTGATCCCCCGTTTCACAACATTTTCTATTTCTGTCGATATATACATCAAAATTTTGGTATGTCAGTTACGCGTTTAAGGCTCCACCCCCTCCCCCCCCTCCCCCCCCTACCCCCCTACGTCATGTCCCGGTTTGCTCCGATGGAATCCCCTTGTGCCTAATATACCACCTGAAAGTAAGAAAAAAAAATCCACATAGTTTTTTTCTTAAGGAGCCTCGAAGGCGACCGACCGACCCACCGGGTATTCCGGAACAACCGTCCGGGATCCCCTTGAATGTTGTTGTCGATGAACGTTGAATTTCGACATGTGCGGAAGATGCCGCAACTGGCCACCTTCCCAATCTGGATCCCTTCGACTGCGACCACGACGTCGACTGTCCGGGCATGTCTAGTACGGCCAACAGCTTCGGAACTTCACTCTAGGGTGATATATTTTACTTTTCTAAGGTAAGTACGAGATATTGACCCATTGTCTCGTGCCTCGTGGGACGGCGCCAGTGGCATCTAACAATTGTTTCCACGACTGACCATTTATTTGTCTTGCTTTGTGCCGAATATGGGAAGGTACTTTGCCCGTGCCTTTGGCCGGCTTCTGAAATAATTAATGACCTTTGTTGTTGTCTACGCAGCATATTGCGACCTTCAAACAGTACTAAAGGCCTCTAACACTTCTGTTACATAGCTTCCCCCCGATCCTGCAGTCTTCATACATTCATGGATCAACACGATTTACCTCTGCGGTTGGTTGATCGCTACCTTGCAAACCATATGCCTGCGACCTGGGCTCCGTTTGTCTCTCACGAAGACGTGTTACGTCAACGAGACCCAAGGAACTTCGCGTACCAGTTACTTGTTGTACGCTGTGAAGCGATTCCGATGGAAACTGACGGGAACCAAGTACGCTGGCTCTTTGATGACCTGGAACGAATTTTTGCCACTCGCCCATACATCGCTATCCAGTCGACCTCTGATGCCGCCGCCGTCTACTTCTTCTTTTCAAAAAAGCGACATCCCTCACTCTATCCAACGTCAGAATATATCCGGGGAACGCATGATGTGTTGATATTATCGAACTTGGAGCATATAGAATCTTCCGATCTGGAGCGCATGGTTTTTACACCCGAGCCCGTCCCTTGCCACGAGATCCAGATTATCGATGTATCCCTCTCCGATTCTATCACAGGGCCTGGCAGTGACTACCCATCCACTTTGACCGCCAAGGATTTCAATCTTCATGGAGGCTATCCTTGTGAATCTAAATCGCTACAGATAAGTGACATACGACGCTTGAACCTGTTCGAATGGAGGCACATTCTTGGACGATTCGCTCGCACCGAGATCAGTGATAGCTTTATCTTTCATTCAAGAGCCCTCGACGATCATTTCATCTGGGTTAGAAACATACACAACCTTTCTCTTAATGATTGCGTCATTGGAAGAGAGGTTTTACTGTCACTGTTCAACCGCTGCGTGTATTTGGAGGAACTTGAACTGTCCGGGATCACAGTTGATCAAGACCGGGACCCAGACACTCCCCCCATGGACGTGTGTCTCAACAAAGCCAGGCTACGCGTCCTCAGCGCATTCTATATGGACGAACCTAACATGCAAATCATCCTCGAAAGCCTCGCCGATGCCAACATGTCCAATATTGAACCCTATAAAGTCGACAATCTACGTCTTGAGTCGCATGGACGCAATCCGCAAGTTGGGATACAGGACCTTGTATGCGAGTACATCGCCAATAACAATTGCATGAGAACATTGACCATTGGAGTCAAAGAACGTGAGTCCTATCATCTAATAGTATAGAGCCTACCGCTAAAGCGCTTGCTGACGGCGTCTACGCAGTGAAAATTTTACTTGGTGCTGACAAGGCTGGCATCGACAGCATGTGTCTCATGAATCTTGTGATTGAAATATGGGCGTCTTATGGGGAAACCCCTTTCGGTGAACAGTTGAAACATGTGGTGGAATTTCTTGACGACGACGGATGGATGCCCTTCTTGGCTCATCTGAAAGTTGTGAAGATCGTGATCAAAGGGAATGATCTTGGTGCTGTGACCGAAAATTCGCGATCTTCATGGGAATCTCTCGATAAAGTCTTGGTGACAAGGCTGAATCCAATCTGGATGGGGGTTGATATGTATGGGCGTGGTGGGAGTCTTGATCCTAAGATTGTGGCTGAGGAAATCAGACGCTGCACTGAAGGGCGAGCTCATGTCCATGTCTGTTGAAGTAGAGCATCTCCAAGTATGATAATATTTATGTCCACCGTTCAACTCCTACCATAGCCTCAGGAAATACAGAGACAGGCGCTTGCATGCTGTTAAGAAATTTAGCCACCATACCATATGAAGAAATATTAAGAACGATTGAGAGTGTACACTGTGATCCACTGACGATCAAAGCATACACAGCAAAGATCAAGCCACGATACAACAAATATTAGACTCCGCCCACGTTACACGGAGTCGCGGACTGGCAAATGAAACTCGGGGAACGTTCCAACCAGAACAATTGAGCTTCGTGCTGGCTGTTCATTCCAGCGCCAATCTCCTTATATGCCAGTTACTGCCGATTGAATGGACTGTTGTATAGGAAACAACTCTAGCTTTGTAACCGCTGACTGGCTGTTACAAGTATTTGGCACACCAACATCAAGGTTTTAGCAAATCTCGACTTGTGAATAATCTTTGTAAATCTTACCAGCGGCTAAGGTCGGGCAATAAGTATTTTCTTAAATGTAATCGCTTAGAATCCTGGTAGTGAATTTAAATCAATTTTCTGGTGGTTCCCAGCATGAATTTAGAGTCTTCATCATTGCTTCTGCTGTTGCGCGCGGTCAAATATTTGAGCTGCTCCGATTAACCTCGGGTCTGAGTTATCGGATGTAACTTATCGATGGTGACTAGCTTAGCGCCAAAGATCTCGCGGCGTCAGCTCATTCCAGGTGCTGTTGAGTTGCAGTGCTGCAATAGGATAAGCGACAGCGTGACTCCTGGGAGAAATTGATATGAATGAATAGTTTTACCTACCTAGTTTGCAAAGACACCTTTTAGGGTCTGAAAGTGAAACTGTAGTTCAATATGCCGCTCTGCTTCGGTGATCGCCGCATCAAACGAAGACCTGCAAGCAGCAGTCGGTCCGTGATTCCTTACCATCACGACGTTCCGCTATCTTTCTGAACAGCCGTTACGTTCTGTTAACTTCCAGATCCATCATCTCCTCGTGAGCTTCTGACACAGTTTACTCTTTTTTGATCCTTGATTTTCTGATACTCTCAGATCGCTAGCCATTAAGCACCCTCTGTTCACAGACAAGAAGTTCATCAACAGTATCGGCTAAGAATGAAATGATACTGGTCTGGGATGACTTCGCCGAGGGTGCTTTTGTCCTGCTACTGCTTCTCACATCAACCAAAATTATGCTGTAGGATCTCTCTGTTCCTCTGGGAAGGACCAGCCTTTAGTACTCGGGAATATTGAGACCGTCGACTAGCCATTCCGTCCTGTAACCTACGTTCTTTAAAATGATCTGGCGACTGAGTTGCATCCCCTGATTTTATGACCATCATTGCTGATGATTTCTCGTCTCTTCCGTCCGCGCCGCCAAGGCGCGCTCCATGAGGATCGTGATCGGTACCACAGTGTTTCTAGCATATTGTTCGCAATGTTGATCAATACGGCGCTCTCACAACCGAGGCTGAAACGTCAGCCTCAGATTTCAGCTCTGTGCCCTTGGTTTGGGTGAGGTAAACAATAGTACCAGATTGATATACACGACGGTATACAGGAAGGTGTGCAAGATGGGTTTCTTCATAACCCTACATCCTTCTTACGAAAAGAACCCACATTCCAATTTTACTTGCAAAATGCCATAAAAACCTTGAAGTATTAAATCACTGCAATTTATCAAGGCCTTCGGTAAGTATAAGAAGGCCGGCCGTATTTTGCATGCTCCAGTGCCAATCACTTCGACAGAAACATTCAGATAGGAGAGTCACTCAGATGCGCACCTTGGATGACCATCATTTATGCTCTCTTTTGCTGAAACACATCTAGTTTGCATAAGCCCGAAGTATCTTCGGGGTATGTGGGCTTTGCGTTGTCAAATGTCTGGACTCTGGATTACCTCAAAAAACAGATACGTCCCCCGTGGAAGAGGGACCCAGTCGTTGGGGGGTTCCCTACGAATTCAGGCGGAGCCGTCAATAAACCTGGGCCAAAGCCTGGTTCTAGTCTTTCTAAATAGAGCCTAGGGTATCCGGACGCACTTTTCCAGGAGATGCTCCTTTGATGTCTGCTTGCCGTTGGCTCAATTCACTTTCTGGTTCATTTTCTTGCCTCAATTACCATATCTCCAAGATATATACTGACACGTAGCTCAAAAATTATTATCCGTTGCTTATTCACACCGGTCTTTGCATTTTCTACGGTCTCGATACGTGCTACTGATTCGTCGTTATTTATACATTCTATACAATAAATGTTATTGTCGGACGTTCAATGATGCTTCGCATTCGGCTAAATTTTTTGCAGACATTATGACAGGCTCTCGTGCATACCCATCTCCACGAAAACACATTAAGCAATATCATGTCGCCACGTCTGTAATCCGAGTGTGTCCCAGATAACGGTAAGCTAGAGTTATGCAATATCAGAACAGTCGTCTTTATAGTAATTCCCCTTCCTGGGTAGGTAAAGACATATTTAGGACATCTCTGATGATGTTTCGGTGTCCTATTTTCCCGTCATTTTAACTACATTCGAGAGTATCAAGTTGCAATTGCGATGAGAAAAACGGGCGAATGAAGCTGATGATGTCCAATACTTGGAAAATGAACCGGAGTCGAGAACGAAACAACAGGAGAATGAAAGGATTGTCTGAAAGGCATTATCCTTAATCGACATTCCTAAGTCCTTCAAGTTGACCTCCAACTTGATCAGACCATGAAAATCAGTAGCAATATGTAGGACATAACCTTGACTGTCGTTGAGGGTCTGCTTGATAAGAAAGAGCGCGATAGAGACCCCGATCCAGGAGTCACACAGGCTTCACGGTGCAGCGGACGGTCACGCAAAAAGGGTGATTAACTGAAACAATACATCGCGCTAGATGCCGAGACAGAACACGTTCTCCGCCAATCAGCTCAGGAATCCTTCAGCGACGCGTACTTCCTTTCCGATCCTTGTACATAACTCAGAATTTCTCCTGTGTAACAAGTTGGCAGACCCCGTCACCCGCTTTAATGTGGCGCAAGCGTCGCATCTCCGCGTTGTGTGCACAACCAGGTACGGCGTGTCAACTTGTCAAGGACGGCGCCGGCGGTCGGTTTCAACAATACTAGATTCGAATGGGTGTTATGTATGAAGCACGTTGAAAAGCAGGCAGCGATGTGCTTTATATCCGTAGTCTCTCTTGGCACGAGCTGACCTTTGTATCAAAGGGGATGTCTTCGAAATAAACGTCCTCAACAATTTGACGGACAATACCACCTTACAAAGCCCTTCTATAGTAGGTGCCCTAGACGCGACGCCGAATTTTGATGACATCCTTTCAGCATTGGCACGGTCTCTTCCAGAAAGGCAGTAATTGGGCTGATGGCCCGGCTTTCATAAACCAGGTAATTTTTGAATAGTTGAGGGTGTGCGCGATTGTCGCTAATTTGAACTAGTGTCCTATAGCCAAGGGGGATTCTTTCGTGTATAGGTTCGACTCCGCTGGACAGGCAGGAACGCTTTGGCATCACTCTCACTTGTGTAGGCCCTATTCTAAATATGGTGTCACACGAATGTTGGTTATTATTCACCTAGCCATCCAATACTGCGATGGCCTGCGAGGGCCCTTCGTCATATATGACCCTGATGATCCTCACGCCCATCTTTACGACGTTGATGACGGTAAATTTCTCCTTTCGTAACTTCAGCAATGCTAACTGCGGCTGATAGAATCGACAATTCTACTCTCCGACTGGTATCATCCTCCCATCAAGCAATCGAAATTCCCGTTGGTCGTAGGTACTACGACTCCCGTCAGATACTCATTTCATATTCAATACGCCAGCTGCGACGTTAATCAACGGACTGGGAAGGTTAAATTTGCATTCCATTTTACTTTCTTACGTTAGATGTTTATCAAAACGGATAGATACACGTCTAATTCTACGTCCAAATTGTCCGTCATTTCTGTTCTTTTAGGAAAACGGTTTGTTTCATCTGTTTCTCGTCGCTGCACCTCCCTGAATGAGAAGAAATAGATACCGCTTTCGCATGATAAGTATGGCATGCGACCCCTCCTTCTCCGTGACAATATAAGGACACGGGCCAGGAGAATTATGCGTTTGCGTGGTGCGTTTATGCGTTCCCGTGCGTTTCATGCGTTTTCAGTTTGACTAGTAGTGAAATTAAACTGCTGTAGAGGCATTTTGAGCCAACAACAATCATGTATATATATCATAACTCACGTTATAATGTCATTGGTCCTTGTAGCATTCATTCAGACCTCAGAAAATGCCCTGGATGTTGTTCTGTAAGGATAAGTCAGCACGTGTCTTGAACGCATCTCGCAAATCTTCACGCATGCGTTGTCGAACACAATGCACGCGTTGGGACAAAAAATGCATGCGTTCAAGATCAAACGCATCCACGCATGTGACTGTGACCTATTTGTGACACATGTGTTCGGTGCGTTAGCGTGCGTTCAACTGTAGTTCAACCATACAAAATCATGTCTCTTATTACTTCTGGCTTATAGAAGATCATTTGCTACTACTTGTTACCGCTAGAAACACCCAGAAAAACTGGCTATTTGAACAGGAGCATCTTCTATATTTGACATCAGTACTCTAAGTTTTCTTATTTCGGGCTCACTTGGCTGGGTGTCCAATCACTTTTGCACTACCATCCTGAAGTGAGTTCTCTGCAGTTCCAGGCTCCGAAACTTCCTTATGCTTCCTGGATATCATCCAAGGCTTCAGTACTGGCCCATGTGCTCGCTTCTTCACATTGTCTTCTTCTTCTCTTGCTCGGAACCACTCCTGCCATTCATCTTCATCGAAATCTGGTCCAGGCTTTCTGATGTGAACAGATGTAAGGATGACATATAATTATAAAGTGGTGAGAGGAGAGAAAAATGGTGTTGACATGTCAATGTCTTTATTTTTGGACTTCTTATAGAGATAGGTATGAAGTAATTTGAACCAAAATTGTATTTCAAGAGTGTAATTAAGACCTAGTAAGAAACAATAAGAATAGGAGTGAAAAACAATGATAGAGCGAACTTACAAAGATCAATGTACGTTCCTCATTGGGAAGCTTCATTGTTGTAGGGAACGGGTAGTCAGATCGGCCGTGGCGACGCCTAGCAACAGAAATACAATAACAAGAAAAAAATACAAGAAAACGCACCTCTGTCACGCACGCAAACGCATCAAACGCACCCACGCGTTTTTTTCCCACGCATGCCCAAAAACGCACACGCACTCAAATTAACGCACACGCATGTCGATTTAACGCAAACGCACCAAACGCATGAACGCAAACGCACACGCAAAATTCACCGTGCCCTAAGGACACGACACGTTGGCATATCTTTATATCGTGTCCGAGACGTTCTTGACGGGGGCAATAGGACAATCATTGAAGTGGACGGTGTGAACCACGTACCTTACACAGTCGATCAAATCGAGATATTCGCAGGTCAATCTTCATCCCAAAGCTCTTTTCTAAAAACCTTCTCATTCAATCATCCTCTTTAGGTCAGCGTTATTCCTTCGTTGTAAGAATGTTTTCCCGATGTCAGTAAATGGCATGATCTCACAACCAGTCAGCTTACGGCAGACCAACCGGTTAACAACTATTGTACGTCCGACTCATTTTCCATGTGCAACACCTCATTTCTCGTCTCGTAGGGATTAGAGCCTTACCTAGTGCGGACTCTACAGGTTTTATCAACGGCATTAATTCTGCTATCCTTCGATATTTCGGTGCTCGTGAGATCGAACCCGAAATAGAAACAACAGTGAGCGTGTTACCGATGAACGATACCGACCTCACGGTATGTGTGCTCCAGTTGTAATGATCTGATGTATTCACACCCTCATCCATGAACAGCCACTCGAGAATCCTGGAGCCGTAGATCTTATCTTCCTCGAAAGGACCAACATCATTAACCTTTCTATATAGCCGCGAGGCGCGAAAGTAGGTCACGTAGATTACGCTCTTAAGTTGGCCTTTTCGTTGGTGCGTCGTTACATTTCGTCGGCTTCTTATCAATTAATGTTACTGCTTATAGGTCTTAGGTGGAAGATACAGTGTTAATGGTGCTAACTTTACTCCGCCCGAAATGCCCATGCTTCTCCAAATATTAAGTGGGGCTCAGAATGCACACGATCTTCTACCTTCTGGTTCTATATACTCTCTACCATCAAATGCGACGATCGAGATTCAATGCCTGGAGGTGCGGCCGGTGGAGGTGTGAGTATCCCTTTCTATGAAAGTCGTGTTATGTGCTCATCAATTCTAGGACCCGTTTCATCTTCATGGTGTGAGTCCATTCATCAGCTGCGTACTTGGAACTCGTTCCCATTTATCCCTAGCGCGCATTTTATGTGGTCCGGAGCGCTGGCAGTACGGAATACAACTATGAGAACCCTGTTAGGCGTGATGTCGTCAACACGGGGAACAAAGGCGATAATGTAACCATCCGGTTCAGGACGGATAACCCTGGACCATGGTTCCTACACTGGTATGCTGTCCTTCAAACGTTGAAGTTGATGTTGTGAAGGCTGACGTTTTCTCACAGTCATATTGATTGGCACCTGGAAGCGTGGGTCATCTGGGTTTTGAAAACGGTTGCATTGTTGAATAATTTGTGCTCCAGAGGGCTCGCAGTAGTTTTTGCTGAGGATACGGGAAATTGGAAGAATACTATAGACCCTACCGGTAGTGCCATTTACCTATCGTGGTATCTACACTGACCGACGAATCATAGACCAATGGGCTGGCTTGTGTCCTATATATACCGGTTTGATGCCAGAAGCTCTGTGATCGGGTTTATTCTCTGAAAATGTCCTGTCGTCGGGCACTTGCCTTTCCTTTGCACTCATATAGTATGACATGATATATCTTTGTTTTATATATTTATTTCAAAGTCGCACTATGCCAGTAAGTTCATAGCTATCAGACAACCAACCAGCGCTACGATCGTGCTGTCGTGGAAATACGACGACGTTCGGTCGGGTAGGACGGAGACAGTTACAAGGCACGGTTTCGTAGGCATTATTGAACATTACCGGGTCCCTGCAAGTATGTAATTGCGTATCAAGCTGTTGAAAGTAGAAACCAAGCAGAACGTCGCGGCGGTAACGTCAACTTTCACCGAGTCTTGCCCCGGTAACTGACAACTTGCATTGTATTAAAATATGATTGATCCACACGCGATCAACTAGAACTTAACGGTAGACAATGTATCTTAGGTACGTGCTAATAAATGTCATGTCCTCTGAATAGCCGCAGGCGATGCACAGTGATCAGGCTATGAAAGCAGTTACCACTTGAGACGACAGCACTGACTGATCATCTCAATATAAGAAGTTATTTGCTGTATTCGTCAGAGGTACAGGAGGACGCTTACTGAGTTGAAATAGCTATTGCTCGACGGCAGCTTTAGAGGCAATGCCTAGGCGGTTCAGGCAGTGCGAGATGTAAGCAGTCAAGACCGAAGAAATTAAACAACAGGCATTAAATTTCGGCAAAAATATTCCGGCGAACGAACCTACTTCATTCACTGTATTCACTACCACCTTCACTACCTCAGGAAAACGCGTCGACATGTCCGAAGCAGGTGACCTTGAAAAGTAGAGTCAGCAGGCCGAACTTCTGCACCGCATTGTAAGAAGATCGACAGCTGGAGTGTTGTATAACTTCTAATCTTTTTCTTCACGTTTTCGGAAGTTGCGACCTCGACTGAGTTCAGTATCTGATGAATGCTTCTGGTAACATTAAGGCCTCAGGTCACTACGTGGACGAAATCAACAGGCCTCGTACCCGTCGTATAGACTTTGCGTCTCTCGGGTATATGTTCGAGGACATCTGGGCACCTGGCTATCCACGGCGGCATGGTGCGTCAGGCTGGTTCATCTACGTCTATAAATAAATTTCCAGGCAACATGCGACGGTTTGACCATTATTTTACGACCTTGTTTAATTATGCTTGGGCGATCCCATGACGAATAGATGTTAGATGGATAATTCCTGCTACGGTGAACGATCGTGATCAGAGTCACCCAGATCATTTAGCTCGGCCTTCTGATCTGTTCTACTAGTAACTACATTCTGGCGATGGTTGATTGCGTTGTCATTGCATTCGAATCTGTATCCGGATATCACCTCGTACGCCTATAAGTTGACAAGGCGACTCTTTCTTTTGGAGTTACGAACAACCAGTTGCCAGTCCTTAAATGTCGACTTGTGATTGCAACGTAAAAGCAAGTAGGTATCTACGAGTCAGCATCTCAGGCGCTGAACAAGAGGGCTCGAATATTATAATGGTAGGCGCTAAGGTGTTGCCAATTGCGAATTACTTACACAGCATCGATTCCATATGACTAGGGCATGCGCGCTATTCGAACAGGCCCCAAAAATACGTCAAAGACTAAACAAGGTCAGAAAGTTGTATACGGAGCAGATATTCAGATGGGCATCTTTCTAACGGCAGGTACAGGGACACCAATGATGCCATTCAAGACACCAACACCTCGCCCCGGGTCAGGGACAATGTCGCTGAGACAGCCCGTCGATGCTGTCGAATAATTCCGCCGACCAGTTTTGCCGCTCCAGAAATTTGCGCTATTGAGTCCTGGTCGTCGTCAATTTTTGTCGGCTTCCTAGTAGTTCCTTGCGACATCACCTCGCGATTCGATGAAGTCGATTTAGTTTCCTGCGATCTCTAGTGTTGCAAGCTACAACAAAGTCTTGAACGCCCTTAACCAGTCCTTTGCTCGAATTTTGATCCCCTCTCGCCGGAGATAATTCTAGCATACTGTATATTTTTCCACGGCTACTCAAGGAGTTGAGAAATGTCAGCACAAGCACAATGCTTATAGACACATTGGCGCCCCAATAGACAGCTCAAAAGATGACTCATAATATCCGGATACATTCAGATTTTGCCAGAAGCAAAATATCGAACTAAATTGATCAAACGAAAACCATGGTGGGGGATATCTCCCTGATTCCTCCACACTCCTTTTGGTATTTTTCTCGATCATTATAATAATTCTAGGAATATTCTTAAACATATAATCTTAGTAGCCAGGGGTAATATGCTTGACCGGCGTTCTAGATCTGTATAGGTGTTCCCTGCTACTATTTGAACACCACTTTCGCACCATTAGCCGCCAAAAGCTAATATCAGCAAACTAAAATGAAGGATCTCCGATCCATACTTGATTCCCCAGATAGTATCATGACGGGCATTATGATGCATTTGCGTTCGATAGCATCCGTTAGCTACACATAGAATACATCCGAATTGAAAACTTCAGTTCCTTGATCCCCGCGATACATATAAATTAGAGCAGGATTCTTGGAAAACCTTCAGTCCTTTCCTTGATTACTATGGCATCCCTCTTCAAGCAAGTCGTTGTACACTCCTTTAGAGAATTTTCGTGCGTGCTTCCATCAATGGGGCTGATATAACTATTCTGACGAATCGACCCAGTGATTTTGTCAAGCATGACTCCGGTTCTCAAGATGAGTCTCCTACCCAAAGGTAGCTGCACTAACCATTTGTCTTTATTGCCTCTCTGATGAAATTCCCAAGGCAGAAGGATCTTAGCAGGTGAATTATGAGCTCGTCAAGGTTTTTGACGCCGATAAATGCTAAATTTCACTTTGCTATTAGTTGCCAAACCACACAAAAGGGAGAAAGCTCTCACACTAGGGGCTGTGGGTCGAGTGGCACCAAAGCGCTCAGGCCTGGCGTCATTCCCGGGCCTGCACCCACCAAATCGTGAGGGTCGCGTACCAGATATCTTAATCAGAAATTAGAACTTTCCCTTTCTATCAATTTATGAATATACTCCCTTGATAACCGAGTTTCATGAGAAACGTTTCCAGAGTCTCCCATCGGGGCAATGCGGACAGAGAACAGTCATTCGGACTAAGATGCCGTTCAATGTCATGATGACACCTACAAAATTTCAGTCCTAGTATTTGCTATCGAAACAGTATTAACAGCCCAGAGTGTCATAAGAGCGCTACTCACTGTTTCACACCCTTGCACCGGATGGAATGGATGTTCGTGGCGCGCTGAAAATCACAGAGAGGCGTCACGGTATGAAGCGCTGGTGAGGCGTGTTTCAAGTAAATCAGGAAGGGTATACCGACTGAAGCTGTGGGAATTTCCGTCAACTTCGAACCTACGAGGATGCTGTTTCTACCCAAGATCCAGGTCCTATTCTGTTTACAGTTTGATATACCTGACAGGAATGTATTTGCACAACGGAACGCATGCCGCGGCTTTGACCTGCTACTGTTACGAGGCTTTGACCGACTTCTTTCGGAACGTTCCTACGAACCGGCGTGGAGAATATCTTGCTCCATAAGAGTGCAAAAAATTGACATAGAGCAGTCCGAAGCTTTTAGAACCCCCTCCCCCCTCTTCCTCTGCGGGTTTCAAGCATTTAAACGGAGTGTGATCACAGTTTTATGGATATACCTATACCAGGATGACGGGATGGCATTTTTCTTGGTATGTATGCAATTCCTGGACAGGCGAAATGATAAATATGTATGCTGATCCGCATAGTCATCAGATAATGGTTTCACACAGGCAAAGCTATAGCTGTTATGTTACGGGAGGTGGACTGAAAGAGAGACTTACATGCCTAAGTTACGGATATCGGTTTCTCGCAATATAGAAAAAATGTGTACGTACAGCCGGGAGCAGAGTAAGGGCTTACTTCCTGCTCTCGCAAGAGATAAGTGACGCCAGTGGGCCGAACAATCATTTGACAGAAGAGTCTTTACTGTTCCACCGACTAGCTTTAAACTGGTAATGCGTCTAGACTTGGCGTGCTGATCTGGTGCAGGGAATGAGATGTTCTGGCGACCTCTTTTTAAGCACCCTCATTTTTGTATAGCCTCGATGATAGACGCTTGACGTCTACATTTTTTGTTCTTGAAGATGCATGACCTCTCATTGCGCACCACGATATCAAGGCACATATGGCATGGAGCACATGTCGGCGTCCCAGGGGAGAGGAAGTCGACGTTTAGAGTCTGTGTCTGGGGGAGGTGAGCTACTCAATATCATCAGGAGAGATGATCCTTCTCTACGATAGAGTTGGATCACAACACTACCTCGTCTCCAGCCAAAGCAATTAGCCCGTCGTTCCCCTCGTTACCCGTCGGCAGCCCTGCATCTCAACTCGATCGAGTTTGGAGGGTAGACTTCACCGGCGTGATAGGGACTGCAGCATGCGCGATGTTTCCTTTGTCGTCCGGTACGGAATGAAGCATCCCCGGTGATCATGGTATGCTTGTATCTAGGGCCGTATTCAACCCTGATCTTGTCAGCTCGGCATCTGCGGGCATTCTGGATGTCGGGGTCGAGACGGTCCACATCCCAGTCGGAATCGCGGCTCAATGTCTGTGACTTGTGAATTGATTATGATGGCAACGTTGAGGACACGAGCTCTGCGGTAGCAGAACCATCGGATAGCAGAGACCTAGTACTATCAAGCTCGACATTTCCAGAAGGAGATATGTGCCCGATGTTTGGCTTTAAACTTGTGGATGCGCCGGGGTTACGCCATGCTTTCTTGGAGCGCGTTAGTATCGATAGTCATATTGAGAGCTATGCCAAGCTTAGTTACAGCGTCGCCTACCTTGAGCCTCGAGGATTAGATCAAGAGACGACAACTGTTCGAGACGACATGAATACCCGGAAGTGACTTGAGAAAGGACGGACATAAATTCAGCCGGTGATGGACTCGCCTAGAAATTCCGAGGTCAAGCATGTGAGGAAACGTGAAAGTCAACGATGCACTAGCATATTAAAGATTCTGTTACACTAGAAGTCTCATTTTATGTAAAACCAAATTACGTGTCTGTGAAGTGTGAAGTGGTTCATGCACATATTCACCGAGCGACTATAGTGACATACTAAGTGAAAGCGGCATACATCAGAGGCCATCAATTAGGCGAAAAGTGAGCGCTGTACGATTGTGGGAAGAGGGTGTGAGAGGTCCTTATTGGGCAGGGTTTATTCACGATGAAAATACTAAGCAATATGGTAAACCGTTTTTTGTGGATACTTTCGAAAGATTAACATACATCAAGCTCCCAGAGTTTAACATTATGTTGATTGGAATGACTTGCGATCAAGAGCCTCGACTGACATCATATGCTTCGTTTTCGAAGTTTCAAAGCTATGCATGAACTTCCAGGACCATGTTTTGATTAGAGCTAGCGAAGTACATGAAAAAGTTACACGTTGATAATAATAGTACACATTTAGAACAAAATTCACGCGAACCTAGGTCGCCACTGGTTACGCTGACAGAGAAATTTTGATTAAAAGTGGAAAGTGTGGTATATCCTCAGATGTATGGATGTCACACTCCGACCATATGAGCGCGTGATGCCCGCAAGGAAAGCTCAGACCTTACATAAGGGGGAAGGCAAATTGAAAAGCAGGAAAATAAATGTTAGCGGAAACCCCGCTGAGTCGGCAGTGTATCAGTGTATGGTGCCGGCGATCCGTACGGGTCATGTGCCTGTCGGAGATTGAAACGGGCCGGATGTTTTAACGTATTTTTAACCTTTGAAGTAATCCTTCGGATTCGCTATGAAAATTTAGAGGATTTTACATACTAAAAATTTAGACGCCTTCTGAAGCCCTCGCGAGAAATTTCTGCATCATTGATGATGATAGTTTCATAGCCACCATTGTGCCGACGGCTCGCCGTCTTTTTGTTTTACCTTATTTTGATTTTCGTACCAATCATTACCTCTTCTTGGCTTCGTATCACCACTACGTATGTTTCCACAAATATACGTTCATCCCAGCCTTCCCCTCCACGTCCGTTGTGTCTGCCGATGTCTATTCCCAACAATTGACCGGCTTTCGGTAGTTTCCTAAAATAGCCGCTTATCATTGTAGAATGATCGTAACAATTTTCCTGTTTTCTATAACAGTTACGTAGCGTGGACACGGCACTTGACTATCGTGTACCGATCTCCTAGCTTGATCTGATGATGCCCTCTTCTTCTCCTGCACAGGCTGATTTTACGACGAGTCCGACCAGGCGGCACGTAAAACCTTCCTGCTCATTCGTATCCTTAGTACTTGCCATCGATGACCTCTTACTCACGACTGAACTTGTCCATTAGAGATGAACAATATCTCGCCGATTTAAGGGAACAGCGTCCAAGCAGTCATTGAAGTAGTGCACTCTAGCCTTGCCCAGGTGATGAGGAAGTGCTGCTGTCAGTAAAGAAAAGTTTTCACTCGAATGATGGGCAGGAATTCACTGCCCATAGTGCCATCCAGGAGAATTTCCTACGCCAATATCGGTATGCTGTCTCCGCACGAAGATCCTCCTTTGGTCTTCGTTTCACACTAGCGTCCGCGACCCTTTGATCGATAGTCAATATTTCATCGGTCAGGTATTCGTCTTCTCGGCATCTATTTTATCCACTGCGTTCTGGAATGTCAATCAAAAGCGATATCTGCCCTTATCATCGGATTAACACGATGTTCAAGGTCTTTATTGAGGCTCCCCGAAGGCGCAGTATCCTTTTCAATCTGAAGAGAACCCCCCTGCTCTAGATGATCTTGATTGACTCCGTGTTGATAGTCTAGACCCTTAAGTAACGACTATCCGTATCGCAAGGGACGGAAACCACAGGCATGCAGCTCAGTGTGTTTTCCTCCTAATTTCTTCCTGAAAGATCACACCTATGTTTGATGCTTCATAATTTTCGAATTCGCGGAGACAGCCCATGGAGTAAACGCTGTCACACGATTTCTCCAAGCGGCAAGTACGCACTCAGACGTATTCCTTGACATTTTTGCACGCTAATCTCTCAGCGATCGCCACCCATTAATCCTAGTGCAAACAGCGTAGCAGGCGAAGTTGAGCAAATGGACTTCTTCTTCCCTCTACCGGTCAGGCACGAGAATTTCGTCTCCTCGAGTCCCTTCATGTTTTCCATTCTAACACCCAGATTTTCCATCAATCTAAACTTTGTCCTGCGTCGTCAAAAATACCAATCTAACTTTGCTACTCAGACAACACTGTTCTTTCCTGGTCCTTTCTGGTGATGGTGTTCGCGACGACTTCATTGAGATGGATCAGGGTGAAGGAGAGAACAATGATGATAAAGAGGGTCTATTGGTACGCGTGGATATTGGGGAGGGCAGCGCCGGGGAGCATGTGACTGTGCTAGTAACGACCCGGTCGTAAATCAAGGACGGCCGGCGTACCCACATACGTTTACCCGGGTCCTACGGAGTTGATAGTACACTGCCAGCGCTTTAAACGTAAGGTTGTATTCAATTTCACGTTTGTGCTCTCTATCCCCGTGGTTACTTTACGGGTGATCCGTTAGTGGCGGTGTTAACCTGGCGATGCGCAGGCACGGACGGGGAGGGGACTGCCAGCGTCACAACACCATTGACCTTGAATCGCGAGGTTATAACATCGTCGTTACACGGCTCGGATCTTGTCTTCCAAAAAAGCGCTTGCAGTAGCTTTCGTATGACTTTCGGCTGTACACAGACATGCCCCCTGTGTGCCTCCAATCAATCCGATCATTGATATTTATAAAACCGTAACTTGAAACCCCCATGACCCCGAAACAATTCTACACGCTTTCATTGTGGTCATGTTGGGACCAAAAAAGGCCTTTATTTTCCATTCCGCGTCGTTCGACCCGCTTGTTGCGATTATACGTCGCAGCGATAAGATTGGCTGAGCACTGTGGCCAGAACCTCGAGATAACGCCGTTTGCGGGACCGGGGTATTGGACCCTAGCCTATTGACCCGTTGAGGGAGCCGACGAACTCGGTTGTCCGAGAGGTGAGAAACCAGTCCATGAACACCAAGTCAGATCGTCGTTTTCTTTGAAACTACCTTTTACTTAAAAGACTCGGGATGTAACGACGAATCATTACACTTCCATCATCATCATGGTCTCACAAGTGGTTAGTCTGTTATTACTTACTGTATTCCCTCGAGCAACGTCATTGATTCTACTTACAGCCTTCTTCGACGAACATTCTCGTGATTGGTGGAGGACCTGCGGGGGCTTACGCTGCTGGCGTTCTCGTAAGAGGTGAGTAATCCACTTCTTTCTTGGAGCATGTCATGGTATTCATAGATATGCTTCAGAGGGCTTTGAGGTCACCCTTCTCGAGAAAGATGTCTTTCCCCGCTATCACATAGGAGAGAGCATGCTTCCATCCTGGAGACAGTTCCTCAGATTCATCGACATGGAGGAGAAGATGAAAAACTACGGTTTCCTTCCCAAGGTACCGTTTTTTCCCCTCTCTTCTTCTTCCTATCTAATCGTCGACAAGCCCGGAGGAGCAATCAAGCTCAACCAAGACAAAAAGGAAGGATGTGTGTACAATATCATCTCAAGCGAATAAAGATATCCGAGTCGCTGACATAACTTACCAGACACCGATTTCATCGCCATCAACCCGGAAAACTCGGCTTGGAACGTTGTAAGCTTTTCTTTCTCCTTCGCAAAGAAACTACCTAAAAAAGGTACAGGTGCGATCAGAATTCGACCAGCTCCTTCTGAATCACGTTGCCGAACAGGGAGTCAACGTCCACGAGGGCACCCGGGTTGAGGAAATCCACTTTTCTCCTGAGGAGCCTGCTCGCCCCGTTTCACTGACTTGGAGCAAAGATGACAAGACACGGGGAGAGATATCTTTCAACTGGCTTGTTGATGCTTCTGGGAGGAACGGGTTGATGTCGACGAAATACCTGAAGAACAGGACGTTCAACAAGTCTCTTAAGAACGTTGCAGTGTGGGGATACTGGACTGGTACTAACCGTTACGCGCCGGGAACAAATAGGGAGAACGCGCCATGGTTTGAGGCACTGACTGGTGAGTAGTAGATCTGATCCCCTACCTCGCCCCGCGTCTAACTTTCTTTCAGATGAAACGGGTTGGGTTTGGTTCATTCCTCTTCACGATGGAACTACCAACGTCGGGGTTGTTCTCGTTGAGGAAGACAGCAAGCGGAAGAAGGCCGAATACCGTGCACAAAACGAGGGGAAATCCCTTGCGGAAGTACAGTACGATCGTTATATGGAAGATATTCAACTAGCTCCGGGTCTGATCGGTCTGCTGGGCGATGGAAAGTTCGACGGCAAACTTCAGTCGGCTGGTGACTACAGCTACCACGCGTCAGGATACGCCGGTCCTCACTTCCGTATTGCCGGGGATGCTGGTGGTAAGTCATCTAATTTTCTGACTTCCGTTGGACAGTCAAAGCTGACACATGATTCTGTAGCCTTCATTGATCCCTTTTTCTCATCCGGCATCCACTTGGCATTTACCGGTGGATTGTCCGCGGCGTGTACTATCGCGGCCTCTATCCGAGGACATTGTACTGAAGAGGAGGCCAGCGAGTTCCACAGCTCGAAAATCAAGACTGCCTTTACCCGGTCAGTTTTATACGGCTTTGTGTATATTAGGTCAGTCACTGAGTCGTCGTTTTCAGTTTCCTCTTTGTTGTACTCGGCATCTACAAGCAGTTACGCCATCAACAATCGCAGATTCTATACGAGGCCGATGAAGAGAGCTTGGACAGGGCAATTCTTAACCTTAGACCCGGTAAGTCGCGATCATTTCTTCCGTTTCAACGGCTAAGCGGTTTCTCTATAGTCATTCAGGGAGCCGCAGATGCCGACGCAGACCTCACCAAGGAAGAACTCGAGAATACACTCGATTTCTGTAAAAGCGTCCTCGAACCTGACCAATCTGAGGCAAATGGTAACGGAGCAGCTAAGCCACAGGATGCTGTTCCCAAACCGATACCTGTCGCACTATCTTCTGGGGCTGGACCTAACATGGACGCGAAGCGCGCAGAGAGTGAGGCCGAGTCACTGAGAGCATTACAAGAGATGGATGACTGCAAGAGAAACTTTGGAACGGAGGTCATTAATGGGTTCTTTGTTAAGATGGAACAAGGGGTATTGGGTCTTGTACGTGCATAGATTATCCGCGATTTTATAATGTAAAGTGTTATAATTTAAACGTGTCAATGTCGATCCATTGACAAATTCCTCATCTTGTAAGTAAGGCTCTGGTGGCCCTTCATGATCTGTCATTTGCTAGATCTCACATCTAATTACGCAACCAATTCTCTGGATCGTACACTATATTATGGTGATGAAACTGATGGATGAAGTATATAGACACATACAAATAACAATGGCAGACAAGGACCCGAGCCACATGATTGAGTATCATACCATATCAACGTATTAAATGGGATCCCGCTGTGTGAGGATCAGCTAGAAAGATGGAAAGATGGAAAAGCTATCAGATGTGCGATACCGCTGTTGGTGTTGTAGAAGTGGGAACGAAATACAGACCCCAGCAATGCAGCACGCCCGTTCCCAGTTCGAGAGACAGCGGGGCAATCTCATGGCTTGAGCACATGAAAGAACAGCACTCATAGAAAATCACACTTAAACAGGGCACCTTAAGACGCAAGCAGAAGGAACGGGACAGAGAATGAATATTGAATGGCTGGGCAAATTGGATAGCCGAAAGAAATTGTCTGAGTCGTTCAAGTGTCTCGATTTGATACTGTATATAACCAGCACGGAGAGAGTGAGGAGCAGATATATGCGCTGAATCCTGAGCTACATAGGAGCGGGATTTAGACACGCATTATACTCATAGGGAATTAAGAGTATCATTATCGGCACGCGAAACAAACCTTGGGCTATATGTTCTTCAGTAGCACAACCAAAGATTTCTTTGCACCCCACTTCTTTCAAAGAGGAAATCTACCATCTTCTGTCAAAATGACTTTCTCACGATCTTGGCGAAGAGTTTTGTCAGCCAAAGAGACCCAGGAGGATGTCAGCGAACTGAATTGAGCATTCTCGCTTGAATCTCGCTTTGGGCTGCAAAACTTGCACCCGGGCTGGGAGGGATCTCCAGAGTTTGCCCATCTGTGTGGCAGGAGTTCACTGATGCTGGGTCAAAAGGGCATACTAAAAGATATCTAAGTATTGGGCAACGCCATTCGAAAGAGACGCCAGGCTGGGCATAACATCGGCCCGGGGGTCCCGTAAATTTTTTCATTTGGAAGGCGCGTTCCTTACATAAACTCTAGCCCTTGCTCCGACCACAATGTTCAAACTTGCAACAACACGTAGTTGACTCCCTTCCGGTACTCCTTTGACCAGGATCACAGACCACGCTACGGAGTCCATTCTATGTATATACGACTTCTTGCCTTGAAAAATGGCGGCTGGAACGACGGACGATGAATGAGGGTACTGCCACATAGGTGAGTGCTCCCTACTTGTGCTCGGACCCTTGCTCATTTCTGTAGACTGAGTGTTTTGCATGAATGAATCGAATGTGAGGCTTACAAGATTTCTGTCAACCTATCCTTCGTCAACTGTGTTCTTCAACAGCAGCCCTGGAAAGTTGTTCGCAGAGCAGAAGAAAATAGATCACGCCGTTTTTTAATCCTGATAACAGCATTCCTGCGAACTTCGCTGATATGTACTTCCAAGCCACTTCATGGAATCGCGCTGGGCCGCTGGCGTCTCCTGTTGGTAGATCTAGAGTCCGCTGTGAGCATTTTAATGTCCGACGATGTTTATACTGCCTCTAATCTTAGATCAACGACCAGATGGAGGCTAAGCAAGTAGTATTCAAACAGGTTGGTCATTCAGCTCTCGTGGCATGATATACCTTAGGCTGACTTTTGAATCGCAGAATGACACTAGATCAGTAATCACATGCAACGGAATGTTCTTGAGGCTATTGTAACTGGCCTCTTGCCGTTTCTGATTAGGAAGCCAACCCGTAAAGATGTTCTGATCCTTGTTGACCCTTTCTTCTTTCTAACGTGGTACAATAAGAAGTTTCATGTTGGCAAGCACGATGGCACGGAAATATCGTTCAAACTCCGAACCTTATAAATAACGAGCAACCACCGGCAGAGATTTCACGCAATGTCACTTCCGACTCTCCAAGGCGTCTCTTCTCCGACCTTTAAACCACCTCCACTTGATGGATCACTTACAGTCCCCGAATTGTTCGACTACAACGGCCTTCACAGCGCTAAACACCCCTTGTTTCGATATGACAGCCCGGAGAATGGTAACTTTCGTAGCATTACCTGGGAAGAAGGTGTTGCGGCGTTTCACATAGCTGGGCATTATTTTCGGGAGCACATCAACGACGAAACCCCAGTGGTTGTAGGCATCCTGGCGAATACTGGTACGTCTCCGTTCCCGTGACAAAGTATCTCAACGCTTAGTGCTCAGCAGATTCGATCACCTACTTTACGGTGCTTGTTGGCATAATGCGCCTTGGCAAAATCCCCTTTCCCATTTCGCCTCGTAACTCTGTTGCTGCTATCATTCACCTGATGAAGTCGACAAACTCCAAGTATCTGGTCGTCAGCAGGGATGCTACGCTGCAGAAGTTTGCCGATGTCGTTTGTAGAGCAAGTGCAGCTGACGAAAGGATCGTAACGATATCGATGCCACGCTTCACTGATCTATATTCTTCCGAGCTGCGCTCATACCAACCGCTTCCACCGGTCCGGCCTGAATGGTCACAAACGGCCGTCATCCTCCATTCGTCGGGTACGACGCGGTTTCCAAGCCCTATTTACACTACGCAAATGATTCTCCTGCAAAATGTAACTCGACCATGTAAGCAATTCAATCGCCGTTTAGCATTTCAACTGAATGATCTTCAGATTATGGGGAAATTGATTTATGCGGAGAAATAGTAGGAGCCCAGGCAGTTCCATTGTATCGTAAGCACATTTTTCATCTGCACCCGTGAGTGAGGCAGATTCTAAACGTCAGTATAGATACAATGGGATATACGTCTATCCTGCTCTCTGTACGTACAACTCGTTCAGCGTTTATTCAATAGCATTGACAGCTCTTTGATAGGTCGGAACCGGTGCCGTTATTGCTTGCTTCCCGCCTGTCGAACCACCCACCATACCGACCGCCGACCGGTTTCTTTCAAGCATGATCAGCACAGGAAGCACCATAGTTTTCAGCGTCCCTGCTTTTCTGGAGGTGTGGGAAAAGTGCAAAGACACTGAATGACTTTATTGATATGCCAGTGACATAGAACTGGGCTCGAAATTTTCGAGCTATCGAAGCTCTCAAATCAACAACCGCCATCGTAAGTTCCCACTTGGATCTGGATAAGCTATATCGACAGCTGATCCGCAGACTTTCGCTGGTGGCCCACTCGAGAAAACTGCTGGCGATACTCTTGCTGCAAATGGCATTCTCATCGTATCCGTCTTTGGACTGTGAGTGGTGCTGTTCCATTGATCACTCGTGCCATTCAATTCCTCGAAAGCACCGAATCCGCTGTATCCATGGTATTGCCAAGTACGGATGAAGTTTGTTCTTCTATCGGGCATTGACCTGAATATCGATCAGAGAGCATTCCTGCTGAAGGATGGGAGTGGATGAGGGTAAGCGCCTTATAAATTGCTTAATAGCTGTTGTTGACTATCTGTTAGGTGCCGAGTAATATCGATGTCGCTTTTGTATCGACAGGCGAAGAGGACATCTATCGATTGTATATCAAGGCAAGTCTGACACCCTATCTTCTGCCGTCGTTGTCAGCTAATGGCGTCAGCCCATTCTAGGAAAATAACTTAAATCGTCCTTCGGTTCTTGACACCGAAGTCGATGGGGTCAAGGCTTTTGACACGAAAGACCTGGTGCAGCTGCATCCTTTAAATCGAAGCCTTTTCAAGGTCTATGGACGAGCTGGTAAGGCGCTAATTTCGCACGCTTGTCCTTATCTGAATCAATTTCCAGATGACCAGATAATGCACAGTACAGGAGTATGTCGTTCCTCTCAATCGCTGTAGTCTGCCACTGATCTGATACATATATTTCAGGAGAAGGTATGCCTATCTCTTACTTTTGTATCACCGTACTCAATACTGTCTGAAGACTAATCCAGTGCCAATTGGTGAGCAAGGCATCACATCCACGGAGCATTCCTGACGATATATAATACAGAGGCGATTCTGACGGGGGACAAACGAATTGCAGCGGCTGTAATGTTTGGTCGGTCGAAGTTTCAATCTGGCGTCCTCATTCAGCCTACGCCAGACGAAGCTTTTGACCCGAGAGATGTCACCCAGTTGGCGGAATATCGGGCACATATATGGTATAGTTTTGCGCTATCGCTCTGCTTCGTGTTGCTGTTACTTAAATTAGTTTGCTTTGACAGGGGTTCTATTAACAGGGCAAATGAGCAAGCACCCCAGCATTCCCGGATACACAAGGAGGTGCATTCGCCGTGTTTCTTACTAGTATTTCAATTTCTTTATTCAATCATCTGTCAGATGATCCTCGTAGCGAGGCCGGCAAAACCTTTCGAGTTCACGGCGAAGGGAACTCCTCGACGCAATGCCATCCTAGAAACTTACAAGGAAGAAATCGAAATGTTATACAAGAACCTTGATCAGATGCTCCCCACCGACGTTGTCATTCCTCCACAGTGGTCACTGAAGGATACCACAGCCCTGATTAGAGACATTGTTCAGGCACTTTTAGAGCGGGACATCGGCGACACCGATGATATTTTTATAGCGGGAGGCGATAGGTATGTCACTTCAACGTTCATTTGACGCTATGCCTGAGTAACTGTCACATAGCTTAACCGCAATGGCCATCCGGAATTCTGTCCTTCGTGCGCTTCGCCAGTCAGAAGCGGTCTCCGTGGCGGCCATCAGAGCACTCCCGCATAATTTTGTATTTGACTCGCCCTCCATCGCTGCTCTAGGCAATTTGATTTACGGATTCATGCTGGGTGCTCAACCTGCTGTTCAAGGCGTCAGCAATGGACGCAAATCTCTTCCTTCAGCCACCGAGCCTCGACGTGAACAATCCCAAGGTCGGAGTGTGCTAAAGTTACGAGACGGGAACGGTGAATCACCTTTGATCATTATCCCTGGTAAGTGCAGGTTACTCTTATAAATTGCACTCCAACTGACCTCTTCTAGGTGCCGACGGCTCTTCCTTCGAATATATGACCTACGCCGACACATTCCGAACGGCAATTTGGACACTGGCTATCACGCCGGACACACCCTTAATCTCTCTCCGTGACATGGCATCCTTCTATTTCTCCAAGATCAAAGCCGAGAGACCCACCGGTCCGTACCGCTTAGCATCCTACTCGTCTACTAGTGTCCTTCTCGTTGTGCTCATAAAGCTCTTCGAGGACAACGGTGATAGGGTCGTTCAAGCTGTTATGCTTGACCACTTCCCAGCTATATTTGTGTACGCAGCCAACAAACACAGAAACCCCGATCCCAGGATGCCCGAGAGCCTCGAAGCGATGCTTGATGCAAACATGATTGCCATCAGGGCCATGATGGATCGGGACACTCAGCGCAAGCGGCGACTGTGGGACACTGTAGGTACAAATGACCTGGATATTGTGCAGCGCTCTATTCATAACATCCGGACCTATCTTGCTGCGGCCGCCGAGTTTGTGTATGACTTGGCGACAGACGAAGAAGGGACGTCGTCCATTCAGCTGATGGCGCAGTGGCTAAGGACGTTAAAAGCACCCGTGACAGTGATTATAGCAGCCAAGGGCGCTGCCTACGAGACAGAGTGTACGGACATGGGCACAAGGCAATGCCTCCCAGAAGCCCAGGTTGTTGTCATTGAAGGGGGCCACTACGAGTTTCTGAAAGACGAGGCGGTCATTGAGCTGCTTCAAGAGGGGTATTGATTCAGTTATGGGCTTCTGTCTGATTTACTTATTATCCTTCATTCTTGCCGTCCTTCTACCGTGACATACACTCATTACAGTTACTTACATCTCTTTCTGTCCATCCTTTCATCGGCAAGTTTGACAGAGGGTAACAGTTTATAGCGATACATAATCTTGGCTATGTTGTCAGGATGGCTACTTCGACGAAGAGTGGGCCCACTCGTCTTTCCCACTTAGGTGAGAGGGCAATAGTCGTGGACCAGCTTGTCACGGAATGTGTGCGTCCATGGGACTTCCAGAACTGCTAAATCCTGACGTGCGGTTGCCGTTATAGCTGGCGTATAATGAAGCTGCGCTTGGAGAATGAATTCGCCCGGACTAGACGAACGTCGTGCTCTTATGCATTCCGTCATCGCGCCCGAGCCGAGTTTGGTGCATAAGAATAGATGCCTCTAGCTAGATATACTTGGGATACGTACGATACTTTCTCAGGTGTTCGATGATACTGGATGACTTTCCTTAACGTTTAGAAACCTAAAGTCGGTTCTAAACCTTGACATGGCCCTTACATCAACAGATTTGAAATCATTTAGATATATTTTCCTAGACCGTAACCACTTTTAGATTTGAGCACATAAATTTGAATTTGATTAAAATTACCATAACGAGTCATTTTTACCGCTGACAGCCATGTACGACGACGATCAGTAGCTCTTACTTCATCTCCTTACTCTACTTAGAGGATGAGGGAACCGCAATGCAAGAAGAGCAGTGGTATACTCTTACCACTGCTGCAGGCAGCTTTTTATGGCATGGAGCAGAAGAGTTGCGGAGAATAAGGTCTATACGCCATCAATAAACATGGCTCCACCCTACGGAGGCCATCAATGTGAGTGCATACCGATGAGGAGGATAATGTAGTGCAGCCATTGAATCCTAACAAAACCAAGCAATGGTTGTGCTCAGACCAGTTGCCAAATGCGTTTGAAAAAAGTTTAGAAAGGGAGATTTAGATCTAGACGGGGGGGTCTGAGGGGTCGTCTAGACTAAAATTTAGAAGAGGGTATGTCCTATCAAAAGTACGACAAATTGAGGCGCCCGGCCAATTTGTTATACCGGCATCGCTCGGCATGACATGTTTCAGACAATTTAGAATCGATTTTAGGTTTCTAAACGTTAAGGAAAGTCATCCACTGCCGAGGTGGCTTGGCAAGCGTTCCTAGCGGAGTATTCGGAATTATTCCGGAACGAGATGTCCTGGCGCAGTTCACATCGCCTGACAGTACAAGTTTACAGATTACCATGACGCAGTGTGAATAAGCGAAAGTTGAACGAAGAAAGTGTGCGCTCGAATATACTGTTCAAGAGAAAGCCAAAGCTGTGGGCGAGAACGATATAGGCAAAACAAACAGTAGTAACATTCGGCCACTCGGTCAAAGTCTTCGGGGCAGTGTGGATATCCAGCAGTTGTCTCAGCGCCCTTTTTGAGCTGGTCGTTGTGGGTTTGGTCAGCCGACCCTTGCAAGGGGGAAACATCACAGAGAGCAATACAAAGCGACGAACGACGACCATAATCTTGCCCAGAATCTCAGCCCGAGGAACCTAGGATACGTAGAGGTGAAATGTATTCTCCCGGTCTCAAAATGAGCCGAAGTCTATTGAAACTGCTCTTACAAAGGTACCGTATGGGACCGTCAGGTACAGTCCCGCGGCCACTGCTGTATCAGTAGAAGTACCAGCGTTGCGCTGGTCTACAGAACGCGATTAAGATGGTTGTAGCCATCCTCGAATGGGACTCTTCGGACTTCATCTTAGCCGACAGTTTTTACATACATGACCTCTTAACACCATGGGAATCAGCAAAGAGGGCTTATTACTCGTCTCGAAACCATGAAAATCTCTGGCGGTGGACAGAGAACCGACCTACCGATGACTAGGTTTGGGGGATGACCCATCGCCGAAACGTCTTAATACGTCAACGCGCGCTTATCGAGTTTTGTGTAATCTCAGGGACTGGTCAGAGTTGTTTTCTTCGATCATCATGGGGTTGGGAAGGGAGAATGCAGGTGACAGGTCATCATTGCCACAATGCACTTTTGGTGCTTGGAATCGTCTCAGTCGGCCGGCAGGAGCTAAAGGATGCAGTTCTTAAAGCACATCCCAACGATAATTGGTGGTAAACGCCAGAATAGGAATGAAATGAAACATGCAGAATCCTGTGATAGTACACTCAACATGCGCGCTTGAATTCCGACCAACAAAGGACTTGATGGAACCTGTGACATTCAGGACCGCATATAAGTTGGTTTTTCCTTGTGCGTATGTATACACATCAAAAGAGCTCGCAGATCTCATTTCATAACTACGGACTTCTACATTATCACTAAAAACAAACTGTTCATAGCTGGGCATTTGAACACCTACATATTAGGGAGATACAGCCGCTGCTATTTACGGTCCAAAGAACGATATACAAGGCAAAAACAAGTCCATTTAAAAGTTCACAGTAAAGATTAACCCCCTGCTTCAATGGGATGTGTTGTTCGTTGCGATCGCAAGGGCTTGGAACGCCTCAAAAGTGTTTGGTCCACTCTCGTTAGCGTTAATAGAGAACACCATGCCGGATCCACAATGACTGACGGGCACAGTCTGACTGCAATAACCCCAGATTGGGTTGGTCTGGCAAAATGTCAATACGGCATGTTACGAGACAGAAAGCGCGCTCACGTCGTTGACGGTAATCTGGAATGTCGGGAAGTACGTCGCATTTGGAGAAACTGGCATGCTGTAACAGTAATGTGAGGAATAACGCCAGTGAACCGAAAGGAAAGGGCCTTACAATCCAGAGAAGAACCCTTCTACTCCAGTCGACTTCTTCAAGGGCACACACGGGTCGGCAAAGTTGCTCTGGGTTACTGTGTGATTCTTGGGCTGGAACTCAAATGTGACTGTATCGCCGATAGCAGCGGTAATGTTTGGGGGACCATAGGCGAGTTTTCCATCTACTCCGACGATGATCTTGTGGTCGACAGGTGCGCTGTGGGTTGGCTTCGCCCAATCCGAAGTCGAGCTCGTAGTCGGAGGAGGAGGGGGGAGGGGACCACCCGTAGCCTTAGCCAGTGCCTGGAACTTCTCGAACGTACCAGGAGGAGGATTGATAGCGAACACCATTCCTGTCAACATTGATCATCAGAAAAATACAGCACTGTACGAGCTTTCGTATGCATACCAGCTCCGCAATGTCCAGTTTGCTCGCAGTGGAACCAAACAGGGTCCTTGTCGACGACCTTGACTTGAAATACGGGCAAGTATTTCTGGTCCGCCGCAACCGGAACACTATGGAACGCCATGAGACTGGAATGAATTGAATGAGTTGAGGCACTTACAATCCAGAGTTGATACCACCATCGAGCAGAACGCAGGGAGTCTCAAAGGCCGATTGGGTAACCGTATGATTTTTCGGATTACTGAGCGACACTTAGCATAACGGTATGAACTCTGAACAAAGAAAACGTACAAAATAAAATTAACCACGTCGCCAGGCTCGGCGTAGACGTATTCCGGATCATAGGCGAGCTTGCCATTTGCGCCTACAGTCACATTGTACGTCGAGCCGTATGTCGCCATAACGGCGGGAAGAAGAGCTAAAGCAAGCAAAGAAGAGATCATGACGAACTAATAAAGCGAAAGAAGTAAGCTGATGAGGAAGGGAAGTAACGAAGAGGGATAACCAGAAATTACCTCGAACACTGGCATTTTATAAGACAAGCCCTCCCGAAATGACCAGACAAAGAGTGTCAAATTACACGGAGGCTGGGGTGGTGCGGTGCTCAGCAGACCCACAGTAACGAATCGTATTGGTAAGTTTCAATTGAGTGGTCGTATTTCGACCACGCCAATGAGAAAAAATTAGACTCGGGGCGCAGTAGTGCTCGAGTTTCCCCCCATTAGCGTCTCTCAAACAGTGTATCGAAGCGCCCTTTGCAGCTATAGCCAAGAATATTCTGACACCAATGTTTGAAAGTCGCACATCCTCGGGAGGGTCGGACAGCTGAGCCGGTGTCGATGCTGTGTCATCCCATCACTGACGCGCCATTTATGCGGTGCGGCACAGGACCGAGCACTTCATAAAGTCATGGGCGGCCATGAAAATTAGCTTAGCTCAGACGATCTGATAGCCGTAATCTTACGATGAAACGAGGTAAATATGCGGCCGTGCTCGTTTCATGTTGTATAGTTCGTGGTCGCCACAAGACGCGGAAACGATGTCATCGAGGCTAGCCATCGCAGGAATGGTTTATTCCTAGTGCTTATAGATTTGTTTCCTAAGGCAAATCCTGTAACTCCAGCTTGAAAGCTGCGGGCTACCGTTCTTCTAAGCCATTAAACACGAAAAGAGTGACCAACGTTCCCGTGGCGTGCCTAGCGCATATGTACGTACGGCCTTGGCTTTTTGCATATAATGGAATCTCGTATGCGCATTTTATAGCCAGTTCCCAGCTGTGTGACTAGAGAGTCGATGGCTAATGAACAATCAGGTCATACAGCCTTGCCACTACAGCGCCGACCAGTTAGCTAAGAAACATAGAAATCGGCCATAGATGGACTGACCCAAGCCACGGAGAGATATGTATCTGTGCTTTCCAGATAGCTTTTTCCAACACGCTTGGGTTCGATAACAGCATCAGAACGATGTGGGAGAAAGAAAACGAACCTCGGCATTTGCCGAGACTCGTTTGGGCCAGATTTTCACTGCTTAACCTCACACTGACTCAACCGCTATCATATTCGCATTCCTGTGGTTGAAAATTAAACGTCTTACGAGAAACATCGCATCTCAAAGGATTCTTACTCTTGCATACATTTACCACTCACTAGTCGTGCTGGTCTTTCCTTGGAGCCCGCCCGCTTCAAGTTAGCTGCGAAGACACCCATTTCGCTTCAAAGTATCAGAATACGTTACACTCTCTGACGAGAACGCACAGAACCCCGGCCTAGCAGCAGCTCTACGTACAATATCTTTCAAGCGTATCTATGCCCACTGCGCCTTTTCTTTTGGACCTTGGTTGTTGAGATCAGATGTCAATATTTTATACATCCGAGTGACAGAATAAGCATGATGACTCTCTCAGAAACTCAGCGCTCAGAAGTCATCGAATGCCCGCAACGTGCGCTCAAGCACTCCGACGAAAAGCGAACGCTTGTGTCCATATGCGAGTCCAACCACGAGTCAATTAAATACCCATGAGGGATCTTAAGGCAACCGTACACGTGAGTACCAGATTTATTGAATAACAGTAAGTGTCATAGCAAGACGAGTCGCTCAAATCATCAAGTCCAAACCCGATATCGGTATCTCCACCCCCGGCCTGTAAAAGTTACCGCCGTAGGCAGATTAGAAGGAGAGCAGGTCTGTCTAGGCCGTACGTCCCTCGCACTGGTGACTTATCTCAGTACGATAATGTGTTAGTGGCCGTAGCAAGAGCTACGAATAGTACTGACACTCATGATGGTCTGTCAAATTAGCAGCGCTTGAAGTGGTGCTGCCGTGCCCGCTCAATCTTTCAGCACTCTTGTCCGTTACAACATCTGCTAATTGAATGATACGACGCTATAGGTAGGTATGTAGGTACCATTATATAGAATCGGCCGAAAGAGCCGAGTAACTACGAGGGGAGAGAGGATTTACTAATATATATATGCTTGATGGTTCGCAGTCCAATTTGGAGGATGTCAGCATCCTCGAAATGCGTCTTCTAAATCGGGGACGGTCAGCACTTATGGGCTGGCGATACAAACCGCCTAGGCTCGTCGTCCCTAGCGACAGCACTCTCCGTCTCATGACGCCAGCCGTTCGAGAAGCTACGACACGGGAATAAGGTGGACCGCAGATGTCGAACCTAGGGTCCCTCGAGTAAAGAGAAAAAACAGTACCTATGTATATTCGTCTCTTGCAATTACACTTTCCGGGCGAAATCCACACTACCTGAGACCAATCATAACTCTATTGACTTGAAGGTTCGCTGGCATACGTAGTGTCGAGTTCAAAGGAAATTTATACGGTGTCATGAGCATAATGAAGTGAATGGATCGGCGGATGATTTGTACGTCATGTATCCGGTTCCCAGTCAGCCGCTAGGGGTACGTCTGACTAAAGAAACCCTAGAGAGCATGAGGCGCGTGCTAGTATCGACATAGAATGCTGACTGTCTGACGGCTTGATACATTTTGGAGGAGAATATGTTAGATGAATACTACTGGGCAAGAGAGCGGCATTACGCTGATCGTGAAACGGATAACTGCCTTTTCGGAATCTCTGTGCATATATGCCTCATCATGACGCCAAGAAAGGAAGATCAGGTGGTTTAACTTTGGACAATTGAAAAACGCATGGGCTGTCAAGTTAAAAACCGAAAGGAGACGCCAAGCCAGCGTACCTGAATGATGTAAATTTCGCATCTGCATTTCGTGATTCCATTAGTGCGCAGCAGGGCCCCGGATAAGTACGGAGGATAGTGCCGATAACCAGACGGTAATATCCCTTCCACGTGCTCACTGCTGGAGATCGACCCTCTGACGTTGATTCAGTTTCGACGAAGTTTACGACTCGACTCGAGTCTCAGGCGCCTTGATATGGTATGAAGAGATAGGTCAAAGTAGCGACGGTCAGATGGAGGACGCAGCTTCCTCGAGCCAAAGCGATCTCTAGCACATAGGTCCATGATCACAGGGCACCGGGCAGGGACTCCTCGTGTGCCAGATACATTAGTGTATGAAAGCACAATAGAGCACATCTATGTCCCTGGATCTCATCCAATTCAGTACGCAAGCGAAATCCATCGATCCTTCCCCAACGCGGACCATGATGGTACAAAACAGGATGAGCGTGGGAAGAAACCGGTTGCCCGTCCCGATTCTTCACTTTGGGCTGACCACTGAAGTGGAGTTTGGTCCTGGGTTTCCTCTTTCTTAGAAATAGAAATGAACCGTTGCAATATTTTTTTGTGTCTTCGGGAATTTTACGTCCAACAATGCTCATTCGGCGGTCACCATAAGGCTAGGAGAAACTGTTCAAGGGTAGCTGTGGTTCAATGTCTCCCCAGAATTTACTGTATGAAACGACGCGTCAGATTTACTTTCTATAATCGAAATAAGAATTCACATATAATATAGATTTAAAAAAACGCGTCAACGCGTCGCCGAAAGGCATGCAACGCCGCTTTGGGAGAACGGGTGATTATGGCCAAGGACTTGCTCACAAGATGCACTTCTCAACCATTGAAGCGATCTATTTCCGACATGCTTCAGGTACACGCTGATAGGATACGTGGAGATTTCTCCCTTTCTATACGTCCCGAATTTCTTTCTATCCTTGCGATATCAGATAACTGGTGGTCTGATCGTCAACACGTTGTCATTATAATTTCATTATGGATCATTCATCTATATTGAAATCTCGGATGCAACCATTGAGCATGCAGGTATGATCACCCCTGATATAATCATTCTTGCTGGAGCTTCGCGTGTAGGTGCCCAACATAGCTGTGGGAGGTGAGATATGATGATTCACTATCAAAAGGGGAAAGAAGAATACACGGGAAAAGGTGCATATGGCATAACAGATGGACATACCCCTGGAACGTTCCTCCGCGTTATCGGAAATAGGCGCTTTGAAGAGAACACGTCCCCAGCAACTTAAGCCAAGAAGAATATATTAATCGGCAGCGGTTGTCGATCTGTCATAGGCGGTCTCAGCATCGAAGGTGCCACCGATGCTAATTTCCGAGAAATCCCACACAAACAGAGTTGTCAAGGAGCAGACCATACGTCGCTACCAAGCCGTGACTCTCAAAGGCTGGGGCGATAAACGTTGACCGGGACCGCTTGTGGCTCCTCTGGCGAGTTTCGTGCATAGCTTTCGATCCCTTAAGACGTGCACGGTGGGTCCAATTGAAACACGGTGTCGTCAAGAACGCGTCGAGGGGTCCGGGCCCGTTAGTAAAGATTGAGTTCTAAAAAATTAGCGTCTAATTTTAGGCTTGCATTGATTTCTGTACGCCGAGAGTCCAATTGCAAGTACAAAGTTTCAACGAAGTTCCGGCTTGATGATACTCAATTGCCAGACTGCCTTCCGCATCCTTGTGATATTGTCAGTATTCAAAGAGGTTTTGATCAGGTGACCGCTGATAAGCCCAGATAAGTCTTAGCAAGGCGTGGGAACTGATTTGTTTCTCATCATCTTGACCTAAACCATGAACTTTCCTCTTTCACCATAATGACACGGCCCTGGGAAGATCTGTGGTAACTTCGCGGCTCCTCGTCTTCGTGGTATTCACCCACATGACTGACTCGAAACATATCATGCTGCTGAAGTAGCCTTGTGTCATCTGTTCGTTTTACGGTTAACATTCAAGCGCTGCCACTAAGCAGGACCGTCTCTGCCACACCGCCATGGCTAGTACTACAGACATATGATTACATCTATCCATGGGAGTGTATGCACATGAATCTCTACACAAACTCGGGTCGTTTACATTTGCATTTCTTCATTTCTTCCTAGTTTGGAACAGTGCGAGCACTAAACGGGTCGACGTCATTTTGATCTCTGACGTTGCAAACCGAACAATATTGCGCCTCTGGGTAGAATGCTTGAAGAAGACATCGCTAATGCTAGCGCTGTCGCGCTCGTTAATAGCGTGGCACCCGTCGAATTCTGCGCCAGTCCATCCGTACTCTCTGACTTGCGTTTACTACCAATTACTACCTTCCATGTTAATCCTTTTACCGAACTTACTTCCACGCTCGCCTCTAGTACCGGATCTTCTACCGTCTATGCATATGATTCCAACCAGGTGCTCATGGCAAGACATGTTTACGTTCCCCCTTCTGGTAGACAGTCAACTTTAAAAAGGCTCGTCGATACGGCTCATCCTCAGCACCCCAAGCTACGGTCACTTCATTCTAGCTATGTTCTCTCTTCTCTCTTTGCTCTTGGTCGCTGTCGGCGCCAATGCATGGTTCAGGCTTCCATGCACGCTGCCGCTCGTTCAAGGTGCTTGTCGCTCCAATGCTTCCAATATCATTTACTCAACGACTAGCAGAACGCCTCGACCCTATCCGACAGCCCGGCGCGAACCCCTCCCAGCATGTACATGTACGTACCTTTCTCCTGTCGTCTCCTCCTTATACCTCACACCAACACGTTTCAGACTGTACACGGCGGATCCAGTGAGTTCTACACTTCACCTGATTGTTCAAATGGCTTACTTCCGCCCTTGCTCCTAGACTTCGGGCCCTCGAGCACCTACCAAACCATGCGCCAGTCGCAATGCACTTCATGTCAAGTAGGACAGGATCTCTCCAACTACTGTACGCTAAATATTCAGCAACAATCGTTTATTATTTAATACTGACATGAACTACTTAGGGTTCCCCAAACTTTATTTCAGGGACCCAAAAACAGGACTCTTTGAATCTGTTGCTAATGGAGGTAAGTGTTACTCTCGTTTTGGGTATTGCGCTCATGAGAGGACAGGTCTCCTGATTTACTACCAGAACCGCGGTAGCATGGACGTCGCTAATGGTGGTCCTGGATTGAAGGCGTTCCCGGAAGGATTCAGGATGATCACCGGAGACCCAAAGAAGCGTAGCTTCGAGTATGTTCAAAATTTACTTCCATCACGCTGCAGCTCATCATATCTTGCAGATATCCTACTGGCTTGGGCACTCAAGCCGAACTTGCCGAACGTGCTATCGCCTGGATTTGTTTGCGCTACACGACCAGTAATCCAGACTATGGAGGCTAGTTACCCTTTTATTACCTTCCTCTGTGACATTGAGGTCAATGATTGACAGGAACTGGCGGATTTCCCACCACCGACTGTGAGGCCGGATTCCAATCTAGGTTGCATTTCCCGGCGTGCTGGGATGGCGTCGTCAGTATACCTACCTTGCCTTTGCTTTTTCTCTTCCAAGAACTGAATCAGTTCATGACAGAATGTGGATAGCTCTGACCATAAATCCCACGTTGCGTTCCTTTCTCAGCTCGACAATGGCGACTGTCCCTCTACGCACCCTGTTGGTCTTATGAAACTCTTCTATGAGATTACATGGAACATTCATGATTTCGCCGGAAGGTGGGACTCAAGCGATGGATGGCCGTTTGTCTATGTGGGTTTTCCCCCATCTGACATCGTGATTCTGTTCTGACACTTTCTTTCCTAGGCTCTTGGGTACGCTCAATGCCGGTGTTCAGTGGACAGTCTACTTATTTACGGTTTATCGATATAGTGACCCGACAGGATACGGATGGCACGGCGATTTCCAGAACGGATGGGATGTCGAGTACGGCTTTTCCCCTTCTTTCTTTCTCTTCTCTCATCACAACTCATAAAGCGCTCTCCAACGTGCTATCGACCAGTGCAACAACCCTGACAACGACACCATTAACGGTAAGAAATCTAGCACAACCCTCGGATACGATCAATCTCATTCGTTAACCCTAGGGGTCTTCACCGCCTGCTCGGTGTTCAATATCATCAGTGCCGATACGGCTAATCAGTGCAGAATTAATGCCGTGGTCAATGAGGATACGGAGGGGACTCTCGCGAAGCTCCCTGGCTGCAATCCGCTCCAGAACGGACCCGGGGATGCAACTATCTATACGGATGCTCAATGCCCATTCTGATTGCGACCGTAAGTAATCTAAAGACAGTGTCTTTATGTATGACTTTATGTAGTATTGTGATGGTGTACTTTCAATAAACACGCGGCTTCTCTTGGGAAATTATCCCATAAATGACTAAAGTGCCAGTTATCTTCAACCAAGCATCTGGATAATTGTAGCACAATAAGCAGTGAATTCAGAAAATCTGTATACAGTCCTAATATGGAGCACTGGGATTCTGCGCTGCCACGAAATAAGTAGGAAAACCGGCCCGGTACTCTGACATCGACTTAATTTTGGGAGGTGATTTTGGACCACGATGACCACTCTAGGTTTTCAGCGTTGTATCCACGACACTCTTGGACTCCTCTCCATGTTTTCTCTCACTAAATCTAATAGGCTATCTCTCTGCGAGTAGAAAAATATCAGAGAGCTTGGTTTAGCCATTCGCCGCCGCTTTCCGGAGTACTTTCTCTCCCATCATTACTCTTTCTTTCCGCGCGTAAAATACCTCCCAGCTCCGGTTGCTGTTACTCACTTGCAGTAAAGATCGATTTCCTCGAGTGATTAATGACCTCCGAGTCTGCTAGTGCACAAAGAAACGTAAATATGTTATCAAGTCAATATGACGATAATTAGTACGCGCCGCAAACGTGGTGTACTCGTTTTGTGGAGAACCTCTTAGAATAGAGACTCCAATATCTTTTTGACATCCGGTTACAGTAGCACGCGCTTGTGAGGGTCTTTAGATGCTGCGGCGTTCTCGATTGACCCCCGGGTCGGATAAAGACGCCGATCACTTGCATTTAAACAATGTCGTGCAACTCTCGACCGTCAATACGGCGAGTTAATTATTCATTTTCGGGTCAATTCAATCTTAATCGATAATCAATGATACAATTCGACTCGCACCCCGTTAGTATCTGTTTCGCAAGAGGTGTGGGCTCGCGCGATCTGTCTCATCTGCGGCGTTTCCCATTTGTTTTCCAATCAGTTTGTCGGAACTACGCTAAGGATTCTCACGAGTCTCAATTACCATACGATCTTTGCCCGAAATGTGGCGTCCACGTTCTCAGGTAGACTTTACTAACTCCACGCACTACTTTCCACCGTCCGCTTGGCGACCAAATAATTATAGTCGCGGTCCTGAGTCAAAAAGCACCCGGCTATCCTTAACGTTCGTTTCAATCGTTTCTTGTCTTATCGGATGCTATGTCGCAAGCCTTGCTCTTGCGAGATCTGATTGAATCTACGACCTGCATAATATAGCGACGGCTTCATGCTGCTGCATGACGAGCCTCCATTCAATTATCGATGCTGGATTAGGTCTCTTTCACCCAGACTATCTGCTCCAGACGCTGAAGATACTCTAGCTCCTGAGAAATGGCAGACGCTCGTACAACAATGTAAAGCAGAAATGACGGTCTTCAACTTGCTTGACGCAGCCGATACCGTCGCTTTAAGGGAGGGATATATTTTTTTCACGAGGAAAGTTACATAATCATAATATCACGTGATTGAATCCCATTATAGTCATCACCTCTGCCTCCGAACTTTCTTCGCCTAGATAATGGCATCTGATTTTGGCAAATGCAGAGTGAGTGTCGCTTACCATATATTTCTTCCTCCAGCAGTCATTAACTCATTGCGTATCAGGGCCATACGAAGGCAGCCGGTTCAGCCAAGGCTTACTAACAAACCGCCTTTCATCGGTAACCAGGATACTGGCCAGATTAGGGCCTGTTCTCCTGTAGAACTACAACGATTCACATCGATGCTGTTCGCTGAATAAGCTTTCCGTCCGCTTCGCACGCTTGCTACAGGAGCGGTTCCAGGAGGAAATCTCTCTATTGACCGGGGCATTGAAATAGTACTTGCTGTTGGTCGGTCAATGAATGCTTCGAGCTCGGCTACGGTCTTCCTCGGAACTATTATCCATATATATGCCGTTATAGGTGTTGCTTCCGTGCGGCAAATGATCTAGGCGTCAAGTTTTCAATTCTTTCGGCGTCAAATCTGAGAGCACCATCGATGAGGGCGCCATTTTGAAATGGATTGACGCTCATTGTGGGATCCATCGCGCTCTCTCCCTCCATCCGATGATGTTGCGGTCGATCTGTGGATTTGTGCCCTTGTCTATGAAACCCCATGACTATCTGAGGAATGCGAAAACCTTCAGTTTCTGTCTTGACGCCCTGACGTACCTCGGCTGTGTCGTATTTCTCTATCAAGCTCCGTTGCATTCGCTCGACAGAATTGCTGTCAGCATCCCGTTAGGCTCATGTTTGACTAGCTGTTCGCTGTTACTCTGTTTGTTTCATTATGCAGAGAGGTTACTTTAGATCGGATTACAGTCAAGAAGCCGGTTCTCCTCTACTCAGGAAACACTTTCATCACTCTTCACTTTCATGCAATTCCTTTATCTTGGGTTCATGTACTCTCGCGCCCAGACGGCAGGCTGCTTTTTACTTCCGGCACGTAATCGACACGCCGTACATAAATGTTCAATGTCTTATGTTAGATCTAAGAGTACGTCTACCTGTCGTTTTCAATCAATGAAACCCTACTCCACCTTTCTCATTACGACCTTATATGGCTACAGCTAGTGTTCTTTCTTGACCTAGGCTGTTTCCGCAAGATGGTATAAATCACCTAGCTTTCACGATTTTGTCTCTCAAGCAACTGACAAACTTCCCCTCTGCACTCCTGCTCATCCATAACTCCGCCATCAAGCATATCTCATCATGGATCCTCAGAAACGTGCGTTTAGATTCTTGCTTGTATAATTACCCGCTCACCTGCTTTTTCCAGACTACCGACAAGACTTGAACAACCATGCTATTCAAGCCGGCTTGAACCTCACATATGACGAGACTTCCTCCGGCCCTCAGAATGCGGTAATTTGGACCGTCATTGCCTACAGTATGTCTTCTGCAAGATATGCTAAACGGTTGATACTGACGCTGTCACGTACAGTCGGAGGCGTGGAACATGGGACGGGCGTCTCCACCAGTAAAGGAAAAGCCAAAGAAATCGCTGCCTACAATGCGATGGTAGCCCTGAACTTAATTAGATCTAATTGATCACAACGGATCCATGTAATAGCCCCTTGACTTGTAGATATTTGATTCACGTATAGTTCTCTAGCGCTTGAAATATACGTCGCACTTGTATTAATCCTAATATCCTGTTACTTGAGTTTGAAAGCTCTACACAACCAGTGGGCATGGTTTTACCGTGGCCTTGGGAGCTTTCGATCTGGAGTACCCAATATCAGGGACCTCCACATACCACTCTTAAACCAAATGGGTTCCGGGACATATTTCAGGAACGTCTATCCCCACCAGCTACGTTGTCAGACGCAGCGTTGCGGCTTCAGAGTGTCTAAGTTTTCTTAATAAAACACCTCCCGACCTCCAATTGTCGTAAAACAATTTCCGGGCTTTTGAGGATCTTTGACCGGGTTTTCTAAGAAGTATGAGAGCAAATGGGAAGGTACCGGATAATCTTGCACCCCGAATCTGACATCTTCCTACTGACTGAGTGGTCGTATTCCCGTCACTTATGTTGCATATTAGCTACCACGCCGTCTTCACAATACGAAGGCGGTAGAACCTGGATTCGACTCCCAGCTGATGCGTGTTATGATGATACCGCGATGTATTATTGTCGAAAATGCCAGTCCGCGACACGTGTATTCCTGCGTCCTGACTAACAGTGAACGTACTGTCATATTGGCCAAAAGTCCAAACACTCACAATACCTGGAACGTTGTTTTACACACAGAAGACCTTAACAAAATATTGTAGCCTTGTTGAGTACCTTGCTAAGTATTGTGATGCCCAGTTCATAAATATTGGCATTAAAATCTCGGAAACCTAGCAATTCCTGCATTAGACGGGGGCCCAAGGGTTTGTCACTGTTAAATACAGATAAGTGTTCGATCATAACAGATTACAGTTTCATAGGATGACAATATGGATGAATTCTTGACGCTACGGGCTCGAATAAGGACCTGCAGGCTTTTTCCTCTGAAGCAGCCCATGTAGGCCTAGAAACAAGATCACGATCGGTATCAAACGCGGAGATCTGGCATCTTCCAGTATGATATCTAAAGACTCTCACCGGCGTGTGTACTAACACGATATCGATTTCGCTCTCATGGTTTCCATATTCAGATAAGACGCCATATACTTAGGGTTCAGGATTAATGATTCTGGTCATATCGGTCGGGTAACACCTTTATTTCTTCGACCGGGTAACCCATTAATGCTTCGTTCAACGTTGTACACTGGCAAAAGATGCCCGATGTTCGAGAGTATTGGTCTTTGATGAAAATGAATGGCAGTCGGTGGCTGGAGAAGAGAAAGCATTCTCACCTCAGTTTAACGAAAAGACATAGTGATGACGGAGTAAGACAGTGACGGCAGAGTCTGGGGGCAGAGTGCTCAAACAAGAACCATCGTTCTACGCGTAGTTTGTAGCGTGACAGATATCATGATGATAAGAATAGGAATGGGGAGGACTCTAGGAAAATTCCTCGTTTATGAGGCGTGCTGTCGATTTCATCGCTCTCAAGGTCTTTGTGAACAACACGCCGCTATTTGAATTTTGAGATTGTCGATGCAGACCAGGCTGGTGAACCAAGGTCACAAAATCCGTCGTTAAGCACTGAGTTTACAAGGATGATTTCTCGTGTGCGAAAAAGAAAGGTCTTACTAGCTTAAGCAGGAACACAGACCGGTTTATGTTTCCTGATATTCATTCAGAGTGAGCAACAAGACCTAGAAAGTAATCGAACTCACTTCCAATGCGCTTTCTGGCATTCGGGTCCACAATCTGAATTAAAGTGCTTTTTAGACGAGAAAGAAAAATTAGGACATAAGCCTTACAAGAAACTTTCTTGCAGCGGCTACACTTTTGCAACCTCATGTCCCGCTTCTCACATGCTGCACACGCATCCGAAGCGATCACCACGTTCTTCTCAAACGTAACACTTCCATCTGCCTCGTACCGGACGTAACCTATACGATCCAATACCTCCTTCCTCGTGTCCCCACCCTCCATACCGAACATCTTCAGCAGCTGCGCGTTTTCGTGATCGTTGTTAAACAGCATAGCGAGATTGTCTCGCGCCGCCTCCACGTCTATGCAGACGAACCGGTCCCAAGGTTCGCGTGCTTTAGCGATATCGCAGTAAGGCGGGTGGGTTGCAGCAAGGTCTAGAGCTTCACGGTAGCGCTTCATTGCGGTGGGCCTGTCCTTCCCATCCCAAGCAAGCAGCCCAAGTGTCAAACCCGCAGTGATTTGCATGCCCTTCAAATAGAGCTTGGCTTTATCAGTGCGAAAACGGGGGAACTCGATGTTGGAATTGGGACGGTAACTGGAGAGAAGTTTGTATGCTTCGGGAGAATTTTCTGCTCGATGCTATTGAGATGGAACCGTAGAGTTTGGGAGACATTCCAAGACATACCTTTCGTCTTTCCCATAGCAGGATCTTTGAAGAATCCGATAAAATTCCTCCATGCTGCACCCAAAGTCTCCGTAGGAAAGGTATTATCGGGCAGCGAACCAGTTGGTATAGGAATCTGCGCCGTTATGTTTTCATCATTTACGATCTTCTTGATAGCTTTCTGGTAGTACTCGAAGGTCTTGTCGACATCATTTTGAGAGTAAAACCTCTCGGCTTGAACGAACAGATTCCAGCCACTGGACATAAGGCTCTGGGCAACGTGACGAGTAGATGGTGGTTGAAATAAGGAGTGTCGGTCCGAAAGGGCCGGAGACAGGTGGTGGCTGTGTGATCGCGAATTTGGTATCTTTCCTTGATCTTTCCATGGGTCAGGCGCCTTGTTGTATCCCCCTGTAGCTGCGTCTATTTGCTCTTATTTTCTTCTCTTGCCTATGCCTTCCCCCAATTCCTGGCTCGTCTTTATCTGCCTCCGTCACTCCACTATTTTCATTATGACTTCGCTTGTACTTATATGACTTAGCTTTGACTCATATTATTGTACCTATGATTCATTCTATTCATTTCTCTTATCCACCAATTATCTGTACTTTTATTACGGCTCCGAATTATCCTGTACAGTGGTATAAAAGACATAGGGACAACAATACAATTAGAATTCTCTCATCACTACTCCTTCCGAACTGGCATCAGACTTAAGTGGAATAGGGCGATACCTCACTTGATCAAGTGCAGGCTCACAACTTTCTTCGCAACTCGCATTTGTTTGAGAGCAGGGTTTACTCTCGCATTCGTACGTCTAGTGGTCTTACCAAGGTTCTCGACGCTGATCAGAGGTTCTTACCCGGCCGGGTTATCACAGAAACAGTACATCGCTAGGAAGTAGTGCTCTACCCCTCCTACCATATCAGCCTTCGACCAACCGACCACCCCCTACACTAATCCTGCAAACATGTCCCACAACCTTCCCCCTGATGACCCTCTCCTGGCCCAACTCGCCACTGTACTCAGCCCGGAAGCCTATCGTGCTCTGGAACCTATCCTGCAGTCTCTCGCAACTTGTGTCATCTCCGCAGAAAATGCAGCCAACATAGCTCAGCAAAATCTGGCCCAGCAGAACCCCCTCCCCCAACTCCAGGAGTCCCTATGCGCAATCCCATTAATAAAACGAGGGAGCTTACTGTCGATATCATCATGTATAACTTGTGTAATGGATGGGATCAATGATACCTGAGGCTCAATCAATAACGCCCAATGTGAACATTAATAACTTCCTAACCAGCCACGCATATGCCATCACCTATCCAAATGGGACATTCACGTCTGCTCGTCGTCGCTGCGTCCGCTGCCGTCCCGCCCTTGTCCCCGCCGCCGCCTCTTTTCAGGCTTGTCACGTTTAGAGTTGATGGCATCTTAGAAGTCCTCGCGAATGATCCACTTCCTGCGGTGATTCCGGATCGATTTGCATTGTCTTCTGTACCTGTTTATTATTCTGAAAATAGGGTCGGAAATCATGGAGACATCATATGTTTTAATGGGACAGCTACCGCACCTGTAGTAGTGTTCATTCAATATACCGATGTGATCTTAATGACACCGGTGGCTGTGGTGAAGCTTAGAGACCTCCCTTCCTCGATAGATGATAGCCGAGAAAAACATATCCGTATGTTTGACGCCATCGCGACGACAGCAAACTGTACTTGCAATGCTGTATAGATCCAATGTACGGCGAAAAATGAAATTAGGCGAAGCTTTAAGCGCCGAGAGAAACATATCGGTATGTTTTGAAGCTGCAGCACTTGGGACAGAGATAATCGATTAGATAATCGATGTACCAATATGATGAGACTACGGCCACGTGCTTTGAGCGACTTACCGACCGCCGGCCCGGCGGCAGGTGCGCGAAACCTATTTTGATTCGATCGAAGTCGCGGGAAATCACGCCTAAGGCTCTTGACTTCGTATTTGTACTTGACGCTCGCCCTATTTTCTCCTTACCTCGTCCTTCTTTCTCCCATGACACTGAAATTCTACTATCTTCGCGCGGGTCTTCAAGCACGCGATGCTTTCTTTGGCAATATCCATCAAATTCATAAGCGTTCGTCCTCGTTAGCCGATCATTTTCCTGGGAGGGTGCTTTTGGAGGCGGAGAGGAGGTACGGGCCTGTACTCGTCCAGAGTTCTGTCGATAAATTGTCCGTATTGTAAGTCGTCTCTTCTCTCTCTTATTTGACGACTTAGTTTCGTAGCTGTGGATGGCATAGCTCTCTGAGCAATCGACACTACCATTATACGTTACGGGGATATGACAGAGTGGGGTGGATGGCGATCGCACTAGAAATGGAGGCCGGTAAAAGGGGGCGGGTGTACAGATACGGGCACGATGACTGGCAGCGGTGGATGGCGCGGGCGCTCGCGCAGGGTCAAGGGACGCTAGGAGCGAAGTATATCTTTCATGCTGGGGACCACGTTGAGGTAAGTCTTTTCTATCTCTTCTTCTTGATATAACTGACTCCTCGTCTAGGTGATTTAGTACTCAAGGCCGGATTTCATGTTGTATAAACTCATGTACGATACCTCTAGGAGGATTCTTGGATTGGTCAAATCTCCATTGCTGCTTAACGGACAAGTTTGGGCGAGTTTTAATGATATTGTAAGGCTTTCGTTTCGAAAATGTTTCCCATTTATTGACGAGATATTACATCGGCACTCCACGCCGAGATTCACAGAACAACGAAGCATGTCCACCGCCTCTAGGCTGCGTGTCTGTCACTGTCATATATTTATATGCTCTATAGGTACACCTTGAGATAAGTCTTTCCTATACTGGCGCTTTCTTTTTGACTAACTGTACAGATGATCGGATGGAAGTCGTTTCACCAGGGGACCCGGGGGGGACGAGTCGAGTGCCTTACCGAATCTGCGACGCGCCCTGTTGAATCTGAAGCTACGTTGCTGAAGATTACATTTGTTATTAGAGTATCATTATTTGATGTCCCAATATGACGATCTTGTGATCACGTGTAGCATTCGCAACCCTACAGTAACATCGGGTTTTGGACCGATTAGTTCCCCATTAATTACCGGTAAGTAACCGTATCTATACTACGCCCCTCCGGGAGGTTGGGTACAAAACGATTGTCAAGCTGAATGTGAGCACAAGGTGAGTTGTAAAAGATTCATTGTACTTTGAATATATATACTTTTACCTGTCACTGCATGAAAGGTCTGAATAAATGCTAAGAAATATCCCTTCGATCCAAGATCAAGTGAAAATACCTTCGTTAGGGAATACGATTGCGCCATATTTGCCCAGTCACTATTCCACCATTATTTTTTCAATACAGTGTAAATACAAGAGATATTTGCGCCATAGCGTCTGGCTACTATTTCCCACAAAGTCCGGAGACTCTTTCGCCCAGGCCTGAGGCACGCGGTATGTACTCATAAGTAATATCCGATACGATATTATTAATGTGTCCATACCACACTGTTCGACTTCTCTGTTAGGACAGTGCGTGAGGCTTAAAAGCGGCCGCCTGCCCTGGGCTGGCTCTCCACCACGCCCAATTCTCTACAGATGTCTACTCCTCGTCTCCCCAGTCGTCTCCCACTTCGTATTCCTGCAGTGTGTTGTTGGACTACCTCGATATTCGACCGATAACCTCATTGACTATTTTTCTTTTTCTACAGGATACCCCGTATCTGACTACACGAGAACAAGCGGTGCGTAGACTACCGTTGCAAGGCTTCTTTTGATCCTCTTACCGGACTAGACGGACCTGAACTCTCAAGAGCGTTGGGCCAAACCTCTCATCGCCGCATATCGGACTGCTCGTGGCCACGGTCAGGCCATCCTCGATGCCTATCTCAATGGGTTATTCATTGCATATCACGATCGCTTCGGGTGCACCCTTGGCACTCCGTCCAATACCCAAGACCAGGCCTCTGTCATGCGATGGAAGCAGTGTGCTCTCGATGTCAGTATCCAGTCCACTGTCCACTCCCTATTTATTAATCTATGCTAATGTACAGCGTCTTGCAAAATTGATGTTCACTGTTCACTCTACGGAAGCTGCTCTCTCTTCGCAAGTGACGCCAAGTCAAGCGTCCCGAACTCAAGTTCCCTTCGTCGACCTGAAGTCTTCCGCCCGAGAACTCGACATCCTCGTCGCCGAATTGCCTCCTTCATCGCCTGTAGGCCTCAAGGCCAACAATGGTTTGCCGCCGCCGGAGGCTACGGAATCCAAGACCGCGAAGCTGCCAACGTTGCAAGAGCTCCTAGGGGAAAGAAAGGTACACAAACTTATTTCTTGGGCTTATCATCTGACACGTCTTGTACAGCGTGGTGCGGCTCCCAGTGTCTATTCGCGCATGCCCTTGAAGGACCGTTTGGAGAGCATCAGTGCCGTGGCCGGTAAGCTTATTGAGAACGGCGGGCGAACTGATTCGGCTCCTTCGGGGCTATTGAAAAGGAGGCTTAGTGTTCTCGCAGCGGTATCGACCGCGCGAAATGTTCGCGCACACGATTCATCTGTGTCTGTACGTGTTTGCATCTAGGCTTTGCTTCCTAATCATACACGCTAACAACTTTATCGAAGAACATCCTGCGACCAACGACGCCTCCGCGTACTGCATTGAATGCGAAGCCCCGTGATGAGGAATCTCCGATCATCATAGTAAAGTCCATCTCTCTGGTTTCTGGACATCCGCTCACTTGTTATAGAGTTCCTTCGTGAGAAAATCCCGAAAACGTAGCCGATCCTCGTCTGAGATACCAGAAGAAGAGAGCATCAAGGTCAAACGCTCGCGATCGGTCACTGAGGAGGGTTCCCCCGTTCCGAAAGAGGAATCGGTGTGTTGAATCATGTTGCAGTAGTAGTCTCAATTTTTTGGGTATTTGTGTCCCTGTGCCGACTATTATAAAGAGGAGGTCTTTACAGACCATATTTGCATATCCATCAATACTTAGGCGTGATTACATGATCATTAAAGGTACTTATGCGCATCTATAATGCCCTCGCTCATTGATAATGCCCTGCTCTTCAGTGAGCAATTTATACTGCTCCATACTTTTTTGTAGATCTACGTTAAATTCTAGATCACGGGTTATTAATGATACGTATGCGCATCTATAATGCCCTCACCCATTGATAATGCCATGCTCTTCAGTGAGCAATTTATACTGCTCCACTTACTTTTTTTTGTAGATCTACGTTGAATTCTAGATCACGGGTTATTAGTGATACTTATGCGCATCTATAATGCCCTCACTGCCCTCGTTCATTGATAACACCGTGATTCTTGCAGGTTCTTCTCAGTGCCCTCGGCTGCTGCGCCTACCTTTTTTGTAGCTCCACGCAAGATTAGTTGAGTTTGACTTTCTCTCAGTTCATCCCTCATCATGTCTCTTATTCTCACTCCAGCGCCCGACGCCGGCCACGTTAACACGTTTAATCCTACTATCCATTCTTTTCAAGACGTCTGTTGCTCATTCTGCCATCAGCGACTTGATTTTTCCTCTACTCGAACCCTTCAAATACCTGCGCTTTCTGATGCTGCCGTGGAGTTTGGTTGCGTATGGTATCTCAGCAAATGTGGCCATTTTTTGGATACTGTATGCGCTTATCACCACATGCAAGTGCGAGTCAACATACCACTGGGACAACGGGCAAAAGCTTTGCGAGATGTCGGCTATCCCATCATGCATCCCATTCGGAAGGTCTGGCAATGCCCATCCCCTGATTGTCAGGAAATATATACGAGCGTGCTTTCCCCAGTGGCCATCGGCTGGACCATGGAAAATACGAGTGAACTTTTACCCTTTCTCTGGGGGCGGCAACCAGGGCGTCATCAAGGCTGGGGAAGCGTGACTCGCGCTACGCTGTCCGAACTTGAGCTTGGTGGGCGCACCATGCGAGACCTGCTCACTGCCCATGAACTTTTTGTATCTGGGTTACACGCGACTAATCGTATCAGGATCGACTGGGAGCCATTTCGGTTCGTCCTTGTGTCTTCTTCTTGGCGCGTCTGATTTCCTGTCTTAGTCACAGAACGTTCACCCGCTGGGATGATAGCATCGAAAGTATTAGAAGTAGCGAAAGTGAAAACGGGGATGACGAGGACGACAGCAGTGAAAGTGAAAGTGGGGATGACGAACAGTGAGTCATTTTTATTCTCCTCGAATGTTTTGCTACACATGTGTGTTTATAGGCTGTTCCTGCAAGACGGAGATATATAACGACCGTAGATAGTACATTGATAAAGAACCTGTCAACGAACAATAATTAGATCCCTCACAAATGCGTTACTAGGAAGGGCGTCATATATTCTCAACGAACCATAATAAGATCCCTTCCTTCCTTCCTGTCGAAGCCTGAGGGCACCATAAATGCGTTACTATAAAGGACGTAATCATTCATGATCATCAAGGGGGATCCATTTATGGTCTCGTAAGTGGCTGTGCCGGACATCTAAAGTGGGCGATCGAAATACTAAAAGACGCGTTGGTGACCTATTTTTAGACCCCCTCTATTGCGGCGACTCTACGTGACCCGGGGGTACTTAAAGTCGTTTTTGCTCTTCCTCGACTCTCTCACATAACCACCACTGGCACTATGAGCAAAAATGCCTCTATCCACACCAACGCATCCATCGCTGACGGTCAGCAGAGCGACACACAAGTGCGGTAAGTTTTGCCACATTGGTTTGGATTGATGTTTTCGAGCCATCTTCAATTAACCACTTCGGTTGTAGATCGTACCCATCGTTTATTATCGCTCCACAATACCCCATAAAGTATCCATTCTCCAAGGAGGAGCTCCAGGAATTACGAAACCATTCCCCCGACATGGAGAAGTATCTGCTCCACGACCAGTTCGACGATTATATCGTGCCTCTGTTTGCCGAATGGGAGAGAGCCTATCCCGTTGATCCCGGAGACGAGTTGTTTCCTGAAGAAGCCGTCGATATGAGCAAGCTCCGGCGAAAAGTTCGTGTTTTCTTTCGTAGTCGCAACCATGACGAGCTAACGTTGATTCAGAACATTCTCCAGATGTTTTGCATGGCGCTCTCTGAGGAATGGGCTAGAGAACCGCGACCAGGGCTTTCGATTGAACGGCAACTCTTCTTGATGGATTACCTCGTGCACTTGATTGAAGCGTTTCCCACTGACAGGGAATTGGGATGGTAAAAATAATTAGCAACGTTGTAATTCATAATTACATAAATGTTAGGTTGATCATAATGCTCACTGTTCGAACTCGTGAATAAAAGTTGAATGCATAGTGTTTTAGTGTAAGATTTAGGAATGCTAGATTTACTTACGCAGATATCTCAATCATAGTATTCACTGATCGAACTCGTTGATAAAAATGCATGTTTTGTGCAAGAGTACAAGCTCAGAGTTACTTAAGAGGTCACACTACTCGGGATAACACTGTTTAATGAGACAAACACGCCGTCACATGGCAGCCATTCACTCCACAGGCATTGTACGACGCTGCATCCGTGCCACAAGCTTCTTCTTCGTCGTAAAAGGCAAGACACCCTGGCGAGTCACTTTCCTGGGCGAAGGCGATGCATCCAAAGGAGATTCAGAGGCCGGAGAAGAACGTTCTCGGCGACGGCCGGAATACGTGCGGGTAGGGGGAGGCTTGCGCCTTTTCGCCAGGAAAGTGTCCGTGCGACCAGTACTGGGAGGGGTACGCGGGGAATCCTGAACGATGCTTGGGGTATCGACCACTCCAGCATCTGGTAAGCGTCGAGGAACACGAGTGCGAGTGGAACGACGCAAAGTGGTGGAAGCAACAGTGGTGGGCTGGACGACTTGATTGAAAACGGACTGAGATCCCATCGTTGGCTGGGCCGTCGAGCTGGTGGAACCATTTTCCTGGCTTTCAAGGTAAGTCGCCAGATTTTGTAGAGCTTGCTGGGCGATGGTGAAGGGATTGGGAGGGACGACACCGTCAGTGAGGAATCCGATCCTTCGTAGGTACGCCTCGATCTTCTATCGTAGACATAATATTCAGCATAACGTCAAATGCAGTCTCGAACGCATACCTCCATTTTGTTCTCCTTGGCAAATTCGACGTGCTTCAGGCTACGCCGATAACCCGAGAGAGCCAGGAAAAGATGGGGGTGCGTGGCCTCCCAGTGATGCCAGATCAACTCCCTCTCACGCTCCAGCACATCACCGCCGGCCTGGAGTGCTTTCCAATATGAAGGCACGAAGGGATCTAAGCTTTCTTGCTCGTCTTCGCTAAGGGAGAAAACTGAGTCGAGCATCAGTACTCAGTGGTCACGTCAAAGACTATTGGCAAACTACTCACGTGCCAGAACGGGGCCGTCCTTCATGATCATACGCACGCAGATATTGAAGGCGCAACTGTGTCAGGATGCGCCCCCCCCATTCTTACTTTTAAGCCCTGTACATGTCGAAGAAGATGTAACTTTGAGTGTATCATGGATACCTCCCTTCGTTATAACGCAGTATAAATCAATCCAACGTAACGCGTGGTGGCGTGGGCCCAACGTGTCATCTTTTTCCATTGAATCTGTAGCTAGGTCAGATGCAATACCCATATCCATCAAGGATTCAGTGCGAGATCCACCCCGGAGATCGTCTCTTTCATTTCAGTCTGGTCGTTGACAATGCAGGCCGACCTAATGGCGTTTGGTCGCCGAGCGGTTTAGGACGAGATCGGGATTAATTTCAGTCGATCTAATTGCAAGTAAATTCTGATGTCATTAGATATAACCAGAACACCGAGACTTTGGTTTCTAGCGGGTCCATCGCCTCTGCCGATAAGATTTCTTTTATATATGTATTTGCCCATGAGCGGGGCAATGTCCCATTCATCATACTTGTCTTGAGGTTAATTTCAGTCGACCTAATTGCGAATGAATTGCTGGTGTGATTAGATATAATCCAAACATACCGAGACTTTTTCTAGCGGGTCTATCTCTGCCGTCTAGTTCTATTTAACAATAAGATTTCATTTCGATACGTATTTGCCCATCAGCGGGGCTCGTGAGCGTATTCGTTCGTTCGGCATAACGAAAGAGGTCCTACGAGAGGTGGTAAGACAACGTCTGATAGACCGATATTGAACAATACTTCGAGAAAAGGCCACCATCCATCTTTCCGTCCTATTCATCATACTTGTCTAGAGGCCGTGTCTGCTAAAAGAAGCATTTTAGTAGTGTCCGAGATATATAAGAGCTCCTACGATCATACTAAGAGGTGGTAAGACAACGTTTGACAAACCGATGTTGAACAGTTGTCAGGCGACAAACTCCGAGAAAAGGCCACCATCCGTGTGTACATCCTATCCTATCCATCATACTTGTCTTGAGGCGGTGACCGCTAGAACCAGTATTTAGTATTTAAGCAGCGTCCGAGATATATATGAATTGTAAACATTGGTAAGACTGTCAGACCGTCAGACCTGCAAAGACTCTCATTCGCAACTCATGTAGAATGTTCCCCGGCTGTAATCATTAATGTCTGGTTCCATTGCGATAAGAATAGCACTTACCTCCGGACAACAGTGTTGTCGCGTTAAAAGAAGGGACAGACCCAAGAACAGGATTTCAAGACGTACAACGGTCATGCCGCAGTAAGGTTGTGGACCGAGACAAGTATGGTCAATCTACTTCAAACAGTTGAAACGCCGGCTTGGACATTAGTACATCTCATCATACGCCAGGGTGCCAACTATGTAAGCCTGTGTGCATCTTTAGGAGATGCTGAAGATACCCACGATTGGGGGATCAGCTTGGAGGTGGGTACTATAATGCGATTTGGAACCGGTCAGCTAAGGCTTATTTGAGCTGAAATTGAATAATGTCTCTGCGCGATGAACTGCTTTGTCTGGATATGCGAAGTTCAAACGCAACTATGAAGTGAAAGCAGTACCGAATATACATGAGCTGGGTAGAGGTCCCTGCTGTGAACGCTGACTGGTGGTAAGACTAGTAGTCTGACACTTCCAAGTCGCATACTATGCGTCGCTTGAGGTTGCTAATATGTATTTTGCGGCGGGCTTCGCAGAATACAACCCGTTTAGCGACCAATTAAACATAACGGAATGAGTAGGAGTCGAGGGGCTTGGAATAAACACATTAATTTCGGTGGCGAGAGTGGTGGTAAGACTGGAGTCTGACAGAACGGTCGATCAGTCGATCCGGATTCCGGTCCGAGCTGCCGTCACTTGCACCTGCACCATGCAGACCAGTGAGAGTGCACCCTCCACGGCAAGCACCCGCCGCCAAGAGCAGAACAGAGCAAAAAGTCGAGCATACTATCAGAGGTGAGTGCGATAATCTCTGTCTCTTGAGCTGCCTTTAGAGCCTGAATTACAGACATCGCGAACGGATTCGTGCAACTCGTGCGGCCAAAAACCAGCGCAAGCGTGCTCTGCGGGACAATAATCTAGAACGGTATGTGATTCTTGGATTGTGCGACAGTCTCTTACAGTCTGACTCAGCCTGACACCGGCCGCCAAACCTGAGCGATCTAAGGATTTACAAGCCAAAGGTGCAGCCAGGAGTCGTAAAAGCTACCACAAGTACGTCAAGCACTCTATGATGATTAGATCTTACACAAGAGGTAGAAATAGGGAAGCTATCTTGGCACGGCGACGGCTATCTCGGAGCTCTCTTTCTCAACGCGGCTCCACCTCATCCGTTGTATATTCATCGGAGGGATTGGGCGCGATTTTGACGCTCAAGGACAGGCCCTCCATGAATCTCGAAGGAAGGAAAAATATCGCCTCTCAATCTCAGGACGACGTTCAGGCTGCTTGTCGCAGAGAGAAGCTTCCTCACCAGGAAGACAGTTGCATGCATCCGAATACTGTGGAGGAGTTCGTCTCAGAATTCACTAGGCTATCTGGAAAGTACCACAAAATGGTCGCACAGCCAACAACGGAGCACGCCTCCCGATTAGCTCGTGCTTTAAGGAGCCTAGCTGAGTATAAGGGTAACATTGACGCAGCTACCACCTACGTCGAAGGCCTTTTTATCACCTTTCGTCAGCTTGTCGTTCACGAAGGCAGATTTGACGACCAATCGTCTGCCCTTTTCCATCCCCGCACATCCGAGCTGGACCGCATTGCAACGAAACTTCGCAGGTGCCAATTGTCTATTGTCCATCGTAGAGGGGACGAACGACATGTGTCTCGCATACAGGCGGTGGCGGAAGAGGTGGACCGCCTGTATGGATGGGTTCTGGAACTCGAGATGGAAGCCATGGAGGATCCCGAAGGCCTCCTCTTCAAACATCGCCAGGCCATGCTGATGTACCAGCAGCCGCAGTGATTACGGCGCTAGCATGTGACAGATATGATAACGGGTGCTACTTACTAATCGCTACATTCTAAGGTACCCAGCGCAGCTCCCGCAGATGGGAACAGATTCACCCAGGTTGAAAAACAACTACATCGCCTCTATCCTCCCGTCTTCCATGGAGTATCCAGAACGTGCCGAGCTTCGATATTCAATTCAGGGGAGCATTAATGGCCTCCATCCTGATTGGTTTCAATGATCCTGCTCTACAGGTACTTCGAAATTAATGCAAACTGAGCAGATCCTCATGCATTATGCCCTAATCAATCCTCCCGGTCGGTCGTTTAATGACTAAGGGTCGCTAACGACGTCGAAATAGATAATGAACCGGGCTATATCCTCGGTACCCCCACCTTCCATGGAACAGAAAGAGCATCGTCGACCTTCGGTCAGCGTTCGCAGAGGAGCATTAACAACCTCCATAGTGGGGAGTATTGATATCCTGCTTCACCACTTCGAAATTAACACAAGCGTGGTAGATCCTCGTCTTGGGCGACCATGAATCGGTTACAACTCCTGAAAATTTATCGCTGTCAAGGTATTGCAAGGAAGGTTTGAACTGGTGGACCGCGTATACCGACGTAGGAATAAAAGCTCAAACAATACGCGGCAATTACTTCCGATCGTCAGAACTTGCACCAATCCCGCCTACCGTAAGCGCCGTCGACCCTCGCATCGATGTTCTTGTTCTAATGTCGTCCGATTACCACAGATGAGAACCACCTGGCCTGAAGACCAATACAGCCTCTTATCAGGGACTCTGTACGACATTTTCTTGCGTGGGCAGGCGACTTCTTCTCAGCACAAAACCTGGAGCTGGATTTATAACGAATTTTTCCGCCAACACCCGGTACCAGGACAAGACGACCCCACCGCCGACCACCAACTCGTTGGTGAGCGACAGAAGATGACTCAAAAAGTGAGTTGCCGCTTCTTCCCCAGTTCACGTAAATTTGACCTTCTCATAGAAAATCAGGAACTTCATGTACAACTACAAACCGCGACGCCACCAAAACCATTGAGACGCCGGTGGGTGGGACATTGATACATCTCAGCATACGCTATATTGATACGCTATGTACAGATAATACTGTAACGCTACTGGGACCCGCCGAGCTATTCATGTATATCAAGTTGAAATTGATAAAAATATCACTTTGAAATAACAACTGTACAGGATATACATGAGTCAGGATGAACGGCACTACTGTGAACGCTGACTGTCCAAGTTGCATACTATTCGTCCCTTGCGGTTGTTGATGTAGATTTGGCGGCGGGATTTAAAAAATATAACTAGATTATTGATCAAACAAGGACATCACTTTCGGTCCGAATTGCCGTCACATGAACCTTCACGCCGACCCGTGAGGGCACCCTCCACGGCAAGCACCCTGCGCCAAGTCCAATATCTTACAGGGGAGCATGAATGGCCTCCGTCCTGGTTTGTTTGAATAATCCTGCTCTACCGGTACTTCGAAATTAATGCAACCTGAGCAGATCCTCATGCATCATGCCCTATTCAATCATTCCGGTCAGTCGTTTAATGACTAAGGGTTGCTAACGACGTCGAAATAGATAATGAACCGGGCTATATCCTCGGTACTCCCACCTTCCATGGAACAGAAAGAGCATCGTCGACCTTCAATCTGTGTTTGCAGAGGAGCATTAACAGCCTCCATAGTGGGGAGTATCGATATCCTGCTTCACCACTTCGAAATTAACACAAGCGTGGTAGATCCTCGTCTTGGGCGACCATGAATCGGTTACAACTCCTGAAAATTTATCGCTGTCAAGGTATTGCAAGGAAGGTTTGAACTGGCGGACCGCATATACCGACGTAGGAATAAAAGATCAAACCAATACGCGGCAATTACTTCCGTCCGATCAGAACTTGCACCAATCCCGCCTACCGTAAGTGCCATCGACCCTCGCATCGATGTTCTTGATCTAATGACGTCCGATTACCACAGGATGAAATCCTTGTGGCCTGAAGACCAATACACCCTCCTATCAGGGCCGCTATACACTATTTTCTTGCGTGGGCAGGCGACTTCTTCTCAGTTCAAGACCTGGACCGAGATTTATAATGAATTTTTGCTCCAACACCCGGTGCCAGGACAAGACGACCCCGCCGCTGACTCCCAACTCGTTGGTGAGCTACAGAAGGCGATTAAAAAAGTGAGTTGCCGCTTCTTTCTCAGTTCACGTAAATTGACCTCCTCATAGAGAATAAGGAATTTTATGTACAATAACAAACAGCGGCTCCGCAACAAGCTCGTTTCTCCGTCTGCCGGTAAGCAGGCCACGCTTGCCGGTAAGCATGGGCGCGCTCGGCAACCTGTTGAGATCTACATGCGCAAGCGCTGCACTGGTCAAGCAGGTTACGAGGAGATGGTCAAGAAGGTGCAAGCCAGGACGCTTGCCCTACGTCGGGAAGGGGGGCAAATTGAGCCAGTACTGACTCGGGGCGATGACCTGACGGCCCGCCGATCGATCGCGACCCATTTATTCTCTCAGGAACCCGAGGCCACTCAGAAGCGATTCCAAAAGCGCGCTCTCAAAGACAAGAAGCGAATTCAAAAGCTTAATGCCCAGGCTACCAGAAATGACCGGACACTGAAGAGTTTTGATCTGTGAGTGCTGGCACACCAGTGCGAAGTCCTAGCTAATCATCTGATGAACCAGGGCCCTCGATGCAATGAACGCTCAAATCCATCACTTTTTTAAAGAGCTCTCTCTGCGCACCGGCTGGACTTTTTCAGTGCAGGGAGGGGGACCCACTCCTAGTGAAGCAGGCGCCATCCAAACTATCAAGTGCGTATTACGTCGCCGTTACCTCGGCACTCGGACTGACCATTTTCGGTATCAGCTTACAATTCTGTGACGTGGAAGAAAAGCCTAGTTTCAGCACGGCGTACCAACGGTATGGTGATGCGGTGCTGGGTCCGTTTTCTGAGTACCTGCATCAGATATACAGTGTGTTATAACTAAATCCATTTACGCACGAATTTTGCTCATGAGGACATTACGCAGGCATTCATGAACGCCAGGCTCGTGCCCTTACTAGCAGGACGTCAAGCCAGTCAGGTATGAGGAGTACGTGCTCATCGTTGGTAGCCGCTCACAGTTTTTTTTGTCAGAAGACCCAGATGCTGAGAGCAGCGAATCAGAGGATGGGAGCGACTCGGATAGTGAGGACGAAGCCGAAGACGGAGATGCTGGTGGTCTCGAGGCGGTTGGAGAGAAGACGTCTATAGTCTTGCACAAGGATAGGAACGTTTTGGCATCAAACCCTAAAGATGTTGTGATGCTGGACGAAGTGCGTACAGGAACCTGTGAAGCCGCAGATATCTTCGGTTACAGTGGTGAGTGCCCACCTTACGCTCACAGCGCCAGCATTCAAAGTTTTGACGTGCAGCTACCTCGTACATGGAGCCGCCCAAGACACCTTCCGCCAACCAGACCGATGACCTTAACACCGGTGTCTCCAGCACAGACAGTGCTTTCCTCACGGAGGCTTGGTTCAACGAATACTGTTCGATCAAGGCAGGAACAGGACTACCTGATTTTGAATTCAATTGGTCTATGGATGGTGGTGCACTGCAGCAGAACGTCATCAATCCTAGCGCTGCGGTACTCTCCTCATCAGTCAATCAAACCGTCCCTGGCCCTCTTCTCCCGTTGGCACCGCCAACTGTCGGACTAGCTCAGATCACCGACAACATAGCGACCCTGGAGCTACAAGCGGGGATGACACCCATTCTAGCTAACCCAAAGTCCAGGACGCCGCCGTCATCCAAAGTCAATATCCAAGACGTAGTGGCAAGCATGGACCTGGGCATCCCACGACCATCAACAGTCGATTTGGCCCATGACGTTGTTACTCCGCCTCGGCCCCTTAGTACCCAGCCCGCTCCTTCCCCAGCGCCAGGACCACAATACCCCCCCAATTTGCTACCTTCGCCCTCTCTAAACACCTCAGAAGTGGAACTCCGGTCGTGGAATCCGATGTCAACGTGTCTAGACGAAGTCCTGTCCCAACACTCCCGAACTAGCCCCACCTGGTTACATTCGATGTATCCGGGGGACACCGCGGCGGCGTTGGTTGGGTCCTTTCCGGATATCAGTCCGACGAACCATTTCGACGTTCCTTCTGACCCGTCGTCACCGGGCGTCAACCCCCCTCGGCTCCCACGGTGGGACGCCCCGACTCCTGCAGGCGTTGAACACGGCATAGACGAAGAACACTCAGCCAGACATCTCGATGACGAGCAAGAATTTCCCTCTGCCCTTGGTGATCGTCTAGTTGATCGGCAAGTCCTCAAACCGCCCGCGCCCACTGGGAAAGAGAATGTACCGCCTAAGAGAAACAGGCGGCCGGCTGCCCGTGATCGCCCACAGTGGTTTGATGATAGTATCAAGGAACTCTTGTCCACCCCACTTGGTGACGAATATGAGGAATGCGCCAATCTTTATTTTGCTTTGGAGGATATGCCAACGACAAATCCTGTGAGTCTGATTTCATACAACCCTTTCTATCTGGACTCATGTGCCTGTAAATATCTAGAACAGCCGCCTTGATGCTCAGCATAGACCGCAGCTACTTAAAAAGTGGTTATCCGGCCCGCGTAAACACAAAGATCCCGTCTTTTCGGCCGAGGAAGCGCATGATTTTGCCAATGAAATGACTCGATGGTGGCATGCCATGCAGCCGGCTTGGCGGCAAACCGACGGAGACCTACCGTTGCCACGATATGACGGAGATTTAGCCATACTGCGTAAGGGCGGTCGTAATGGTTTGTGCACCTTCCTCTTTGGGCTGCGCTGGTGGGGGATACTTCGAACCAACGTCGACCGTTGGAACGTTATTCTTAAGGATGTCACGGCCTGCCTCGACAAGTTAGTCACTGGACAGAGGTAAATCTCAGGTCGCTGGACTTCTTTGCTGACTCGCTGCGAAATTGGTTACATGTGACATGCGACTGCTTTTATATCACTTCTTGTTTGCTGTCGTGTTCGTCGCTATTTTGATGCTATTTTCGCAGTGGTAGCATGCAATACCCTACTAGTCATCTAGTCCACAAAACGGTCTGTATGTCACAGTGATGCAATATCTACCTACTTTGATGAATAGACTCTACATATCGAGAACGAACAAACTGAACAAGTGGGTGAGGGGGAGTTGGATTCTGTATCTGCTGAATATTATCTGCTGAAACTAGGGAAATGATACAAAACCAGAACGACGCGAATATTGAAAAAGGACGTAATTTATGACCTATAAGTAGTGGGTATTCATGCATTCATGCCTATGGAATTATTGATAATATCCAAGCAAGGCGGAATGGATGACTTCGACGATTGGGGATTATTTATGTCCCAGAAGCAATAGTTATTCAGGAGCGAGAAACCAGATATTCTGTTGATGGTCACGTGACATGTTCAGGGAATCATTCATCCGCTCATGAACGAATACCAGATGCGTTTCCATGGACCAGCTGCCCGATCCCCTGGCAATATCACCACCTTCCCATGTACAACAATCGACGGCGTGGGCAGCGCGGCTATCTTCTGGAGCGATACCAACAACAACCGGATGGAAGTTGGGCTGTAATCCGCCCCCACAAGAAGTCGGTGGCCAAGAAAAAGCACACAACTATCAAGTCCACGGTCGTCCCTTATAAGCGAATATTCCATACGGACATTTACTCGTCTCGGGAGGGAAAGTTGGACCTTCAACAAACGTTTACGACTATCGCCAGCGAGCATTCCACAGTACATCAATCAGCCCCGTATGTTTCTAACACGGAGGATTGGTGCTTCAACAGTGCGCTCCCAGAGGTACCTGCAACATATCCTGACGAGAATTTGGTCACTATTATGCAGGACCTACTGCATATCCAACCTCAGAGACGGAAACGAACCTGGGAGGTATCGTGAATCTTGTCTTAGTTATCTGATTCAACGCTGACTGCAAGCTTCAGGAGGAGCCTTTGCCACGGTGGCTTCCGGAAATTGACTGCTACTTGGCTGAATTTTTGCGCTTGGAAGCAAAACAGGGCGGCGATGTCTGCGATATGTGCAGGGCGGAGGAACAAGGAAGCTATCGCTGCACAATTTGCGCAGATGTAGCCAACGTATGCGATAACTGTATCTTGGAGGCTCATGCGGGACTCCCGTTCCACCATATTGAGGTGACCTTTATTCACCCTCTGTCGCAGCCATCATCTGAGAGCAGAATTGCATAGCATTGGACCGGCGAGTTTTATCAGAAAATTACACTGAGGTCTCTGGGCCAGGTGATTCAGCTAGGCCATGCTCGCTCCGACCCATGTGTTTCCCCTTGCGCAGCTACCCGCAAGCTGGATGTCATCGATATCGACGGAATTCACACCATTGATGTCCACTTCTGTGACTGCCATCGGGCACAACCCCACTATGTCCAACTCCTGCGTCGACGATGGTTTCCCGCTAGTGTGGAAATTCCTCGTACTGCCGTAACATTCCAAGCCCTCCGCCACTACCAGATGCTCTCCTTCATGTCCAAAATATCGGCGTACGAATACTACCATTCATTGGCTCGCCTAGTAGATAATACGGGGACGGAATCATCGCCGGTAGGCCCTCATGTATTCCTGACGATGCGAGGCTGAAGACCATTGACAGGATAAATTGCAAATATTCTTGAGAGTGGTTCGGGAGTGGCGCCACATTCGCCTGCTCAAGCGTTCAGGCCGAGGAAACGATCCAACTGGTGTCAAAGGTACCAAACCGGGGGAATGCGCAGTCCTCTGTCCAGCATGTCCTCAACCAGGTATCAATATGGTCGATACCAGGGAAGGAGAGAAGTGAGTTCATATTTGCGTCTTCCAAAATTCTTCTCATAGCTATTGCAGAGCATATCTGGATCGTCTCTTCATTGCTGTAGATGCCAATTTTAGGCTGAAGCGTAACAATGTATCTAGCGATGAACAGGATCCTGGACTGAATGCCGGCTATGCCTACTTTGTCGAGAATCAAGCTTTCAAAAATTACCTTCAAAAGTACAGTGACCTCTTACCTGAGGAGACCAACACATGCAACAACCACGATGCGATCAAATTAGCCCAGCTACGCGGGAAGGGTACAGCTGTTAGTGGTGTGGGAGCAGTGGTTTGCGCTCGGCACGATATGCGTCGCCCCTTGTCAGTGGTGGATTTGCAGAAGGGCGAAGCATATCTTAATATGGATTATGCCGTTCTATCGACCTTGCAGTGCAATACACCACAACAACTCGTCATCTCTTACGATATCGCGTGCCAGTGGACAGTCAACCTGTGGAATCGGATTGCGATATATGGTCCCGGCATGGCACCCCCTCAACGTCCCGAAAACGTCATTGGTCTGGTTCCCAAATTCCATCTTCCGGCGCATATTTTTCAGTGTCAGCAAAATTTTTCTTTCAACTGGACCCCGCACGTCGGACGCACTGATGGCGAAGCCCCGGAGAGAGGATGGACGCGCTCTAATTTGGTGGCCAGTAGTACAAAGGAAATGACGGCTGGGTCTCGAAGAGATACGCTTGATGATCACTGGGGTGACCACAACTGGAGAAAAGTAACCTCAATCGGTGCGTTCCTTAGCGATGTAGCCTTTGTTTCTTCAACCCACGTCCTTCGTTTCCAGGTGAACAACTACTTCGCAAGATCAAAGAAGCTGTACCGGAGATGGTCGACCATCGCGCTGCACTAGAAGACTTTTCTCGAAGCATTTCGAAAGAATCGTCTCACCGTGTTCAAGAGTGGACCCAACTGGTAAAAGACTGGGAAAATGGTGCCAGCACAATGAACCCTTATGTTCCCGCTGTTAAACGTATGTCATTCAGGACTTTCCCTCCTCCACCATTGATATAGCATAGAGCAGCTTTGACCTTGGCGAGCGTTCGGGTTAAACTCGCAGAGAAGGAAAGCCAAAAGTTGACAGCGTCGGATCACACGGTGGTCATGTCTGCTAGCGAGCTCATAACAGTAGGAATTCAGCTGGAGTCTGCGCAGTATGTCGGTACTTTTTGTCTGTGGCTGTGGCTAATACTGAAGTTTACAGAGTTGATGTGGGTGGAGACGCCAAAGCGTTGGGGCCCCATGCAACTGATATCGCTCGGGGTAACGTTCTGATTGCCAGTAATCGGTTACGTCGAAGTATCGATGGCTGGATAGACTCCCAGCGAGTGCACGTCCCCAGTGTGCGTGCCCTTCGTCAGCAGGAGTGCCAATCAAGAGGTGACGAACGCGTGGAAGTGTGGGACATCAAACTGTGGATGCCGTCCCAACTTTGTGCCGCACAGAAGACTTGCGAGAGGGATATTATGGAGTATGAATGGGAATTACGTATCGCTCAGGCGGAGGAGGCGTTGGATGTGATCCGCAGGAAGGTCATTCTCGAAACCTATGTGATGAAGCACAAGGACAAGTACACGCATGGTCAGCGTCAGGGAACGAAGTCGTCTCGACTGCTAGGGGATGCAAAAGGAAGCAAAGAGAGAAGTATTGCAGCCTACAATCGTGCATATCTGTCCCTGTGTGCCCTGGAGCAACCACTCGAGAAAACGGCATGGCGGAACCACTATCGATATCTGGAGAAGGAAGACATGTACCCTCTTAACAAAGACGGTACGGATTCGGGACGTTACGACGAAGTAATGGAAGAAAACGACCCGGCTCCCAGGAAGAAGAAGGGTAAGAAGAAAGCGGCAAGCAAGACAGCGAGTGCAGGTCCAAGTAACTCGAGGTCTTCAGGGATCGACGAAGATACGCGAAGGCGGGCTCTAGGTGAAGGCCATCGTCGCCTATCATGGATATGGATGGCGTCGGGCTCTTTAAATAGCCAGAGTCCCGAGGACATGGTCGACAGTAAGTCGTCTGGTTTGCTTAGATTACCCAAGGTCTGATTGGTGTTGCACAGCGTTACGAATCGAATGGTGTAAATGCCGAGCTCGGGCAGAGCGATGGAAGGAGGAATGCGAACTTGTTAGGGAAGAGATGGACAGAGTATCGCGATTCTTCAAATGGGAAGCGCAACGTTGGACACTCAGAGCAGAGGAAGCGATTCCTGGGACAGCAGGGGGCCCTCGCGCATATGCTCTTCGTCAAGCGGCGTTGAGAGAGGATATGCACAGTCACTGTGTCCAAACGTGGTTGTACGTGGACCAGTGGATCGAGCTTGGGCAAGTTCCGCCAGAGGACGACGACGAAATGGGAGATCAGGGGACATAATTGGCCAAGGATACTAGCTCGCTACTCAGGCACCAAGGTCCGTGTACCTCTCTTTGAGTGTATACCGTTAATGATTTTTCAGTCGAATATATACAGGTTATCCTTTCAGACCTACATGCCTCCCCCGACTTCTTTAACGGGATTCGAATTTGGCGTACTAATTCCTATCCCCGTGTCTCCAACCCAAGAAATATAACACGACGTTCAATATTGGAGAGCGGCAAGATCATCATCTAGTCACGCCGATCAATGGGCTTCCAGTCAGACGCACTTCAATCCACTAACCAAACGAGATTGAATTATGAAGAGGTCATCTCATTCTGCCCACAACACAAATTCCCTTCCTCCCAGCGGAGACACCTTCAAATATATCCCCTGTGGATCACGATCTTAACCGCCCAGTCAGCATTACCCCCCCCAAAGAATGATAACACTCACCATGAACGCATCGCACCCAAGATCCGTCGTCGTCGACCGAGGGTACATCATGTGGTGGTTGCTGCAACTCGATGTAGTCGTCGTCGCCTTCTGAGTCGCATCAGTGTGGACAGCGCGAGCATTCGTTCGATTTAGCACGTACCATGGACCCGGGAACATCCGCAAATCAACTCTCTCCACCAGCGCACGCTCGCTCTGTCCCCATTGCCCACCCAAGTCAGGCTGTGTCGCGGCAGCTGCTCTCCCCCTCCTGCTTACCTGATCACGCCCATGAACATGCCCATTGAACGGCAAGGAACACAACTGTGGTGATTCGTGACGAGTTGGGGTCCCGCAAGAAGTTCGAGATGGTTGTTTGAACAGCGAGGAATACGGTGGTGACGAGTCGTGACGAGTCGGGGTCCCGCGAAAAGTTTCTTTTTGATTGCTTACATCACTCGTTGAATTAAATAAAATACGATAACTTCTACAAAATATAGAGCCTTAGAACAAACACGATAACTTCCACAAAACAAAGTGCAGAAAGCAAAGAAAATAGCGGAGTGTGGAGATCTCCGAAGAAGATGTAACGAGGCACAAGAGAAAGCCGGCGGTTCAGTACATCTCCATCAGATCTAGCAGATGTCCAACCTACTTTCGTCTAAGGGGAGGGTACCTGGGCGGGTCGGGGCGACGTTCAAGCCACGAGTGCACCACTTGAGACGACGACAGGTGAGTTGGTCGTCGTGTTACTAAAGAAGAAGCCCAAGCTGACTCCCTACTCTCATCTATAACACCCTTGGGCAGGGCTCCCGTGATTATACATAACGCTTTATGGGTGGCTACCCTTACTCATTAATACTGGTGCACCTAAGAGATGACTCCAGGAAGCTCTCCAGACGGCTTTCGCTGGTGCAAACTTCACCGTTCAAACTTCGGGTACCAACGCTGGTGGTCATGCTAGCACTCTTCGCATTGACCTACCAGTCTTCAAGGGCACCCACAATGAGGACGTCCATGCTTGGTTGAGCATCCTTGACGACCAACTCAGCGCCAGCCATATTGCTGTTGCAGACTGCACAGTCTCTGCATCTGGACTTCTTCGCGACAATGCACAGACATGGTACTTGGCACTCAAGCGGACCAACAATGACCACCCACTAAGCTGGGATGATTTTCGTGCAGCGCTTCTCCAAGAGTTTGATTCGCCTACTCAGATTGATGAATTGTGCTCAGAAATGGACAGGGTTCACTACTCGGGGGATGTCTCCAACTATTGTTTGAAGTTCCAGAGGGTAGAGATGCAGATTAGTGAGGACGAGATGACATTTGGAGACCAGAAGTACTTTTTCCTGAAGCATCTTCCTCACGATCTCCAGGTACATATCCGCAAAGCTACACCGCCAAACATGGCTGGCGTCTACGAGTCAGCCCGATTCTGGGAACAGCTCCATCATACAGGCAATCGGGGAGTTTTCGCACGTCCTTCAGGTTTGTTGAATCATCCTAGAGGCCTTAGGCATACTCCGGCTATGCGTATGCCACCTTTCACACTTCCTTCTACTCACTATGGCTCACCCTCATACTCAGCAGCCCCTCCATCTTCATCGCTCGGTCCTGGACCAATGGACCTTGACAACTTCAAGCACCGCCACTCTGCACCACTCCCATAGCACCGGCGTCCCAAGGACAAGAGCAAGGTCAAGTGCTATGGCTGCAGTAAAATTGGACACTACATCCGTGAATGCCGCACTACTCATCGTCCTGCACCACAAAACCCTTCCCAGCCTGGCCCATCACACCCTCGTCAGCCAATGTTCCTCCTCGACAGTGGTGCTGAGACCAACACTCTTGATGGGGAGGCCGAAAAGTTTTTACAGGACGTGGTGGATCAGCTAGTGAAGGATACAGATGAGGACCAGGCTTTCTATCTCAATAAAGGCAAAATGGAGGCTTACCCGCTCACATCTCCCTTGCTCAACCTTGACCCTGAGTCTCCCAGTGACGACCCACTCCCAATCTACGATGTCTACATCTCCCGCTGCATCAATCGCTGCCGCCGATTCCTTGGCTCCCCCTGCTATATCACGGCGAAAGTTATTGTTGACACCGGCTCGGGTAGCTCTTACATCTCGTGCAAAAAGGCAGAGATTATGGAGATCACTCCTCGGGAAGTCCATGGTGCAGGGAAGACAGTCATCTATGCATTCACCAAGTTCATGGTGCGAACGGGACCCATCAAGGAGGTTACGCTAGCCTATATTCTTGAGGAAGGGAGTGGATTTCAGTATGATCTTCTCCTCGGACGTAACTGGATGCGACGCTATAATGCCAAGCCTAACTGGCTTGACAATACTGTTGACTTGACATGCCCGAAGACCCATTGTTCTTTCACCATGCATGCCAACCCTTCTTCCTCTTTCAATTTCAACCTCGAGGCTTTCCCACTTGCAGCAGACGCCACATCCAACGATGCACCGCCACCTGAAGACGACAACTACGCTGACCTTCCGGAGCTCACAAAAATTGATAGTAATGACGAGGAGACCGACTACGACGCTGACTCTGAGGACTCAGATACCGAAACATTGGTTGATCAAACTATCCCTGCCAACGACTCTGTCAGCAAAGCTCCTCATGTCAACATGAAAGGTCTTGGAGCAAAACTCAAGGCTCTTGCAATGAAGGCTTGCCCCAAAGTCTTTTGAAAGAAGGTTGGTAACCCACCTGATCGCAAATGGAGCCTCAATATCGAGAGCGGCGACAACCCTCCTGTGAAGATTCGTGGTCATCCTCACTCTCCTCCCGAACATGAAGCCATCCGAGCATTCATTGATGAAGGTCTCGAGGATGGCATTGTCGAGCCGTCTGACTCTCCATGGTCAGCTCCTCTAATCCTTGTTCCCAAGAAGGATGGTACGCTGCATGTTTGTGTTGATTTTCATGCACTAAATCGAGTAACAAAGAGAAATGCTTACCCATTACCCCGGATCGACGACTGCTACCAAAATCTATCTGGCGCAAAATACTTCACCTTATTGGATCTAAAATCCGGTTATTGGCAGGTATGCCTCTCCCCCGATTCGAAGCAGAAAACCGCATTTACGTGTCGTTATGGTCACTTTCAATTCACCGTCATGCCTTTTGGTCTTTGTAACGCCCCTGCCATCTTCCAAAATATGATGAACGACATTCTTCAGCCTCTCATTGATCGATGTGCCATGGTCTACCTCGACGACATTATCGTTTCCTCACGTACCGCCGACGATCACGTCCATGATGTGCTTGCTGTTATCAAATTGCTTGCGCAAGAAGACCTGGTTGTTAATGGTGAGAAATGTCATTGGGCTCAAGATGAAATTCTTTACCTTGGCCACGTCGTTTCTGGTTTAGGGATACGCCCAAACCCTACCAAAGTCGACGCTATCAAGACCTGGCCTCATCCCAAGACCATTACCGATGTTTGTGGATTCCTCATGCTTTGTCAATATTACCGCCGTTTCATTCATAGCTTCGCGAAGGTTGCTGATGGTCTTTTCCGACATCTTCGTGGTGCGCCGAAGAAGGGATCTGCTATTGAATGGACCCAAGACAGTGAGAAATCATTCAACGCCCTAAAATCGGCACTCACCTGCGATAAATTTCTAGTCCATCCAATCCCCTGGCACACCTTCGTGATAGACGCTGATGCTTCTGGTGGTAGTATTGGGGCTGTACTACAACAAAGCCTGGAGGCTTGGTCTCAAGAGTAGGAGAAGGAGCATGGTTCGTCGCCAAAACGGTTCGATTTCAAAGAGAAGGACCTCCGAACCATTGCTTTCGAGTCTCGCTGCTTGTCTCCCACTGAACAGCGGTACTCTGCTCAGGAACGAGAAATGTTAGCCATTGTCCATGCTCCTCAAAAGTTTCGTGCTTACATTGAGGGTTCTCCCGTTGTTGTTCGCAGTGACCATGAATCCCTAAAGCATGTCCTTACTCAGCGCAACCTTGGCTGTCGTCTCACCCGCTTCGTGGACGACATATCCCATTTCGACCTCCACATCATCTACCATCCTGGACATTCCCAGCTTGCAGCTGATGCCCTCTCCCGCCGAGATGAACTTCCTCCCACCTCCGATGCAGCAGGCTACCAGCCTCGTTCCATCCATGCTACTGAGCTCGAGGCTGAAGAAACCGAAGCAGACCGTACCAAACTATTCTCATCAACCTTCGGTACGCTGGCGCGCTATCGCAAAGAGCTTACTGATGGTGCCAATCCCTCGACGATTGGTACGGGGAAATACTTCGTTGAAAAAGGTGTTCTATTTAAAAACACCAACCCCGATGATGAAGAAGGAGGAGATGACACCATTATGGTTGTACCAACATCCCTTCCCGAGGCCGAAAATATCATCCGTGCTCTCCATAACGATCTTGGACACCTAGGTATTACAATCGTCACTGCAGCTCTTCGTCAACGAGTATGGATGCCGTACCTTGGAGAACTAGTCGAGCGGACACTCTGCGCTTGCAATCCATGTCAGTTCACTCGACGCGAACCCTCTATTCCTCAAACTCTCCATCCCCTTCCCCGCGTTGACATCAGTGACATCTGGGCCTTCGACTTTGTCGGTCCCCTCACTAAAACAAAGAACGGAAATCAGTATATCCTCAATTCCATGGATCTAGGGACAGACTTTGCTTACGGTGTGGCTCTTCCCCGTCGTTCAGGCGAATCTGTGATATCCTTACTCCGTCTACTCATATCTCTACTAGGGACGCCGTCAGCTATCCTCACCGACAATGGAGAAGAGTTCATGTCATACCTTGTCCAAAATTTCCTTCAACGCATGAAAATTCGTCACCTCCATACCTCACCATATCATCCACAAACCAACGGGCATCTTGAGAAGTTCAACGACACCTGCGTTCAGATGTTAGCTCGCTATACGGCGCCTGATAGGCAGGATGAATGGGACGAGTACTTGCCTGACACTTTCCTGGCCCACAACGCCCATATCAACCGATCCCCGAAACACTCTCCCATCTATATGCTCTGCGGCCGTGAACCTCGTCTCCCTCATGACACCGTCTACAATACCACCCGCCTCCCTCCTACCGACCAAGAGATCGAAATCCTTCAGAATCGACGCCTTGAATTCGTCCACAACTTGGAGAAGTTCAGAAAGGATGCCAATGCAAAAGGACGCGAGCTTCTTGAACGGATTGCGAAGGAGCGAGAAGACGGATACTTGGAGCGGGGTCTAGCAATTGGTGACCTAGTCAAGAGACAGAACGAACGTCAGTCAAAGCTCCACCCCCGCTGGGATGGACCTTTTATCATTCGTGATATTTCAGATAAGAATACTTACCAGTTGATGACCAGGAATGGCTACATCCTCCGAAATCTCTACAATGGAGAACGGCTTCGTCGATATCACCCACCAAATGGTGACACTTTGCTCTGGTATGCCTCTGCAGACCTGCAACGGCGCGATGCACATCAAAGGATGAAGAGAAGGGCGACGTAACCGTCACTCGTCACACCTACCTCGGTCCATCACACTCCCAATTCGGTACTCAACTGCAACTGCACTTCAACGCCTCAATTCTCGCTCTCGACATTCCTCTTTTTGCAGGAGCAAAAGTCTTAACGAGAGGGGTAATGTTGTATCCCCCTGTAGCTGCGTCTATTTGCTCTTATTTTCTTCTCTTGCCTATGCCTTCCCCCAATTCCTGGCTCGTCTTTATCTGCCTCCGTCACTCCACTATTTTCATTATGACTTCGCTTGTACTTATATGACTTAGCTTTGACTCATATTATTGTACCTATGATTCATTCTATTCATTTCTCTTATCCACCAATTATCTGTACTTTTATTACGGCTCCGAATTATCCTGTACATTGGTATAAAAGACGTAGGGACAACAATACAATTAGAATTCTCTCATCGCTACTCCCTCCGAACCGGCATCGGACTTAAGTGGAATAGGGCGATACCTCAGCCTTCGAGACTAGCATTCCGTCATACATACTGGGTGGAGAACTGACATCACCAAACGTCATTGCTGTACATTGTCACTTAATTTGTCCCCTTGCATTCCTTCATTAGACTTCAATCACGACGACCATGAGCGACGAATTTGGACGAGCACATTTCAAAGATTCCCTCGTTGATGACTGTGAACTTTTTCTTCGATTTCGTTCAACAGACATTAATTAATCTTGCGATAAGCTGCTACCATTGATTTTGTGACGAAGAATTACCCTTCCGAAGGAGACAGTATTCTGTTCCACTTTTCTTTGAGTGATCCATTTTTGACTTGTTCCGTACAGCGACGTCTTCAGGAGGATGGGGAGGTCCTCCTGAAGGCGTGTGGGGAAATGAAGCTCAGAGAAGTGGCGTTGATACCAGCAAAGCCGACACAAATAAAACCGACACAAAAACGGGTCTTGTTGACCAGTCTGTGAATGGGTCAAATTTGAAGGGCCAGATCCAGGATGCCAACCAAGGGGCGGATAGGTCTTGAAACGAATTATGCCAATTTCCATGTATGGTCCAAGATATGGGCCATCATGTTTACTGTAATCCAATCTTAATGAGAGCACGGATTTCGAAACTGTTTGCGAGGAGTTCATCGTGAGCACACTGGTTGATCGTTTGGTTTGTGATTGCTGACCACGGTCTGTATCCGTTTAGGCACCTTGTACATAGATTAATTGACTTATTTCCGGTCCTTACACCCATATTCTACTTGAATGAAGCAGATATTTTCATTGTAGGCGCTTTTCCTCTCCTCTTTTGTTTTGGGTGCAGCAAATTGTGACGAACACATTCGGTGGAGGTTTCTCCCTCTTCTATTGTTGTATGAATCCGATGAAGGACCTATTCATCGGACATTTTCTCTCTATCCTCTTCTATCTGATGGTGGTGAACGCTTAGATATACCTTCCGAATGCTTTGGTTTTCCTACACCTTGTATCTTATGGCGCTTGTATTTAGTACAGTATTTGCAGTGACATACCAGGATGCTGAAGAACAGGTTACTCAGTGATGGTTTATTGCTGGGATTGGGATTCGAATTCGTAATATTAGCATTGGATCTCGGTCCTCGGCTTCGATTCTAAAGCTGGAAGATATGATGTGAGTAAAGAGCACCGCGGAGCCGTGGAGTACAGCTATTGAAGGATATCATGGCCCTTCCCCGCTAGGTCATCCACCGGCACCTTTCGCTCCACCGGCGTGTTACAGTGTCCGATCTCGTCCATCGAATGCACCAACCATCTGGGATACACTGGTGCCACATTGTCCTATGCACAGGGCATGGATATCACAAAGAAAGAAGGCTTTGGAGAGTTGAAAGTCCTCTGCATGATATCCTTGCTGCGTAGCTCCTGTGCTTCTATGATGTCCCTTAAAATTTGCGTGTTATGATATATGATTAGGTCAAATAGTTGGACAAATTAGCTTGGGATGCACACCTTACCCGTAGGCTGATAACCCCGAGATGCTCACGGATACCTGATCGGCGTGGGTTAGCCGTACACGTGTCATAATGGGCTGTCCATGAGTGCTAGACGGTACGGTATGGTGTCCGGTACAGTCACAACACCGTACTACCTAGGACACGGGCAACGATTGTCAATTTTCTGGTACAATAGACATATTAGGCAAGATAAAATCGATGTCAGGGCGCACAAAAAGTGCTGCTACGCGCTACTCACTTTTAGGCTTGACGTCGATGGTATTATAAGCCTCTGAATACCTCAAAGACGAGTACGCATTGCAAGGAGACTGTATACTTCAGTACCATGTTATTACTCTCCAATACCGGACATCGGTCATCTGTGCACGCTCCCTACCTGAGGTTACACCAACACCGAACAAAAGGCCTTCGGTTATCTCAACAGGGAATAGTATTAAACTGTATTGCGATTACCCTGCATTTTGCATCCGTGTGATCGGCTAAGGATCGGCCATACCAGTATCGGTGACTTATCGCCGGCAACTAAACGTCGCACCTTGAGAGAAAACTACCATCATGTTATTTACCATCCCCATCCCTGCCCTCTGTGACCGAACAACCTCATCCTGTATATCTGAGTAAACCGTCATGCCTGCCTTGACTTCTTGATTTTCGAACCTCCCTGACTGATCTTGTTACGGCCGTTGTTGACCAGTGATCCTCGACTGGTCACTGGATTGCTACGAGTCTCAGTGGCTTCTGATTCCCTGTGTCAAGATGGTGTGGCTAGACTACAGGTTTGAATCATGCGCTTATGTCTGGAGATAATTGCTCGTATATTCGACGCCTTGGCATCTAAACAATATCGTCTTCATCTTTTGTGTTTTCCCTGGATGGGAACGTGGCTGGTGATTACTCCGGTGCTTTCCCGACGTTAACCGTTTTACCGAGTCCATAATTAACCTGAGCGCTCTACGCTTCCCAGACGTAACCTTCGCAGGAGGATCTGCTAAAGTCGTCTCATTTCTTTCATCTTCTACGCAGGTGTTCTTCGTTTGTATCCTTGCCTCATAGATATCGCTCTCACTTCCACACTTATCGGTTCCGATAGCGGAATGCGAGTCCTACGTCGTCAAGTCGTTTTGATATGCGGTGGCGGCGGCATGTGTTCTTTACTGCCCTTACCTCCTCCCTGTATCTACTCAGCCTAATCTCGGGACCTGGCCCGTTCTCTTACTTTTTTTTTTCTTTTGCACCCGTCCAGTCTTTCAGGATCACCTTTGTTAAAATATTGAAGCTTGAAGGCTTGCGATCTCTATAGCGATATTCTCACTATCGTGGCTAATTCGGTGTTATCTTGGAACATTGCCATCGCATCCCTGACACAGTCGGACCTATCACACGGCCCTTCGGTCTTTAAATCGATGTTTGTACGCAAGGGTCGGTGTGATTTTCTCTGATTTTCCTCATGATATATTGATTGATATCAAACGTCCCAAACACTCAGCTATATGGACCCTCGAATATTTCGGTACCGCACCCGTTCGTGTTTCGTTGATGTCATCTACTCCCGTAAAGTGGGCACGGGTCCAAAAGTCTTTTATTATCTGTCCAATGTCATGTACACTTCTCATCTTTTCTTCACTCGCACTATCCGCATGTTTTGATGAGATTGGGACTAACGATATAGGAGGATCTGATTCAAGCCCGAGCTTATTTTAACCGGGCCGGCAAATAGCCTACTATACTTCCGTCTTGTGGCCCCTTTCACTCCTATGCTACTATTTAGGCAGGGTTGTCTCTCGCCATTGTATTCCTGCCGCAGTGCCTGCCATTCCTGCCTTCAGCTCAGTATTCACACACACGACGAACGCCGCGCGTCATCATTCAACATTACCCTTCCCCATAAATTAAAATTTCATTACCTCATGTCAATATGACGTCAATACCGACGCTTCTTTTGTTAGATGACATCAAGGACTGGTTTAGATTCGCTTTTGAGCAGTCCGCCTGTCACTGCAATGCTAGCATACAGTTTCTAGAAAGTATTTCTATCTTCCCTATCTCTCCAATTTCCCAAAGTATGCGGAATTCGAGCGAAAAAGGAGAAAAGGAAATTAGGCCGGCCATGACGTCAGCACGTGGGACAATGACGTAGAGCCCTCACGACCGGGCAAAAAGCAGGTCAATTTGAATTTTCCTTTCTTATCCATCATCCCCCATCACCCTTTACTCCACACCGCCTACATCATACTCAATTCCACGTATTTCTCTTCCATTCGTACCTCCAAATTACTGCCATCCAAGCCCAGAAATCAGAAATCGAGAGAAAATGGGCGGTGACCACAAATGCCCCGTTTGCCAAGCGACGTTCACCAGACCGCAGCACGTCGCGCGCCATATGCGTTCGCGTGAGTCGTTTTCGCTCCACTTTGTTTGACTTTGTGGTACTCATTATTCTGATATTTCTCTACCGTGCTTTCTCCACCAACTCTCCACTCTTCGTTATGAATCGCTCCGAATTCTGATTCCCAGATACTGGCGACCGACCGTACAAATGTACACATTGCGGCGACCAGTTTGCGAGGAGGTAGGAGTATATTTCCTTCAGGTTTCCGTGATTATTCCCTCACGGGTCTCCTAGCGACCTCCTCTCACGACACATCAACAAATGTCACGCTTCCGCGTCGACGACGACCAATGAGAAAGGCAACGGCCGACGGAAAGCCTCGGCTACGCGTGCTACAACCAGCAAGCAAGCATGCGACCAATGCGTGCAGAGTAGTCTGCCCTGTGATGGGTGTAACCCGTGCTGTGAGTTTTCTTTTCATTAATTCTGTCCTGGTTAGCTTCGACGCCGTTGGCCGGCTTGACACTTCATTTGAGCCGACCCTCTATGAGGTACTCATCATGAAACTGTCAAGTCTATGCCATTGGCAGACCGCTGGCCTACATTTATGCTGAGCGGCTATTTCGGACCATGAAGAACCTCCGAAAGTGGGTGGATACCGTTTTAAACTTTGACACAGAATTTTGACCACAACAGAATGCGCTGAAATTCCATTTAATGGCAAAGCCGAAGCATTTTGTTGTGGTCAAAACATAGTGCCAAGTTTTCGACTGTTTCAATCATTTCCGTTGCGTTTTCGCGCGAAATTGTCACCTGCCAGGTTTACTTCAATTCCAAAATTGTGCTGATTAATATCGCCGTAGCTAAATGCGTACAACGTAAATGTCGTTGTACATTCGTCAAGTTTCACCGACAGACAGCGCCGGTTGGTCCAGGTCATAATCCCAATCCTTCGGCCCACATACCACCAACCGTGCCGCGATCGTATCTTCCTCCATCCGTGTCCGTATCATTCCCAACTCAGCAACAATTCTCTTTCCCACCTCCGCAAATGTATCCGCCCAACCTCGACGACTACCAGTCCAAATACCGCGAGCTCATGCATACGCAGACGCAGCAGCCCAGCCCGGAAATGTACCCTCCGACTCCGACATGGATGAATTACGGCGAGCCTGCACACGATATTCTTGGAGGTTCCAGTCTCACGAGAACACATTCGCTAGAGCATCATCAAAATCACGGCTCCCACTCCGATTCGAACCAGATTTATGGCGGAGGCGGGGGCTGGGTCAGAAGAGATTCTTTTTCAGAGAGTGGAGGCAGCAGCGCCGCAAGTAGCAGCGTCCACTTACCGCTTTACGAGAACGTTGATCCTTCAACAGCGGCGGCAGCGGCAGATGCACGCCTAGAAGCATTCGGGCTGATGAGCCTTGAGGAGCCCAACGCCCTCTATGATGGAGCTGCACCGTTCTTTGATGGTATATTCCCATCCTCGTCGGCGCAACAGACATCTACAAGCAACCATGTGCCGGTGGCCAGCATGATGCAGATTCCAACTCCTCGTGAAGCGGAGACCAGGGAACTCCGTGAGTTTTGGAAGGAGTACATGCGCAGCACGCCCTTAAATCATCCAGCTAACCACGCCCATTCGGCATCGCCACCGCATCCGGTAATGAGTCCTCCGAGCGCCAGGAAGCGTGTGTCCAGTTTACCAAGTGTGAAGACGCCAACGGAGAACATCGTCGGTGGTGGTGAGGCCAAGGGTGGATTTGAGGATGCAGTGATGGCTCGGAAAACGCTCGGAAATTTAAGTATGGGGGGAGTTCAGGGGATTAAAGGCCGACGGATGACTCATATCAATCCCCCGTCGTTGTCGACATCGATTCCCCCGCCGCCGTCGCACCGCCAACAGCCGGTAAGCCACGGGTCGGCGTACGGATTCTCCCTCGCTGGGGCGATGGGCGACGGGGAGCGGCCGAATTTTAAGCGGCTCCCTAGCCAGGTTCTGGAACCGCTCGGGGGGTCCAAACGGGTGAGAGGTGACGGAAGCGACGAGGGAGGAATGGATATGATCAAGGTGGAAAGTGGCGAATGACTATATGAACGCGCATATTAGAAAAGTCTTCGTTTTACCTGCTATGATGCATTTATGTTAGATACCAGTTGTTTTGTCAAAATATCCAGATGATAATTATTATGTGATGTGAGCGGACTTTGCAGACGTCGGAACGAGATGACAAGTTGAAGTTGAGACGCAACAGAATGACGGAATTACCCCACTCGGGGTCATGGTGTCGACGCCAGGTGCTTCACAGAGGGTGTAGTTACTACGATATTAAGTAGCCAAGCAAGAAGTAAGAATGCATTTGATCGTAGTCTTGAGAAGCGGCTCAATTGCTGAATTTTAAACATGTTGGAAAACCACAAAAGAAAAATATATTCGACATACAACAAGCAGACTCTCTGGCTGGGAGTCGAACCCAGCTTTCGCGCGCAACATTCATGACAGGCGCGTGTACTAACCGATATACTACCAGAGATATAGACAAGTTACAGTAAATAAATATAACATCGCATAGCACTCGCCCACAGACGCAGGCCCCAGGGTTTTGGTTTGCCCAGCGACTGAAGACCAGTTCGCTCCTGGTCCGCTCCACTGTCCAGCGGGCCCCAGACCTGCTTTTGTACTTCCTTCCTTCGACCCACGGTCTTTTTTTTTTTTTTTTTTCAAAGAGGTAGCTTCCCGTGCTTCCTTTGTTTCTTTCCTGACACCTGTGCTCTCTTGTTACCATGATACAGTGATATTAAACATAATCTCCGCATCGTCCGCATCCCAAAGGCTATTGTTATCTCCGAGGCTCTCACGTCCTAAACATCAAAGGACATATATTTTTTCTGTGAGCGTTTACCCACCAAAGTACACCCTAATAAGGTCTAGATGGTACATCGCTAAGTAGAGCTTGAGTAGAGCCGAATGCCCCACTTGGTCTGGAGTGGGAATTTCAAGGTGTTGTGTCTGAATTTCTGTTTGCCGACTCCATCGAAGCCGCTCTATCCATGCAAATAGACGTTCGACGGTCAATTCTTCACTCCAGAAGGCATTACATCGTACACGAGTTTCGTCAGTGCTGAGAACCGGGTCTCATCACGAGGGCTACTCATACAGGAGACCACTGCACCATCCGGATGCCTAATCTTTCTCGAGATGTCAGAAAAAGGTTAAGTCTCGTTGCAACTGCCGCAAGCAGCCGGGAGCATTCTACGCCTTCAGTTCAATCGAACCATGACCTCCCGGACCATTTCTGGTTTGCATACATTGATATTTTGTTAACCTTCACACCCTCGAGACCCTTAATCACCGGACCCAGCTCTCGATACGTCGAAATCGTACAACATTTCAACGGGACAACTCCTTCTCCTGGATTCGTAAACCGCGTCACCAGCAACCGCTCCAATGTCTCCTGCGTAAATCCAAAGTTATCGTCGAGTTTAAGCTTCTCCAAACTTGGACACAGCTCGCCACTGGCGAGCGCTTCAAGGAGAGTATCTGTGACCACTGGGGATCGCGGACGGTGGGCCTCATTCCAAGGGTAGTCAAAATCCTTTATCCTAAGCTCGGCGAGCGAAGGAAGGAGGTCTAGACAGGAAATAAGGACTTCTGTCGAGGTAATGGATAGATGTGACCGGAGCTTGAGCTTCCTCAGCGTGTGAGAGCAACGTGTAATGAACCCACGCAGTGCAATGAGAGAAGCGTCGTCAGCAGTAGCTTCATGGTGGAGCCCGTCGACGTCTAGCAGTTCGAGGACCGGAGCTACGATGTACGTGAAGAAGTCGGGTAGGTTAAGGAAATTTGGGGCTGCTACAGGCGAACCACGGAACGCGCATACTTCGATTCTTAACGACTTGAGGTGAGCAAGATGGGCGGTCACAAAGGCTACAGCGTCCTGAGCGTCTGGATGAAATCTTTCAGAGGTAGAGATACGGCAGTGGATGAGATTTGTGCATGCAGCGAGGATTACGAGCATCTCAGGGGTGTTTATATCCCAGTGTTCGCAACGCTGAAGAGTAAGAGTAGTGATGTTCGGGAGGAGTTCCAGGAAGGAGCCCTTTCGAAGGTCCGGTGAGAACGAGTTGAAGGAAATTCTACGAAGATTTGGCGTAGTCGCAGTGGAAAGAAATGGAAACTCGATATGCTCGAACTGAAATGGCGTATGATAGTCAGACGTACCCAGCTCTATCGATTCGAGAAAATCATATTTCTGATCGGCTGGAAGGTCGAAGAATATGCTCAGCGAGAATGAGGGAATGTAAACTGCGAGATGTTTCCATCGGGTTCTCGATTTCTCGAGTACCCATTGAATCTGAGAGTACACCATCTGCGATTCATCCTCTCGTCTCTCTTCAGCGCGGAGGGATAGATCTAGTGGGAGGGCTCCCAGATGCACCAGCCAATACTCAAAACCCGTACGCATCTGTTCGTACAACTCTGGTTGCGATTCGGGATATGGGATTGACCGGGGAATCACAAGATGTAGGGAAGCCCACAGCTCGGGGGCTTGCAATGATATACTCCGCCAGGAACTGCAGACCCTCCCAAGTAACAGCGGTGGCTCTGCGGCATCCATGATAGGGTGCTTCCGCAAGCAACGACGGAAAATCTCTTGTAGAAGCTCCGTCGGAAGACTATGGATAGTGGTAGAGTTTGTGTCAGCCGGATCGGCAGGGAGTTCGGCAATTTCCAGCAATGTATTAGCCTCAGACCGTCGAAGTTCATCACGTTCAGACGTCAGCGTGGCAAGCTTCTGGGTCAAGGAAGTAATTTCAGCTTCAATATACGTCAGTCGAGCTTTTGCCGACTTTTCATCCGATGGAGATGGTGATGGAACGGACATGTCTTGAGGAGAGTGCTATCAGTAGAGCCAACCTGGATTGCATCCTCGTACTCACCGCAAGGCGATAGTGTACCACAGACTCGGAGCTTGTAGCTCTAACGTGAGTCACGGTGGCTGAGCTGTAAAATTTGCCGCCTTCAAAACGCCGCCGCCAACTCATCAAAGATGGATATCAGAATCACAACTGCCCGATTGGGATATTCTTTATTCGACAAATCCTGGCTACCATTACGTTCGCATTACAAGCACATGTACTAGTATCATCAACAGCACTGTTAGGATATCTGGTGCAAAATTCACCGACCCGTTAATACTCTCAAACCCCTTAATTGTGGAATTCCCGTAATAAAAGCTATCTCCATCGTCTGGTTCTCCCAGTATGACTAGGGCGGCCCCGGCGCCTGGAACGGTCACGGTGCACCCGTCTATACAATCGAGATAGAATGTATCCTGGTTCCCGACCAGCTGACCTAAGCCTCCCACTGTCTGGCCAGCCCATGAGATGTTACTCGTCTCCAATACGGACGGCGCGAGGAGCAAGCGGTAATGCAGGGAGGCCGTTATATTAGCTGGGATGGCATAAACCTGTTCGTCACCCTTTTCGCTCAGATTGAGGAGCACGATCTTTCCCCGTGTGGACCCAGCATCGTATACCCCATATGCAGCTGATGTCGCACTCGGATTATGTAGGGAGTCATTGAGGTTCAAGTCAACGACAATATTCCCGCTAGCGCTGAAAGTCTCCGCTAAGAAAAGTGCTGCGTAGTATGGCGCTCCCGTGATCCACTCGGACGAAGTAGAAGCAGGTGGATCAAAAAGATTATACTGTATTCCGGCTTCCCGCGTGTGAATGTAGGCTCCTGAGAATCCCCGCTCGGCACTTTTCAAACCAGCGTCAATCAGCCAAAGGGCTGCGGCAAAGGTGGAAGAGATGTTGGTGCCGCCACAAGAAACGGTATTGTATTCCGTAAGAAGAACGGGGATGTCATCCTCCTTGGCAAGAGCGATACCGTCCGAGTTCCAGGCTAGGTAAGGACCAACTGAAACGCTAATCAGTCTTTGATCAATGAAAAAGCAAGTAGCACACCTTCCAGGTGTGAAAGATAGTATGTGACGTTAGTATTGTCATCATTCGGACCTTGGCAAGCATGATTCGGGTAATGTTGTACACTGCAATGTTTCATCAGACACATATTGGTAGCTGGTTATGAACTTGAGTAACCCACGTGTAGTACTTGTACGGATATTGGTCGAGACCTGCTTGTATAACATCGGATAATGACCTGCGAGACAATTAGCCTTCCAAAGGTAAAAGCAGATGTCAAAGGCGTACCACTGCCCACAGCAAATTGTAGGACCGCCAAGCACGGAGCCATTAATAATGCCCTGCTCTTCCATATCTCCAATGACATGGCCTATTTCCGAGATCTATAAAACCATGCATTTCTTAATAAATTCATAGATGAGAAAAGAGACTAACGTAGGTCGTTAGGTTGTAGTCTGTCCTCGTGCCATGTCCGGCATACAGATCCGGTTCCTTGTTTCAAAAGTCAGGAAAGCAGGTAGAAAAATAGATATAGCTTACATTTCCCAGCAGCATCGCATCTAACCTGTCTCCCAAAAGCTCCCTTGCATCTTTAGCTAGTTCTAGCACGTTTTGGTCGTTGGCCGGATCTCGCATACTAAGGCCAATGATAAACTGCATCGGCTCAACCTCGTCGTACATTGCATTCATGATATCAAACAGTACACGACCGAAGTTGACCGGGATATCATTGAAATAGGCGTCCGGATCCGTAAGTTCGAGCATCTTGGGGATACTTGATCCGACGTATGTCGACCTGCGAAGATATCAATCCCCAAAAAATTACAAAGGGAACACTAACGCGCATACCCATCCATCCCGTTCCCACCAACACGGATCCGAAGAGGCGCGCTCGTGCGAACGTTGATGTTGTGCAGATAGTTGATCATTGCGTCTGGGATCGTGTCCACGGTGGACCCCCCTACATGGCCAAAGTCAACTCAAGGCGCCTAGAATGTGAAAAACCGCGCACTCACACAATGTATCAAATGAGCTCAATTCGAAGGAAATTCCCAGAAAATTGTCGGCAACGGCACTGGTTGTGCCATTCGGCGGTTGCTCGCGGAACGTGACATTCAGAGGTTCGCAGTGCGAAAAGCTGAAAGTCGACAGAAGAAAGATTAATGAGAGTGGGAGAGCCAGCATTGCTAGGCTCTTGTCGAAGTTTGAAGTCAAGAAGATAAAGGAAACTCCTAATGGAAACGGTGTTGATGTGCCAAGAGAATTCACCAAGACGCATGTTTCCTTGCGGGCACGGCGAAGTTACAGCGGCGTATTGCTCGGTACCCAATATTAATGGATTGACATCTCAAATATTTACATGCATAGCCTGGTCGTTCGTGGCCTGCATGCAGCCACTGAGTTTGGATACCTAGCCCAAGTTCCAATATGGCGGAGGTAAATACGCCGTTCACAAACGGTTTGCTGCCCATAATAGGTCAGTGCTCTTACCTCAGATAGAACTAATAAATACCATTAATCATGTTCGATTTGGTATTTGAGCTTTGCGAGTGGTGATGGTAGTGATCAAAAGAAACAGTAAAGAATTGGTTATAACCGGCCCGAGCGGACGGGTCTTGGCGACATTACCCTGTGTAGAAAGCGTCTATTGATGAAAGTCTACAAGTGCTCTACGAAGTTTATACGTCCAAAAAGATAGGTACCTACGTGTCAGACCTCAAGGGTAATAGGCCATAGGCAGATGTATTTGCTACTCTCGCGAAGCCGTCTTCTCCTCCGGATTGATGACTGTCCGTTCTTGATCATCGGTCTCCTTCCCTCTCTGCCCCACAACACCCACACCACGGAAGAAAATCAGCGCCAGCAGAGTAGCTGGAGAATGCAAGCTTAGTAGCGCGAGGAATGGACCAGTCAAACAACATACCCAACATGCCGAAGGCAAAATTAGTCCACTCCGCCGCTCTATAACTATCCAACTGGGCCTCTCTGGGTGCACCAGCTGCGCTTACATCTAGGATCACTCCCATGTCAGCAGAACGCTGGCGTAATACGCGATCAAAAACAACAGTCGATACCGTCACGCCGACAGATGTGCCGAGCTATTTGGCAAATCAGTTGCGTTGCTCTATCGGAATGGGAGAGACTACCTGAGTCATTGTTTGAAAGACTGCTCCTGCAAGACTCTGTTCATGGGGCAACGACACCTTGGCGATGAACAGAGTTCCACCCGCAAATACAAAGTCGGCACCAACCACTGCAAGTATGGCCCCAGGGAAGCCGAACGCCCAGTATGTTACGTTCGGGTTCATCAGAGCGAAAAGGAGAGCGGCGACGCCTGATAAAGCAGTTCCAGATGCTGTAGCGTTGATGAGTCTCGTACAAGCCACTTTACCGTGAACGTACCTATAAAATAGACAAGTGGTAGGTGCCCTACAAGAGCTGCTACAATCATATTGCACACAATTCCAGATACGGTCATCGGAAGTAATCGGATTACTGTAAGAAGCGGCGTAAAACCTTCGTAATTTTGATAGTACAACTACGGTTTTCAGAACAAGAATTACGAATGTGTAAAATACGCATACCTGAGACTAATAACACCATCCCAAAAAGCAGCACCACTGCAGAAATGCAACAGTCATCATAACCGCCACGCGTCCCTTCGCTCTCGTCCAGAGCGACAGGCGCATTAGGGGCGGAGGGTTCCACTTCGACTTTGGGGATGAAGGGTCGTCCAGTTGCTTCTCTAGATAGTGCTGCCAATACAGGAATGCTGCAACGAATATTACGCCGACTATGAGAAGCACGATGATATCTAGTCCACGGGTTCTCAGCCAATCGAAGACAAAACATAGACAATGGAGACGTACACGGCGTCTTCCATTGTTGAGGGGCTACCTCTCCTTCTGAGAGCACAAAGACGATGAGTACGAGACCAGTCGTGACGAGGAATACCCCGATCCAATCAATACGTTGGTCTTCTTCCGTGGAAGGTAGGTCGGTGTCGATGACCAGGAGTCCGACAGCGAACGACACTGCACATACACCCTGACCATCAAAAACATGTGAGTAATCACATGTACCAGAAAAAGACTGCCATCTCCTACAGCGGTAAGGTAAAAGGGAGAACGCCACGACTGTCTAGGTTGATACGCGACATTGTCAATAGGTAGGAAGAAAGGCAAGATCGGTACACGCACTTGGTGAGCTGTGTTAGTACACCGCCAATAGCTAGTCCGAAAGCACCACCTAATGGCGCTCCTGCAGCGAAAGTGGCAAATGCAATTGAGCGAGTCCGTGATGGCGGAAAGGCATGGGCGAGGATACCAATCTACGTAAGGGGATCAGTTATAACTCACCTTGAAAACGGATTATGGCAAGCATACGGAGGCCGGTATTGTGGCGGCAGCTCCCACACCCTGTAGTCCTCTCAATATATCAAGCGTTATCTCGTCTAATAGATAATAAGTTATCCGTCACGGCCATGAACAAAGCAAATACCATTAGAAAATGAGCATCCCAATGTGAAGGCAGCCAGCCACAACGATCCGGCACAAAATGTCCGTTTGCGGCCGTACAAATCCGCCAACCTGCCAAACATCACCAGGAGACAGCCCTGTTGAGCGTCAAAGGTTCAGTGAGGAGCTTGGGATGAAGGGTGAATACTTACAGAGCTTAACGGGTACGCAGAGACGATCCAGTTCAGCTTTGCTTCTGGTATACCGAGGTCATCGCCTATGGTGGGGAGGGATATCGACACAGAGGTACTGTTCGACGACTACGCTTGAACGTCAATACAAGCCTGACGGCTATTGAACGAAAACGGTGTGACCTACATTGACAATCATCGCCATCGTACATGTGGCCACAATCAATACAGACCGAAGGCTACTTCTTTCAGCCGGGACAGCCATAGTCGGAGGATCCTTGTTGAAATGCTGCTCCGCATCGTCTTTCTCCACATCTCCGATGGTCATGATAGTGGGGGGTGGGGAGACACAGACTAGTTCCGGCTAAACGCATTTTTCGAGTGCGACGCGTCGCAGAAATTGTGAAAGAGTATTGGAAATGGTGGGCACGAAGACGGACGAGCACGGAGTCGGACCGACGGATTCAGACGCCGACTGATCGATCAGATAAGATTGACTTCCTCGCCGCTGGCCGAACATTGACCAGTTAAATTGGAAGATCATTGCCGCTCTTGACGCTCGCTCTGGAAAGTGAGTGAATGCAATTCACTGTAAAGAGTAGGCATACCTCCTTCACCAACCTGATCCAGGACTTGTGATGTATGTTGCTCTCCGAAATTCTCACGCAAGCGTTCAAAACAAGGTCAAAAACCTCCATTAGCTTCGCGGCACCGGGTCGTATAAGATCCGGGGGTCACGTTCACCCTTTGAGAATGGAAACTGTAAGATAACTTAAAAGTACCTTCACCGTTACTATCTGAGTCTTTCTCCGTTTTGCCGAACGAAGCATCGATCTAGCACGTTCTTGAACTCGCGGAGCTCCGGTGCTGAAGTCCCTGCACTTTGGTCAGGGCTAGGATCATGCTCCGAAAATTAGCACTCGACGCTGCCCTTCTTATTCCAAGGATTCCAGGCTATGTTCGGCGTGTTAGCAGATCATGATTCCGAGTCATATCAGCGTCGGCGACTTTGAAGTCCCTCGGGTCCAGTTCATTGACCAAGCATCATAGGTGGATTTCGGCTCAGTTCCAGCAAATGATGGTAACTGGGTGGGTTAGTCCAAAACAGGCGAGGTGTGCAGTGGGGGGTCTGAGTAAAGATGCGAAGAATATTTGTGCCTGTAATAACTACGGTCTGCTGGAGAATGTAATTTTCTATATTCATTCGGTTGGTCAGTTATCCAACTGCATAGTAGGCCCTCCCCCATCTCATTAAAGCGGGACAATGCTCGTCCTTATCGGCCGTTCTTCCACAACGGCTGGCCGCCGTTGATCCAATCATAAGTTTTAGCGCATGCTTCGGCAGGCACTGTAGAGATATGGGTGCATATGGATGCAGTATAGTCCCGCGAAGGCGCCAGATGTAAGACAGATTTGTCCTAGCTCGACACAGCTGAAGCGACCCTGTAAATGTATGATATAGGTACTTCAATCTACATAGCACATGTTAGGCCCAAGAAGGTGGAGATATGATGGCTATTAATCAGTATGTATTTGAACGGCTATAACAAATGTCGTGGCAAACATAGGGATAGGTCGACCGAGTCATCGCAACGACGGGAACTCGTGTGAACACGCCTGACTTGGCGGCACTGCGCGCAATGGCCAGATGGTTGAGCGGTTATCCATCTGGTTCTGGCCTCTAGGTAAACTCGAGGTCCTGGGCATGCATAGCGCACAAGTTCAATTCCCACCCGAGGTTGTCATCCCTCGTGTCCCCCGTCTCATCCATGGCCTGCTATTCAACGACGTTGTCGTGCCGAACTACCTCTGGTAAGGTAGATGGGCTGCCACAGAGGTGTCTCACAGGAGATACTTGCCACGAAAAAAGAAAGAAAAAAATACTGACAAAACACGCCAGGCTTGATAATTACTTGCACAGCTTATCGAATGATTATTGGAGTATCGTCACTTGTTATAGCCGTTCAGATACATAATTAACAGCTATTATATCCTCTACTTTAGTGGGTTCAATAGGTGTTACTAGCTCTTCATTATAGCCTGAAACTTGAATGAGAATCGGATTGCGGCTAAGTGCGCACTAGACCCAATACCCCTTGTTCCATCTTAACATAGAATCCGTTGATGATCTCCGTTCCGAAATTTCTCTTGCAGTCATACATGGAATGTAATGGCTTGCGCGCATTAATTTTCCATAACGCATGCTTCGCTTCCATGTCCGTTCCAGTGAGTTTGTCAATAGTATCTGTGTCAAGCAGAGGCCCATCTGGATCAGCCAGACTGCCGAGTCGCTGAATAGCAGCCTCGTGAGTTTCAGGTTGAGTAGGCGCGAAGACGTTTCTGCAAAAATCAAGAGTACTCTGAAGCTCTGCCTCTGTCAGGCCATCATCTGCATCTGCACATCCTTGAATGACTATAATCGTGAAATTGAACAAAAAAATGGATGTAGAGATGGTTGAGAATTACCGGGTCTAAGAAAATGAAACGCCTTGTCAAAGTTGTCTTCATCGACCTCATACAGCACAGCGGTTTCTTGAGATCTTATCTGCTTGTAAACTCCGAGAACAACGAGAAGGAAACTATAATATTTAGCGATAAGAAGGTAAACGGTCATTCCTTTGAAACATTCATACCGCGTATACGCAGTTCCCACCTTGGCGCTGTGGAAACCGCAAGCTTCTGATTCAGTGCAATTTCCTCGAATAGAGGCTGCAATAGTACTGGCTGCAGACAATCCACCGGTAAGTGCTAAGTGGATACCAGATGAAAAGAATGGGTCGATGAAAGCTAAAGAGGTAAGCGTTAGCTTCAGACGTGTAAGAGTGTTTGAAGAAATTGATTACCTCCCGCGTCTCCGGCAAGACGAAAGTTAGGTCCAGCATATTCTGTTGCATGATAGCTGTAGTCACCAGCGGACATAAGCTTCCCCTCAAACGCTGCAGTTCCCAGGAGCCGAATCAGCCCCGGAGCCCGTTGAAGATCTGCCATGTAACAAGCGTGCTGTATTTCTGTAGGAGATTTATCCTTGCATGCGGAACGGTATTGAGCTCTTTTACGCTTGCTCTCCTCTTCGACGAGAACGACACCAACACTGGTGGTTCCGTTGTGAAGAGGAATGAACCAAGCCCAACCCGTTTCATCTAGAATGAAAAAATGAGAGTGACAGGACAGGACAGGAGAACGGATCTACTACTCACCTGTCAGAGCCTCAAACCATGGCGCGTTCGCCCGAGTTGTTCCCGGTGCGTAACTGCCGGTAGCAGTCCAATATCCCCATACTGCGGCATTCCTAAGTGTCCGGTTGAATGTCCTGTTCTTCAGATATCTCGTGGACATCAATCCGTTCCTCCCAGACGCATCGACGAGCCAATTAAAGAATGTCGTTCCCTGTGTCTTGTCTTCTTTGCTCCATGTCAGTGAAACAGGACGAGTAGGCTCGTCAGGAGCAAAGTGGATTTTTTCAACTCGGACACCCTCGTACACGTGGACGCCCATTTCCGATGCATGGCGGAGAAGGAGCTCGTCAAATTCCGATCGCACCTATATTTGATTTAAGTTGCCTATTGTCGGACGGGGAAAGAAAGCCTACCACATTCCAAGCCGCATTGTCTGGGTTGGAAGATATGAAATCAGTATCTAGGTAAGATGTGAGCCACTGAACATATCCTTTGCAATACAATGATAGGCTTGATACGCACAACCTTCACGTTTGTACTGATTAAGTTTTACTGCCGCGCCAGGCTAATTGATAATCAGATAGCGAGCGGAAGAGGCCTAGGGGTAACGGTACCTTTATAGTGAAACCGTGATTTTTCAGCTTCTCTTCACAATCGATAAATTTGAGGAATGGACGACAAGATGGGAGCATGCTTTCTCCAATGTGATAACGCGGAAAAACATCTTTCTCGAGGAGGACAACCTCAAAGCCCTCTGGTATTCGGTGTGTATCACAGCGTGCTTTAGAAACGTGCGGAACACTGACCTCTCGCGAGAACGGTAGCGGCGTAAGACCCAGCAGGCCCTCCACCAATTACAAGAATGTTCGCTAACGAAGGCTATGGAAGCGCATAAATAGTCGCGTGAGAGGGACGTGGTAAAAGGCCTACGACTTGTACATCCATGATGAAATACAATGTTGAACTGTGCTCGTGGTCTTTTTAAGCGTTAACGATGAATTACTTTCCAAACGGTGTTATTATATGATATTGAACGAGGCCCGCCGATATCGTTACTTTGAAACAGGATCATTGGCGCAGGTTCGAGGGGAGACACGGGTTTGGTTTAGTCGAGATGAGATAAGACTACAGGTGCGGAAACGCCTCTCAAAGAGGCCGCTGGTAGAATGGATACTAACGATTACTGTTCTAGCAGATTTGTCCTACAATTTTGATGGGAACGCAAAGGGGGACATGGCTCGGGCGGCGGCCCCTATCAAGCAGACTGTGGGAACCCTTTGCCATAAGGGAATAGAAATCTACGCCCTAACGTCACTGTGTATGTTGTGGCGATCGCTCGCGGATTCATTTTCCTCCTTATCACAATCGCTGTGTCTGTTTTCAACTACTCCGATGCCACGAAAGACGATCAGCGCCAACATCGCCGCTAGTAAAGCATTAGATCGTCGGCAGAGTCATCCGCAGCGATAAGATGTACGTACCTAACGCTGCAAACGCAAGATTTGTCCATTCTGCCGCCTTGTAACTCTCCAAACGAGGCGAACTTGTCTGCGAGTGCGCCGGCCCTCCTGATACTTGATCGGAAATAACAGTGGATAGCGTAACGCCAAGGGACGAGCCGAGCTATCATCCCGTTAGGTTGAGACGAGAGCATGAATCATTCTGCTCACCTGGGTCATAGTTTGTACCACAGCTCCCACCACGCCCTGTTCATGCGGTCTCACCGCCTTCGTGACATAGATCATGATGCAGGCGTATATGAATCCAGTACCTGCGGGCGCTAATGCAGCCGCCGGAAACCCAAAGGCAAAGTACGCCGAGGTAGGATTGATCAGGGCGAAAAGTAGGCTGGAGATGGCGTTCAAGATATTTCCCGAAACCATAAGGTATACCAGGGGTATGCGACTAATGAGTGTCGTCGCCGTGACATTATACAATACGCCGGTGAGATAGGCGGGGAGAAGGCGAGTGACAGTGGCTAGAGGCGCAAGTCCCATGTAATCCTGATAGTATAGCTGTCTTGAAATGTTAGAGATGATGAGCACAGTTAGGACGTCAAAGATATACCTGAGCCCAATACAGCCATGAGTATAAAGCACACCATGTTAGGAACGCGATGATAAATGCCGCCGCAACACGACCGTTTCCCCGTGTCCACAGGGATAAGCGCATTAACGGTGGCGGATAACGTTCCGAAGGCTTTGTATCATACTTCTGTTCGAGGTAGCGTTGCCAAGCAACGAATGTTGCGATGAGTGTCACGCCGAGGAGGAGGAGCGCAATTATATCTGTTATAAGGGTAAGTCGAGAAACCCATGTATGGGTGAAACTACGAACATGATGTTCTCCATTGATGTGGTGCCGCCTCGCCTTGAGACAAGACGAATACGACAAGTAAAATGCCGGTACTGACGAGGAAAGCACCAACCCAGTCTATCCGCTGATCCGTTTCGATGGACGGACGATCATCGTCAATGGCATACAGACCAAGGATGAAAGTCACGACAGCTAGGGCCTGGATGTCACAATATAAGAACGGTCCATGAAACTAAGTTAGAGCTCACTGTGATGAGGTACAATGGCGATCGCCAAGACGTCCTGTTCGACAAATGAGAGTTCGTTCGGGTGAAGAGATTGATATGGCTTACGCAGTGAGTTGAGTCAAAACCCCGCCAACGACGGTACCAAGCGCATCACCGAGAGGTTGGCCAGCAGTGAAGGCGGCGAAAGCTTTCCTCCGCCCATGGGAAGACGGAAATGCATCTGAAAGGATTCCGACCTACAAACAATCAGCAGTAAGAACAATAACATCGACCATGGTCATTACCGCAGCAGGCATCATAGCAGCGCGTCCTATACCCTGCAAGCCTCTCAGTATATCAAACATGATATCATCTACGATGCGAATTAGCCGATGAGATGAGAGACAACGAGGCAAGAACATTGAGGAGCGTACTTTTGGCGAAAGAGAGGCTTAAAGTGAATACCGCCATCCACAGCGAACCAAGTAGAAATGGTTTCTTGCGACCATATAAATCGCATATTCGCCCAAACATCATCAGGAAACAACTCTGCGTTGTTTATCAGTGTCTTGAAACCAGAATCAACATGAAAGGAGGACACACCGTAGTCAACGGACCGGAGGCCGCTACCCAGTGCAAGCGCTCCTCGGGAATCTTAAGCTCCTTCCGATTGTCAGCAACGACACTGAAACGGCGCTTGTGTTGGAGCTCTGGATAGTACACATTGGTGGTCCGGCGCTCGGCACGAGGGGAATGAAAGAGTACGCACGTTAACGATGTGCGCCATCATGCATGCCAGCACTATTGAAACAGATTTGACTGCCGCCCTGTCGTTCGTCAGAGTCTCCGTCGACTCTGAGATAGTAAGATTGACAGCGCTATTCTTTTGATTGGGTGTTGAAGTAAACATGTCTGGTGAGCGAAAAAAGGCCTCCAACAGCTTTAAAAGCTTTGCGAGTTTCATGTAATATAGAGTAGATCTTTGACAGAAAGGACTGGCAGGCTTGAATGTTGATATCACTTTGATATAGACAACATTCCGCCCTCGCATTGCAGTGACATTTTGCAGCTGGCAGGGAAAGCGCTGGGAAAGAACACGTCGGATCCTCGCGTCCATCTAGGAAATGCTCTACAGAGGTACTCTGAGGAGTGATGACAACATTCCACCAGTTTGGAACGGTTTCAGGAATAGCATAACTCCTGGGAATAGAAGCTGTTGGCGATGGCCTTGTGGATATTGGCATGATCATCAAAGAACATGGTACCTGCAGTGGAACAGCATCATCTCATAAGATCCGCAGAGAGTGGGGAGCGAGTTGGATTGTTCGATACAAACAGTGACATTAGCGTAATAGATAGTGGTGAGAAAAAAAGCGGATAGACCAATGGTCCTTCGCCACACAATCAGGGATACGCGGATTTACTCCTGGATTTTGGCAAGGATCTCTGAATCCTTGAACAGGAAGTATTCCTATAGGAAATGTCAGGAGATGTATGCCAACTTGACACGAAACAAACACACCTCATCCCCCACCTTGATGGAATTGCCACCCCACCCAGGTAATAGCACCTTATCTCCAGCCTTCACTTGGGTTGGAACAATAGCACCATCCATATTCGGCGCTCCGGGGCCAACAGCAATTACCGTCGCTTCTGGTAGTGGAGCCGTTGTCGCAGACGTAGGTAGGAAGAGCCCAGACCCGGTTTTCTACGGCTCGAGATGAGGAGGATAGAGCGTAGATTTTAAAGAAGGACTGACCGTTTCCGGTTTGAATCTTTGCACGAGCACGCGATCAAGGAGAGGAACGACAGCCTTGATAGATTTGAACGTTGCCCGAGTAGCCTAGATGAGAAAAACAGGACCGAGAATTCATAGTATGGGAACATAGTCACAGTCATCGTACCATGGAAATGATACGACCGGGGGGGGGGGGGGGGGGGGTAAAGAAGCGGTGAAAAGGCAAGGCAGGGAAAAGTTCCCAGCGGTCCGCAAGACGGGAGAATTTTGTGAGTTACGTAATCATAATGTCACGTGATATTCCCATTATAGTCATCACCTTCGTCTGTGATCTTTCAACTTTCGCCTAACCAATGACATCTTGCTATTGACAAAGATAGAAATAATGCTAATTGTGAGTATCATAGGATATCTTTCTTCATCCCGCAGTCATGAACACTTTGCATTGTATCAGGGTCATACGAAGGCTGCCAGTTCAGCCAAGGCTTACTAACAAACCGCCTTTCATCGGTAACCAGGACACTGGCCAGATTCGGGCATTTCCCTCCTGCGTAGCTGCCATAACCTACAGCGATGCTGTTTCCTCACCAGCTTCCCCTTTCGCTTTGCATGGCTGCCAATCGGAGCGGTTTACAGGAAGAACTCTTTATTGATCGAGTACTGAAATGATACCTGCTGTCTGTTGGTTAATGAATAATGCGAGCTCGGCTACAATATTTCTCCGAGCTAGGCCTCATGTTCATGCCGTTAGAGGGTGTCGCTACCGCGCGGCAAATGATCTAGACGTCAACTTTCCAATTCTTTCGGCGTCAAATCTCAGAGCACAATCGATGAGCTCGCCATTTGGTCAGGTTTTAACGCTCATCGCGGGATCCATCGCGCGCTGTCTCTCTATTCAATGGTGTTGCGGCCGATCTGTGGATTTGTTCCCTTGTCTGTGAAGCCCCATGACTATCAGAGGAATGTGAAAACCTTCAGTTTCTGTCTTGACGCCCTGAGGATTCGGTGTGTTGTATATCTGTCAAGCTCCGTTGCATTTTCTGGACTAAACTTCTGTCGGCATCCCGTTAGGCTCAAGTTGGACTAGCTGTTCGCTGTCGCTCTGTTTGTTTCATTATGCAAGGGAGTTACTTCAGATCGGATTACGGTCAAGAAGCCGGTTCTCCTCTACTCAGGAAATATTTTCGTCGCTCCTCACTTTCATGTAATGCCTTTATCTTGGGTTAATGTATTGTCACGCGCAGGCCGCTTTTCATTCCCGACACTTAATCGACGCACCGTACATAGCTTGTTCAAGGCCTTATGTTATATCTAATGGTACGTTTCTGTCCTTTTTAATCAGCGAAGCCTTACTCCACTTTTCTCATTACGACTATATACAGTTACAGCTAGTGTTCTTTCTTGACCTAGGCTGTTTCTGCAGGATGGTATAAATCGCCTAACTTTCACGATTTTCTCTCTCAAGCAACTGACAAACTTCCCCTCTGCACTCCTGCTCATCCATAACTCCGCCATCAAGCATATCTCATCATGGATCCTCAGAGACGTGCGTTTAGATTCTTGCTTGTATAATTACCCGCTCACCTGCTTTTTCCAGACTACCGACAAGACTTGAACAACCATGCCATTCAAGCCGGCTTGAACCTCACATATGATGAGACTTCCTCCGGCCCTCAGAATGCGGTAACTTGGACCGTCGTTGCCTACAGTGTGTCTTCTGCAAGATATGCTAAACGGTTGATACTGACGCTGTCACGTACAGTCGGAGGCGTGGAACATGGGACGGGCGTCTCCACCAGTAAAGGAAAAGCCAAAGAAATCGCTGCCTACAATGCGATGGTAGCCCTGAACTTAATTAGATCTAATTGATCACAACGGATCCATGTACTAGCCCCTTGACTTGTAGATATTTGATTCACGTATAGTTCTATAGCGCTTGAAATATACGTCACACATGTATCACTCCTAATATCCTGTTACTTGAGTTTCAAAGCTCTACACAGCCAGTGGACATGGCCTTACCGTAGCTTTCGACCGGAGGACCCAATGTCAGAGGCCTCCACATATCACTCTTAAACCAAATTGGTTCCAGGGCATATTCCAGGAACGTATATCCCCACCAGCTACGTCGTCAGGAGCGGCGTTGCGGCTTCAGAGTGTCTAAGTTCTCTTAATAAAACACCACCCGACTTCCAATTACCGTGACAAATTTTCCGGGCTTTTGAGGACCTTTCGCTGATTTTTCTGAGAAGTATGGGAGCAGATGGGAAGGTGCCGAATAATCCTGCACTCCGAGTCTGACATCTTCCTATGGAGTGAATCGTCGTATTCCTGTCATTCCTGTATCGTATCAGCTGCTTGCATCCTTTACGAGACGAAGGCGGTAGAAGCTGGGTTCGACTCCCCGCCGACGTGTCTCTCAAGGATTCCACGAGTCAATTTGTCATGCCGGTACACAACACGCATCCTTTCATTCATCCCTGCATCCTAACCAATGGTGAATGTACTGTAATATTGGCCAATAATCCAAATGCTGTAAGAAGCTGGGACATCGATTTGCACACGGAAGCCTCAACGAAATATTGCGGCTTTGTCGAGTAGCTTGCCAGGCATTGTAGTGTGTAGTTCATAAAGACTGGGATCAAAACCTCGGAAACCTAGAGGCTAGCAAGTCCTGCGGTAGACGGGGGTAGGTTGTGTCGTTGTAAAATACAGATAAGTATTCGATTATATTAGATCACACTGCTATAGGAGAATCTAATATAGATGGATTCTCACGCTTGTGGTTCATATAAAGGGCTGCAGGTCTTTTCTATAAAGCAGCCCATGCAGGCCTAGAAACAAGATCATGGCCTGTATCAAAGGCGGTGATCGGGTGTCTTCCAGTATAACATCTAAGGACTCTCACCGGCATGTGCTACTGGCACGATGTCGATACCACTCCCACGATTTCTGTTTCCAGAGCTTCTTTATATAATGAGATACGCTATACTTAGGGCTGAAGGGTGACAATTCTGGCCATATGGATCTGGTAACACTTTTAGGCTTTATTCGACGTACAACGGCAGAAGACACCATATGTTCGATAGTACTGGCCTTTGATGCAAATGAGTGGCAGTCAGTGGCTAAAGAAGAGAAAACATTCTCACCTCGGTGTGACGAGAAGAAACAGTGATGACGGAGTAAGACAGTGACGGTAGAGTTTTGAGGCAGAGCTTTGGGCAGGAATCATCGTTCTACACTGCCTAGCTTGTAGAGTTATAGATACACTAAGAATAGGAATGGAGAGGACTCTACGAAAGTCCTGCATTGAACGTTGCAAGTGGTCACCGTGGTTCAAAATGAACTTGATATCAGAGCACCGCCACTAGAAGTAAGGAAGCATCATTAGTCGGCGCCGCTGCTTCGACCGGCTTCTCGGGGACACGTTTCGTGGCGTCACATAATCCGAATATTCCTTATTGGGATCATATACCGATTTTCTAACCTCTGCTTATCGTTCTACGTTCAGTTCGGTCCGAATGAGAATAGTAGGCAGCTAAAGGCTCGGACCCATGTAAGGGATATCGATAAATCCTCAAGTCAAGAAGTCAAAAGGTTACAAAAGAATCAAAGTCACAATCTACATGAAGTCATATATCAGAACACTATCACTGCGTTATCTACGGCCGCATCAGTGCGGGCATGAGGCATCCGTATACATAGTCGCATCCCCGGGACCTTTCTGGAGCGGGTTACATCCAGGGAGCTTCGTGAGTGTGCCCTCCGTATCCTCATTGACTATAGCGTTGATTTTACACTGGTTAGCCTTATCAGAGCCAATGACGTTGAACACCGAGCAAGCAGTCACGACACCTAAGTCAAGCAAGTGAGAGTTGATCATTGTTGAATGTTGTACTAAGCTTCCTACCGTTAATGGTATCGTTGTCAGGGTTGTTGCACTTGTCAATCGCTTGTTGGAGAGCACTTATTTAATGAGACATGATAAGAGAGGAGAATGAGAAAAAGGGAAAAGCTTGGCATACCTGACATCCCATCCGTTCTGGAAATCGCCGTGCCATCCGTATCCTGTCGGGTCACTATACCGAATAACAGTAAATATGTAGACTGTTAACTGGATGCCGGTATTGCACCTACCCATGAGCCTAGGAAAGAAATGTTAGAAAATAATCATGATGACAGACAGGAGAGAGGCCTACATAAACAAATGGCCATCCATCGTTCGGGTTCCATCTTCCGGCAAAGTCATGGATATCCCACGTAATTTCATAGAAGAGTTTCATGAGACCAACAGGATGCGTAGAGGGACAGTCACCGTTGTCGAGCTGGGACAAGAACGCCACGTGGGATTTATGGTCGGAGCTATCCACATTCTAACATAAGCCGAGTCATTACTCGGAAGAGAAAAGCAAAGGCAAGGTAGGTATACTGACGACGCCATCCCAGCAAGCCGGGAAATGCAGCCTAGATTGGAATCCGGCCTCACAGTCGGTGGTGGGAAATCCGCCAGTTCCTGTTAATCACCGACATCAGAATTAAGGCCACCCGGGGAAAAGGATTAAGAGGGTAACCGACCACTGTAGCCCGGGTTATTCGTCGTGTAACGCAAGCAGCTCCATTCAATAGCACGTTCGGCCAGTTCTGCTTGGGTACCCAAGCCGGTAGGATATCTGCAAAAGATGATGAGTTGCAGCGTGATGGAAGTAAAATTTGAACAAACTTGAAGCTACGTTTCTTCGGGTCTCCGGAAATCATCTTGAATCCTTCCGGGAAGGCCTTCAGTCCAGGACCGCCATTAGCAACATCCTTGGTACCCGCGATTCTGGTAGTAGATCAGGAGACCTTGTCTATTTTAAGAGCGATTCCCGAAGAGAGATTGCTATAACATACCGCCATTAGCAACAGATTCGAATAGCCCTGTCTTGGGGTCCCTGAAATAGAGCTTGGGGAACCCTAGGTAGTTCGTGTCAATATTGAATTTTAATTGCTTATATTTTAGCGGACAGTAATTGGAGAGATCCTGCGCCACTTCACATGAAGTGCATTGAGACTGACGCATAGTTTGATAGGTGCTGGAGGGCCCGAAGTCTAGGAGCAAGGACGCAAGTAAACCATTTGAACCCTCAGAACAAGTGCAGGACTCACTGGATCCACCATGTACCGTCTGAATCACGCCAGTATGAGCCACAGGCCGGAAGAACAGTGTAAAGTAATACGCACATGGACGTGTTGGGAGGGGCTCGCACCAGGTTCCAGGATAGGGTCGACGCGTTCTGCTATTCATTAAAAAAAAGGCAACAGAAACTATCGGAGCGGAAAGAACCTTGAACAAGCGGCAACGTGCATGGAAGTCTGAACCAAGCATTAGTGCTGACAGCGACCAGAAGAAGGGAGAGAAGAGGGAGCATTGTTAGACTGGGGTAACAGCTGCTTGGGGTGGTGAGGATATGCTGTATCGAGGATCCCTTTTAAAGTAGACCGGTTACCAGAAGGAGAAACGTAAACGAGTCTTATCGTGAGTACCTCGGTGCGCAGCCATATGGGTAGAGCATAGAAGATGCGGTATTAGAGGCGAATGCGGAAATCCATTCAGTAAACACATAGACGTGAGGTCAGGTTGAATTGGCAGCAAACACACACAGGTCAGAGAGTGCAGGTGGACTGGCACAGAATTTAACGGGTGCCACGCTACTCATGAGCGCGATAGTGTCAGTAGTATTAGTGAAGTCTTCTTCAAGCATCCCATCAAGAGGCGCAATCGGATTGCCACAACGTCAGCGATCAAAATGACGTCGACCCCTTCAGTGTTCGCACTGTTCCAAATTTGGAAGAAATGAAGGAATTGAATGTGAACGATCCGAATTTGCCAAGATTCTGTCTGGAAGTTCATGTGTCTACGCTCCCATGGATAGGTTGAAGTACCAGCCGTGACGATGTAGCAGAGATGGCCCATCTTAGTGACAGCGACTCAATGGTAACCGTAAAATGAACAGATGTCCTGACCTGTCCCAGAAGTATGATATTTCTTGAGCCGGCGAGTGTGGATGCCACGAAAGCAAGGAGTCTCAAAAGTATCACAGTCTTTCCAAGTTGCAGGATGCATGATACGGAATTTTATTGTATCTGCGATCAGTATACCAGGTACTCGCAAGCGGAGAGATTCGTCCCGAAAGGAAGAATCTTCTAAACATGTGGGATATACGTCGTCCACGAAGCCTCAACAAGAGCCGCTGGTCCAAGACAGCGCAGGGACATAAGTGCTAAGACAATGATACACATCCTCGCTGTGATGTAACAGGTAGCAGCAAAGACCATCGAAAGATGCGACGGGCAGAAGAAGAAACTGTATCCCTGCACGAGAACCATAGCGGGATGGATGTTATAGTGATAGCAGATGCGCGCCAAAATTTTTGCTCGACATTGGACGCAAACTCGTAAGACCAATTAATGAGATACATGGATCCGAATAGAGCACATACTACCCATGCTGCGAACCAACGCAAGATAGCGGGCGTAGAAGGTAGCGAAGGATTATCGATGTAGTCCGCCACGTATATTTCCGACACGCCAGTCTCGATAGTCGGGATTGTTTCATCGTCCGAGCATCCATATACTGCGACCAGTACATTATAGTACCAATCATTGATGCAGCGGAGCAATCGAATGCTGTCGGTCATCATGACTAGCGTAGTCAAGCTTCGCGCCCAGAGGGAGCACGATGTGCACTTGGACATCAAATGGCTTGTACCACCAAATCATGTACAACACAATGCGTAGGATCGAGAACGCCAATGCAGACATCTCGATTAGGATGATAGGAAGGTGTTGTATGCGGCGCGCGAGACACTGAAGGACCTGAACCAGAATTTTTAGATAGTGGCAATGGCTTTAGAAAACCCGTCGGCCTTACTTCTTTCATCGAGCTCTTCCTCTGACACTTCTGCTAAGGCAGTAATCCAGGATTCCCGACAGGCTTCTCTATTTAGTTCGTGCTTGAGCGGATTAAAGTCTTTACAGCTGAGGATATCTCCTCCGCTGTTACAGAAACCGCCCATAGCTACGAAAGGGCCATGTGCCATAGTGTGCCTTTTGGGGGACACTGATAACACGGTCAACACAGCAGGATGAGAATACTGAACAGCTCACGATTCTTGATGTATCGTGCGACTCTCCACTGTGCAGCAGCCCACCCTATCACGATTTCCGGCGCCACAAGGGTAAGAAGCATGAGCTTCATTCATCGAATGGAGATTGCCAGCCTTCCACGCCTTTTAAGACTCCTCCCGGGAACGTTCGGGTGAACAGCGAGCCAGGTGCACGCAAAAATGGTGGCAGTGCAGTTCCAAATAATTTGCAGCAATGTCCTTTGATCACTAACGCCGGGGTTTACAACGTCAGAGTCGCACCGGGCTCTCTTAGTGAGGGACAATAACACTAAGAGCAGCATCAGTGACGTTCGAAAGGGCGCTAAAGGTTGATAAGAATCACTATCTCTCTGTGATAAATGTGAAAACTTACTCCGTCAAAGTCTAAACGGCTGATGAATGAACGTCAAGAAAGTCTCCATGTCTCCAAGCTAGGTGTAACTCAGAGTTGCGTCTGAGGAAGTGAGCCATGAAGGAGGCAATGGAAACTAGATGATAAGCCGGAAGATAGATTACAGCTCTCAGGGACGGAGTACGTCGCCACCGTTAATTCATGTTTAACCACGGCAACTTGATACTCAATCGAGCGCAGGTTTGAGATGTGGATCAGACCGAATGACAGGCGGTACGCTGTCATGAATATGTTCCTGCCAAAGTAGGCCAAAAGCATTAAAATGTGTTGTATTTTGCGCTATGCAACACAGCTTTTCCCTTCTAATAATGGTCATCTCACTGATGCTGGCAGTACGGCAGGAAATAATGACTCTCTCACGTAGGTCGGGACCAAGCAGATGGGCGATCGTCTGCCTGTGAAAAAGGCGCTGTGACACCGGCATTCAATATCAAGTAAATAACTGTAGGAAAATACATAATACCTTTGACGTAAAGCGCAGTAAAGATCTGCAGGTGCAACGAGTGTCCTCCTCAACAACTGGAATGACCGAGTTGCTTTCTTTAACGACGACCAGGCGAAGGCCATGGCTATGCATACGCAATCCACCATCACAGAAGTGCGGGTCTGCCAGCGATAATACCGACGCCCAAACAGTGTAAGAAGATATGGCATTTGTTGTGGGCATGTGATGAGTTCGGTGAGTTGCCTGCACCACCTACCATCAGGTCTAGCGACGCCGTGCATGTATGCAATCGGCCGACCTCTTCTCATTGAAAACAGATCGTCACACGTTGGTGAGGAGCCTGGATGTCATACGAGTGGAGACCGACCCTGGATAGCCGGAGAGCTTGCAGCAGGAAAGTGGTAGTGAAGGAATGTGGGACTGATGGAACGAGTTATTGAGTGTCGTTCCAGATAATCACGTCTACAAGTCTCGCTTTATTTCAAAATTAAACGTCTGTGCAACAATCGGCCCCACGTAATGCCTTAACGGGTTCTTAGTGAGCCTTATTCAGGAAAAGTATAAATCCAACTAACAAGGACAGCGAGCACTGAAGCTAGTAGATGTAGGTATCTGCAACCAGATAATCTAGAGAATCTTGCCTTGAGGCTCACGTCGGGCGCCTGTAACTTCGGCCCGAAGATTCCGCATCTGTGACCCCTTGCCGAATGATTGGTGGAAGAAAAAGGTGACCAGGATAAATCACAACATCCAAGTAGTTGAGACATCTCAAAATGGGGCTATATAATCCCTTCACACAAACCTGAGTCAACCTGCCACCAGGGAGTGAAGTATCAGAAGGAGAAAGAGACCAGACAGTAGCACGTACGCATAGTCATCATCACAAGCATCAATGAGTGCTGGCGGAAGGCGCTCCTCAACATCATGTAAGGAGAGTGCCGTACGGAAAAATGGTAAATGTGAGATTGGTTGTGGACAGAACGCGAAAAATGCAGATTTGTCATCCGGCATGCGGGCCGTTGAACCCCAGTTTTCCCACTCGTGTCGACATCTCCTCCGGATGCCTGTCATTATCTGAAGCTGCTTTCCCGACCCTTTTTCAATTTAAAGTTCTATAGCAGACGCGGACCAGGTATGTGCGCCGCTATGATATCGGTTAATTTGTCACAGGAGCTTAAAGCGTCTGCCGAAACATGCTCATCCGACTGCTTGAAGTGTAGGTGTACCCTCGCTTCATTCTTTCCCCTTCATGATGCTCGTTCTATCCCGTTGTACAGCTCACTTCTTGGACCTTTGATTTCTCAATGATAAAAGGTCCACACACTCCATCGCATGACTGCATTCGTGAACGATTATCTAGATATCATCAACGGAAAGTAACAAACCCAACAAAACCGAGCACCACCTGCCCGGTCCCGTGATTCCGTCTTTGTTCCGAGTTTATTTCTCCTAGGAACCTGTCTCCTTCCAGTTTTTCTAGCCCAGTCTGCCTCTGCATCACACCATTCTCGCGAAATCAGTGTCATGCTTTCTCAAACTTTATCATATCATTTAAAGCTCAGGACGGTGGGTCACTGGGCGTCTTTCCTAAGATCAGGACCTGTATGCTTCCTTTTCCCTAGAGAAGACTAATAACACTATCTCGTCGATTCCCTCTCAGGATTCTGGCGAGACCTATAGGTTCTGCCTCTTTACACCCTTCGTTCCAACTTCCAACTGCCTGGGTATCTCGTTTTCTTTCCAAAATATCTATCCCTACTTTCTCCAATGAACGAGATCTACATTGGAATCACTCCTGAACGAATGAGGGACTCAGAAGCACAGTTCCTCTCTTCTTGGGCCTTGGAAGCGATTCGAATTCTGGTATCTGTTCCGCGTTCATCTATCTTTGAATAGCCTTCTAATAATCCCGGTCTTCTTGTCTGGTCTATGAAAGGTCCTTCTCCTTCACATTAAGTCCTCATGAACGAAACCTTCAGTCACGCAAATTGTATGACGTCGCCAATTTGGAATAATATCGTACTTTATTCGCGACTCTTTCCACGTCTACCTTTCTTCTCGCAATAAGACCTTATCCCCACCTGTAATCTTCGCATCATCCTGATCCCTCGGTGATTTCTGTTTTCCGATCGTGCAATCGAACGTCAAATCTAGATCGTTGTGATTGCCTATGAACAAAGAACCATAGCGTTGAATGTTCTGCCATTTAATTTACCTGCGGGACTTTTAAGTTACTTGCCATATCACCTTGATCACTAGGCGAACAATACTATTCTTTGGTCATTCATCTGACCAGCTCGGCTGCTTGTTTCGTTTGCCCTTCATTTAGCGTTACTCCCCCGCCCGTACATTAAATTAACAGCCGACCCTAAGAAGCACTATTTCGTGACGCGTACCCGCGTTCAAGTGACATAAGGATTAGAGACATGTTAAATCAAGACTTTCATTGAAGTCAATGTGGTTGTTTCCCATTTTCCAAAATTTGTTGTTAACTGACGAGATACAACTGTGCTAAAGTATTTGATTCCTGGTGGTTTATCCATTGACACGAACATGGCTAGGTTCAAATCATAGGCAGAGCTTGTTCCTGGTGTATCGTCTGCTGTTCTCATTTTCATATAGGAATGGGCTGTTGAGAAGGTTTTCGATATTCAAGTGTGTACCTCAAGGCCTCCGACGTGATCTCTTCAGGCGTCACCATCGGTAAGAGTAATCATATGTCAAGAATTCTCATCAGATGCACAGTTCTGTCAACTCACTGGCACTCTCAGGCACTCTTTGCGGAGCTTTGTCCCTTTGTCGCGCTTGACTATTCACTAATGAGCATGCAAACATGTCATATGCGGATCCGTTATACTAGCGACACACTTGGTTCAAATCAAGACATTTTCTTTTCCGCAAAGTACATTTCGCACTACTAAAATATCTTCAGGTGTTCATTCTTTACCGTGTACACCAACCCTGTAGAGTTTAGATGTACATTCATCCACCTGGTAGTGAAGAAGCAGTGCTGCTGGCTGCCCTTTTTGGCTAAGACGGGGTTAATCACTCCGATATTGTTCGAAAATGGTCCTTCTCCAGCCGCGAGTGTCACCAGGATGGACATATTACTCAAAACATGGAAGAATCCTGCAAAGAATCGGCTCACCGCCACAACAGGCGATATCTGCAGCTTTACAACTATCTCCAACGACATATCACCCCTCCAAAAATGGCGGAGAATCATATGATCAGTGCCAGGAAAATGCCAACGCCCGCCTTCTACAGCTAAGGTCCATTCTTTTCATCGCCCTCGGTAAGATGGAAAAATGATGTCTGAAGATCATTGCAGTACGTGGACGGAGCGCTGGCCCGATGACATGGCTTTGGTTTGGTCTCGACGGGATATTTGTTTAGAGAACGGGTCAACATAGTGACCTGGGTTGTATGTAACGTGCTACAAAGAGTATTAACGTGCAACACATGATCGGCGCCGAGTGAGATGGATGAACGAGAAAAAGACAGTCGTCGTTGAGGAGAATTATATAATATATGTGGATCTGGAGAATGGGAATAAAAAGAGAATAAAAGGAAAGGTATACATGCACAATAAACAAACCCATTCATATACCGAATCGCCAGCATTGCGGCAACTATATCGAGCATGTCTGAGCGTGAACAATACGTGATTGCGGTTGTGGGAAGAACGGGGACCCGTCCGGTTCGTCGGCCGACATCATTAGGGGCCGTTTATCCGGTTTTCATGAATCGTAACTGCATTCATGCTAGGCTCCTTAGGTGCTTTCCTGCCAGAGCGTCTGTTGAGTGCCGATGCTGCCATGTCTTATGACTGACAAGGGCGATCAGAGAGAAAAAAGATGATGTTGATGCAGTGGTGGAACATCAGAGTTCGAAACCTGCATGGTAGTATAGTTCATTAGTTGTGACATTTTCGCGTTTCTTTTTCGCCCAAGTCCAAAGAGAAATCTGTATTCTGGACAATTCGGCCTGGTACCATATGATGCCTTTAGGTACGAGGCATGTCATAGCATTAGGCAAAATAGGTTTGTCTGGCTATATGCGCTCAATTTCCAGTAATCAAAGTCAAATCAGAATAGAGAACTGATTTCAGAAAGTGAGCCTCGTGGATTTCATTCAGGGTCATTGCGATAGGAATGTACCTGACTGCCCCTTGCGCAGTCCAATTGAGCTCGGTCAGTCGGGGATGATACATAGGAAGACTGTAAGTCTGCATATTAGAAGGCCCACATTCTTGACAGAATGCGCGAAGACCACATGTAATAGCACGTATGCACTATGAACAACCTGACTTGTAGTTTGAGATAGGTCTTTTCTGAATTTCATACTTAGAGCGATGATAACGGAGCGCCTCGATCAAGGGCATTTGCCACAGGAGAAAAGCCATTCGGTTTTGATTGTAAAAAGGTTGGATTGTTGAGGTAATCGAGAATGGAAACCCAGAGTAAACCATACACCGACCGTCTTTCAAATTTTAGATCCTAACTAAAGGTGGAGAAGAAAAAATCATCCGGGAAACTCCGAGGCAACGTACGACAAATCGGGTCACCATCAGGTGGGATGTTTATCTTGCCGCTCCACGCCCATGCGCTGTTCCACATACCCTAGTTTCCTAGAACCTTGCATTCCCCATGCTAGCATTCAGCCTGTGAACACAACTCCCCCCTCTTATGCCAAGCTTCGAAGGTCTGCCAAAACAGACATTGATGATGGTCTTCCACTACTACGATCAAGGAAGTTACGTCATCTACATTGTTCTTCTATTTAGTTGCCTTTGCGCTATCCTCAATTGTTGTAATGTCGCCTTCTCCCAGCTCCTTCCATAGTGTTCTAGTCTGTTATCACACCTCACACCATCGCGTTGCCAGGTCAATTATGCCTGACCCCATCGGTTATCTCCTGGCAGTCGCTTTTTCGTGCCCTCTGTCGGCGATTTTCTCGATCCGACCACACGAATATCTCGCCACGAGAAATTAGAACCAGCGCTGCTCTCTTGTGGCGATGTCATCTTTGTTCCGAGTTCATTCATCCTTAAGTCTTTTCTTCTACTGTTTCTGGTAAGTCCTTGCTCCAGTCAAACCTTGGACGACGAGAGCTTGACTGCATCACACTTGCTTGAACTTTATTATGTTCTGACTCCGCACTTGTCTCCATCATCACGACATTGTATTTAAACTACGACCTTTCTCTCACACCTACCTTTATCCCCAACCATCGAAAATCTCTTGTTCTCGGTTATACTTGCTCTGGAGTATGATTGGCTTTACCACTGACCGAAATTCTAGCACTTCATTGTACCTTGCCTTGTTCACTACGCGTAACTAATACCACTCGACAATACTGACCTATGTTCTGGCTGTTTATCTGACTAGCTCTGCTTCTTAATTCCCTTGTCCCTTTATTCGCTCACCAGTGCAATACAAACGCGCTGGCGTGTTCTTCAGATACTTTACATTAAACACTCCTTTCGCTCTGTGGTGATTGGTGACGTACTGTAGCCAATGTTTCTTCATCTTCAAGCTCTCTTAACACTGTACAAACTCGTCCTACTCCGAAAATATCTCCTCGGCGTAGTGTATCCCTCGTCGAAGCTGGGATCACCGTTAGCCTGCCGTACCATTACTGTAACATCTCAGGTGCCTTCAGCCGCACATCATTTGAGTCGTGGTGTATAGACCTTCATGGGTTTGGCGATCACGAGGCATACCTATCCGAGGACTTCCCGGTCTTTCTCATATCTACATTGAGTGTTCCTTGCTGTATTGTTTCTACGGTACTTGGCAAGGAGCGGCTCTATTTCAACTAATCCTGTGCGTACTTCGTACTTCCCGCCCCCTCATATGGCGTGCCAGCGTGCTGGATATCCGCGGGTGATCGCATGATATATCTCTCATGAGAGGTTAGAGTCTACTTCATTCCATTTCAGGTTCGTCTGACACTGGCATCTCGAGATATCATGTTCCATACCACGAGTGGATGATTCTTATAATTTATAATTCATGTAAGCTCTCATGTTCCTTGTACTTTACCGTTTTTTAATGTTCACCTTCCAAGCCTTGATCTCGCCCATTTAAACTCTTTGTGCTATTTTTACCTATTCCGCTCAATTGCTCCTTTCCTGGTACCTCAGCGTTTACTTCAACCTCATCTCACCTTTCTGTTGTCTTCACGCAGATTTTTGGTCTGCCTTCGGGGAGTTCCACGCATTTTACCGGAGTCCTTATTTCTCTCCTAGCAACCGATCTCTCGCTGTCTCTTGAGCTTTTCCCTGCCGGATAGTTTAGGCATTTCGACCCTTCCGTGAAAGGTGCCGCTCCAAATCATACTCTGTATATCTCTCTCACGTGTAAAAATATGAAAGCATGAACGTGAAGTTCGTAATTTCGGCTGACTAGTCTTTTCGTGAAGAAGGCGAGTGGTGAGCACACTCTAAAAAGAATGGGACTTATTAAATGTCAAATCTGTTTATAGCTTCCAATCGCTAGGCCCAAATTCTTGTTATCCTCGGGGTGCCTCTTTTGATGACCGTCCGCACAACCCACATGTTCAGCAGCACATGGGTGCCATAGTTGAGTCTATTTCCTTCTGATTTGATACCGGGGGTCGGGTCCGTATGGTTTTTCTCTATGGTGGCTGTACAATCTGTTCAACTCGAACATTGGTCATGTTTTTATCACTCTACCCCGCACCCGAGTACTATCCTGCTGCTATTCCTTAAACGCTGACCCGGTGAACTGAACTCATCATGATGTTGTCAAAGTCCTCGCCACCATCATGAGGTCATGGCTCACGATCCACACGAACGTTTGCAGCCATTTATTGATAACATTAGACTTGCCGCCATTCTCATTTCCGTCACAAGGTCTTGTATTTAATCGTGTTTCAGATAGGACCTTCATCCTCAATTAGCATCTCTGCGTTCGTAGCTTACTCTATCTTGGCTGTCTCCTTTTCCCCACTGTACGAAATGTGTTCATTTTAACATCATGATCACTGAGCCTTGTAGGCTACGGAACATTCCTGATTACCACTTTATTGCAGTATCAAGAGCGATCAACTTAGATCGACGCCTTTCTCTGGCATGCACCGACATATTCTATTGAACTCCTCGTTTCTTTGAAAGAAATTCTCCGCACTAACATTGATGTATCCTATCCGTTGAAAGCATCGGTTTGTACCTCGTTCATTAATTTTAAGATATCGCTATTGAATTTTACTGGCACTGCTCAAGCCTATCACAAACCGGACACACATTCTCACTCTATTCCTTTGTCGAAGCGCGGATAACCGATGGACATTCAGAGTTCATCCTCCTGGATTGAGCACTTATTTGTTGTAGCCAGCCGTTGAGCTTGAGGCTTTAGATTAGCTGTGGTGTATCTCTGATGGAAAAGATCAATACGCATCGTTAGAGCTCAGGTGGGAAAATACCCGAATTGTATGCCATTATTCAAAATTACGAACTCTCAGTCTAGAAGTCGAACCCAGCTGTTGCACGAAAGGGCACTTCAGAAGAATGACATGCGCGCGTACACTAACCGAATGACACCAGAGACGACGAAATTTGAAATCCTGCTATCCCAAGACAAAACTAACTAGAAGGATATACTATTACACCCGCCTCAGGTTCGATTTCTTCTCCTCCATCTCGATTACTCTACATTTCCGGCTCCTTCCAACTTTCCCCACAGCTCAATGAATAGTCGCAACCTTTCTCGTCGCCAAGATCGCTATTAGCTGCATGCGAAGACTGTCACTCTCGTAAGATCGCCAAGTCAACGACCGCTGAAGTAGCACCATTTCCATCTTTCGATCAGACATACTAGCTTTCTATTCATCGACGTTGCGATGTTCTTATCGGCAAATACATGCCAAACGAAGGACATCATTTCCATCACATACTCTCACCTCCATTTTGTTCTGGGGTTCATCGTACCTCCCGTACGTACGCACATACAACTTTGAACATGACAGCTACTACTTAGCTCCGCTGCACGGCACGACAAATCTCTGTGGCAGCGTTTTTCTCAGCCTTTGCTTTTCTCCCGCCGTATCATCAATCGTCGCAAGAATGATTCTCCTCCGTCTAACGATCGAGGATCCCACTCCCGATGCCTCCATGGGAGCAAAAATGTGATCGATCGATAAGAACGAAGCGGCAGCCGAGAACCCACTTGGTATGAGCAAAGTACGTCCTTTCAAACCCTGGACCCTGTCTCGTTAATTAAGATCTTAAAGTTGAAGCGACCCTGCATGTGAGAGCACGGGGGACCGCTGTATCCCCGGGAAGATGAACGATCCTTCGACCGGTCACCACGTGGAGTGTTATTCCGGGGATACAATACTCACGTGTTGCGATGTCTCGTCCTCGAGTTGATATTTCCGGGCGAACGACTTCGAGTTTTTTGAACAATAAGCAGAACGACGACTCATAGGCGGAGCCGAATTCTTGCTTCGCTCTCTCGAATCTCTTCGAGGCTCGTATCACCGGACAGTGATATCAGATGGATGCAAAGGACTCGGGTTCGAACCATATCAGAACCTGCGCTGTCGGCACTTTCCTAAACTTGAGAAATTTTCCTTGCGTGAAACCCGAGGACAATCTACTTTGTAAGTCCCTTGGCTGTACTGTGACTGGCAAAACCAAAGCTTCTGCACCGCTCCTTTGTCGACTCTAATTGTGCGTGGAATGTGTGGCTATCAATCTAGTTCTAACTCCCCAAGACGTTAATTATTTCCGAGACTCCTTCGACGACGCGGAACATTCTTTGGCGATGTTCTATTGCCTCATGGAATCTTTATTCTTGGGAAATTTTTTTCACGTTGCAATATCGACGCTGATGCTTAACTCGAAGCGAGGGTGTTCGAAGAGTGCAGAACTTCCAGTGAACGACGGGGTGTTAATGAGTCAGTTGAACAGATACAAATTTTTGGCTCCGCCCGTTTAACGCTGTGCAGTGAGATCAAAAGATGGGGGATTTATACCAGTATCGTATCCCGAGTTAATGATTGATGATACATCTTTGCGTGAAACTTGAAGATAATCTTCTTAGTCTATCATAAATCAAAACACCTACAGCCTTCGACTTCAATTCTGTATGCAGCTCCCACGTGAAAATATAAGTTCTGACTCTTTTCACAACGTGTTTTTTTGCGAGAATCTTGGGGCAGATTCCATTGCCTCGTGGAGGGTTTTTTAACCTTCTGCTTAGTTCATTCTCGGATGAATGCGGAGTCGAAATATAATCCCCGCGCCACGCTACGCTCATATAACTCGCATGACCGTCTATCGAGTGTGGTACTCTATTCATCAATCCAGAATCTCGTTATTTCTGGGCAGTGATATCAGAAGAACCCGGGCTCGAAGCTCGATGAATTGATACAGCTGAGAGACTTCCCCAATAAAATGTTATTAATTCCCATCAACTTCAAGTTTCAACTCCGGCGGGAACTTGAGAGCATCTGAACCCGAACTTAGGGACGGATCGAATGGGGAACTCACGACGTTAGTATCCTTCTGCGCAGCCGGTTCCTCCAAAGGCGGATGCAGAATTGAGTGACGTTCATCACGCCACGCTATGACTCATAGCTTCATATCGCCTCGCCTCAATTTTCGGTATGTCATAATAAATCATCCACTAGCCAACCAAAAATCTCCGGATTTTTGGCGAACAGTGATATCACCGAGCCCTGGTTGTTCCCCTTACCCAGGCTCGTACTTATCAGAACCCGGCAACTTGATATATCTGAATTTCCCTTGCTCTCTATGCTCTGGCCCGTACTTTGCATCAATGAACTACATTGCCCGCCGAGAAAAGGACCCGCGTTGCGCCACGATAAAATTGTCACATCTGGGTCCGTGCGGTGGGTCGAGGGTCTGTCGTATCATTCATCTGACCTCTAGCCAAAGGGGGGACAAGAAGGCGCAATTTATTCGAAGCCCTGAGGTGATAACTCCGGCGGTGGCAGCGGGATTAGCAAAAAAATTTTAATTTTCGTCGTGCTATTAGGTGGATTGTGGAACGTGCTCAATCTAAGAGTCGGCACTGTGGTTTTTGACTTTCAACGACGCAGTAGACGAGACCGCCACCTCATATCACGCGGCCTAGATGATTTACATACCCATTCACATCAAGGTTTGATAGAGTTCTTGGACACACGGGTAGATGGGTAGGGGGAAAGTACAACGCCACGGGATTTGATTCTAGGGTTGGCATGAGGTGAATTGAAATTGGTAATGATGGATGGGGATAAGGGGGCATCTCAAGTAGGCGCTGCGTCCTCTCTATGCATGACCGGCTAGTTCAAGGCAACGAATTCGATCGTGAAATTTGGTTCCACGGAAGTATATCGGGGACGGGACGGGACGAGGGAAGTACAAAGGAGGAGTCCAGGCAAAAGATAGGGAAGAGAATACAAGGGAAAAAAAGACGATTACGTTTTACATAATTCTCACCAGGGCCGGACTTCCGAGTCCACGTTCACGGGCCCTTTCTTAATCGCAGCTTTTGCGTTCAAATCCGAGATCTAATCATTCCTACCTCCCCCCCATTTACTTCACATCCTCTCCCCCAGCGACACCTTCTCCCTCCGACTTGCGATGCCTAAAACACTTTCTTGCGACATGGGTACTCAGATCGTCTGGACCTTGCCCTCATCTCCCTCCTCGCACACCCACTTACCGGCCCAGTCTCCCCGCCACAGTAAAAAAAAACCCCCGACACATATCCCCCGCCCACCCAATGCTTTCATCCTATTTCGATCGTCTTTTATCAAGTCTCAGCATGTCTCTACCGATGTCGAAACGAACCACTCTACCCTGTCCAAGATCATCGGGATGACATGGCAGGGACTCCCAGAGGGCGAGAGGCAGGTATGGCATGACAAGGCGCGTGCGGCGCTCGATGAGCACAGGCGGCGATTCCCCGGGTACGCGTTCCGGCCCGGTAAAGAAGGTGGGGAGACTAGAACAAAAGGGCGGCGGAAAGTGCGGGAGGTTAAACCGAAGGATACGAAGAGGTGCGCGAAGATTGCCGAGCTGCTCGTGGAAGGGTTGAAGGGCGCACAGTTGGACGAGGCGATCAAGGAGTTTGACAAGACGCACGTCCCGGAGATCATCACGCGATTCGAGGTACCGATTACCGAAAGTGCATTTCGGCAGGAAAAGAGCAAAGAGGAGAGGCGGAGAAAGACGTCTGCCGTGGTATGTTTTCTGTGTCTTTTCCTCCGGCGGAATATTCTAAAGTATTGACCTAGAAACGCGAGCGTTCGACTCCCCCTCTTCCCCCCCTTGTTCTCGAGCCAGCGGCGCCTATCACTCCCACTGAGCGTGAGGCCCCAGTCATCGATCTCGACACAGCGTTCCTCAGCTCGCTCTGCACCGAAAACAATGCGTCGTATTACCCCGAGTCTCCCAATTCGTATGACTGCTTCTCTCCCGGCGCCCAGTCCGACTTTTCTCCTGCCCAGTCCGATTTCTCTTCCTTCCTCTACCCAAATCCGGCCGAAACTTATTCCTATGACTACACTCCTTGTACTTCCCCCATTGAGTACCGTTCCCCGGCTTCCTTCTTCCCAGAGCCCAGTCCGGTAATGGTCGATAACACTATCGACTACTACCTCTCGACGAATCTTCCGAACGAGTATCTCAACGACCTCATGGATTTCAGTTTCCCCCAGCCTGGCATTGCGCATTGGGATGGCTTCTCGCTGGCGTAGAGTTTTTTTATTGTTATTATTCATTCATTGTATATACTTATCCTTTCCCTCCCCCCTCACTCCCATCTCCCTGTCATTTATCGTTATCTGTGTTACGTATTTCTTGGTTATCTCACACTGTATTACACACGGAGGGACTCTGTGTTGTACTGGATGTTCATGTAATTAACTTAGTAGTAGAGACGATTCACGAACGGCCGAAATAAAATGAAATGAAATTGAAAAAGAATTCATATTGCGGCAGTAGGGACGTGTATCCAAGTGGTTACGCGGTGTGAATATGTACGAAGAATCTGGAATTTGGAAATGGGTCACGGTGCCCCGTTGGCCATTGGAGGGACCAACTCTATTCCACTTCCATGCCACCTACATCAGAATGAGAACGACGATTCATTCCCCCAGGTAGCAGAAGATTCTACCACAGACAATGAAATGGCATAGTGACTTGGCGGTGGCGAATGCACTGTCATGGCCACGCAAAAAAAAAAAAAAGAATCAATCGGGGTGATAGTAAGCATACTGATCGATTAATAGTGACGACATACGGGACGACGGGGCCAAGGGCATATCGGCATTGGACCTAGGGAGGGAATAGACATGAATTATGACACCGGGTGGCCACACAACTATGATGCCTGGACCTTGGACTCCCAGAAAGCCGGCCCCAAGGAGGGATTAGACGACGGGGTCGAGGGTTATGTGCAAGACGAATTAGCTAGGATACGACATCGGGAGGTGATCCAGGGTAAAGTGCATGACTGATCGAGTCACGGCGTCCAGTGACGACATCGGGCAGACAGGGACAACGGTGGCCACACAGAAAGAAGCATCTACAGATTGCTGGCGGGACCGTAAGCGAGCGGGAGCCTCGGAGAGAAGTGCTTACACATAATAGCAATGTCGAGACTCGACTTGAAAGCTAAGCCACAGGTGTCGAGTCTGCTGATCTTCTCTGTTTGAAGTTTTTTAGACACAAGACAAGGTCAAGTAACGGGGAGAGCACGGACGCGAAACCTTCAAGAGCCTTCCGCGGATCAGTCCTTTCTTACGAGGAATATTGAAAACACGAGTCGTTAATTTATTCCGAAGATTCCACGTAATTAAAAGTGAGGAAATTTATCGCACACACACGAGGCAGCGGGGGAAGACGTTGCATTGGCATCTCCCACGGAGAGGACAATTAATGGGCGGAAGGGGTATAAAGATCGCCGAATGAAAAGTAGAGTCGAGGCTCAGAGTGGCGGTGGCTGTGGACACCACGGCCGAGTCCCGACAACCAGGGAGGGAGCGAAAGGACCCGATCGGCGGTATTCAATCATCAGAAGAGAATAGACTCGATTGACCCCATGTGATAGTGCTACAGGAGCATGTGCGCTGAGCGGACGGCTATCAAAGAGGCACGCATAGGATAACATGCATCCAAGACTGGTGATTGGCAGCATCGAAGTTGAAGAAACGACCGGGGTGGGGTAGCCGTTTTCACGACAAGATTAGACAAGCCGAGTGCGGAGAGATCGAAATGCCTGAACCAAAGGGCACAACAGGCACAAAAAAATATAGAACGGTTGCCAGGAGAAAAGAATGTTGGTATCTGTTACAAGGGACGCGTTGGAATTTAGATGAGAGTAAGAAAAGCGTGTGTGTAAATTCACAAGAGAAGCTGTGGACAGAAGAACTTTGATCTCAAGCCCATCGTCGGAGGATTGATTAGGAATGTTCAAAGAGTGGATATGAAAACAAGGACAACTGATCTAGAAAGAAACTTGCTCCACGGTGCAGAACCAATCCGAGGTGACGAGCTTTGTTCTTATCGCTCGATCGTACACGTTGCCAGGATCCTCGATCGTTTTGGGAAGAAAGAGTGGGCGTGGTATGGAGTAATAAGACTTTTAATGAGAATCCTTGAAGTACAGAAGGACGCGAGGAACGCAAGCGAAGCTACTTGGACCGCATACGAGTCTTTGTGCACGAGGTGGACAAGCATCTAGGATCGGAGACTCCGTGTGGTGTATACGAAGAGCACAGGGTGCCGGTGAAGGAGAAGTTTGACCGGAAAGGTTCCTCCCATGGGGAAGCACGATGTGAAGGGTTGTGGACATTGAATCCGCGAGATTATTAAACCTGGGAAGGATGAATGTCAGAAAAGGGTAAAGTACAAGAGCATGAGACCCGGCATAGAGATGTTCAGAATGATCTACTCGTTATCAGGAAAGGGATCAGGCTAAGTAGTAGGACCGCTAAACAGTTTAAGCTTGAAGTGAATGTTTGCTCGGTAACAATTAATCTTCTCCGTGGTACTGAAAGTAAAAAAAAACAACCATTGATCCAAATAACCCTTAAAATACATGGGAATTGCACTTGAAAGTAGCAAGAGAAGAAATCTGAGCTAAATCTTAGGAAAGAATGCTCGTGTTTGAATTCGCGCAGGGTGGTGATGATCAAGTGTGCCAACCCGGCCCGTCTGTCCCTCCATGGCTTTTCAACTTCTTTCGACGCTGACTTGATGCTGATTACTCTCAGGCTACAAATATTCAAATAGTCTAGTATATTCGCTCAATCAACATCATACCACTTTGTCCATTAGTGCAACAAGTCTTCTTTCTGGGTGGCCTTTCATAAGACCAGAAATTGCCATTCAGAGCTCACATCTCAATCTCTGGTAGTATATCGGTTAGTACACGCGCCTGTCATCCATCATGGCTAGGCTGACTTCATCCGCGCGAAAGCTGGGTTCGACTCCCAGCCAGAGAGTGTTAAAGATCAAGATCTCTAATGTAATTTTGTTCGATTGTAGGGTTGACTGTCGGGCATTGAAGTTTGAACATGGAAGATGGCATACGGCTTTGAACCAGCCTCTCCCTGAGCCTATTTCTATAAGGTAATCGGTACGCTTGTTAGAGAAGATGCGTCGAGGCACATACTAATAACACTATGAGAACCGCCTTCAAACCTGGACAAGGTCAAATCAACAGTCTTGGGGTATATGTCTGATAGAGTGAAGCCAAGGCCTAGGTATATATATAGGAAGAATTCGTACATGCAAGGATATTTGAAGTGCTGCAGTGTACATGGCAGTCATCTCATCCTATTTAATGCATACCGTGATCGAACTGTGAGAACATGACATGATTGACGCGTAGCAATTACAGACTTTCATTCGGAATTTGTATCTTCACGCTTTTGTATATTTGCCTCTCCGATGAGTTCTAATGTAGTGCATAGTATTACAAAACAAAACCTTATTCTGTACACATAAATATATATTAATAGAGTTGAATATGACGGTGATTTTGCTGCTGGTGCATTATCACGTGACAGGTAGGTTAGCCTCGATGAAAATCCCTCCAGCGGGGGAAGGTAAGTTACCAGTAAATTACCGGTCCGAAACCCTAGTATACCCAAACACAGGGTTTCGTGGGCCTGAGGGCCAATTTCAAAGGTCTGAAGCCTTTCGAATATATGATCGAGGAAGTCACTAAGGTGCCATTGCAGAGGAGAGCCTGAGAGGCAAAACACGATGCTCAAGTCATTTGAATATGGAAAAATGGATGAGAGAAGGGTAGAAGCAGTCCCTGCAAAGAATCAAGGATCCTATGATAATCGAGAGGAATATTCTTACGATCGAAATTTAGAGGATAAAGTCGATCATAATGCCAGCCACTAAGCGGAGTTCTTTCCCTAGCTGCCAATGGAATGTCAGTCCTTGAGAAAGCATTGAAAAATTAGAATAGCACCCAAAACAACGATATCTATACATGGTCGCGGATGTTTGTGACTTAACTCGTGCTTGATGGTGAAGACTTGATAAAGTTCAACGAATGGGGATAATAAACTATTGAAAGGGCAGCCATATGCCGGTGTGGGAAAGGCTAACTGAAGGGAAGAAATTCCACTTTCAAGACAAAGTGGAGATGAATAGACATTATGGTCGATGTACCAAGGCATAAACGGAATGCGATGATACAATCAGCTTTAAAATCAGAAGAGAGTAGATTTAACCATGCGCCACAGAATTTTTGGAGAATTTCCGTTTGGCAAACGGCTATTCAATTCGAGGCACACTCAGGATGATAGTAGAGCATAGATTCAAATCTAGCGATTGGCAGGTACAAGAGCGCGGCGTTGAGCACTATTCTTGTCACTATATACTCCAGCCGTCAAATTCGGAAATAAGATCTGGGAGAGGGTTCGCCGTTTTCCTAACAGCGAAAACGAAACTAGAAGGACAACTTCGGAGAGATTGACCAGCGTTATAAATTGGAACGGGATCTTTTCGCGGAGTGATCAAAATGCCTCGAGTAAACGGACAGACATGACACCGGTTTCCAGAATAGGATATTACGCGGTAACTGTCCAGGGAACGAGACAAAGGACAAGGCAAATGTGCGGAAACACGTGGGTCATCTCATGTCGGTAGATGGCACACGCTATTAGAAGCCTTGGGAACAACGGTCCAGAAGGTGGAGGATATTGGATTGTGACAGACAATTGCAGTTACAGAATACAGATAATTATGCGAGCGAATGGTACTTTACCGTTTTTGAGGATAATGGCCATGAATGCGCTTCAGATTTGAGTTCATGAAGTAGACACAAATAATCGCAAGACCGAAATTCCTGTTACGGGGAGTGTAGAACAATAACACAGGGTAGTCAACAGTACCAGCGAAGAAGTATTTTGACTGGGCAGATATAGCTGGGAAGAATACGCAGGATGAGAATCTTAGAAAAGGTTGTCCGCGAATGTAAAAACAACAATACTTATTCCACTCACGGTTATGTACTGCTTCGCAAGGATTTCTTTATCTAGGCGTACGACAAACCAGGAGGAGGTCATATGAGTAGGCCCACTGATTTCGAAGTCAATGGTCACTGGGTAGCAATCTCCCAACGGAGAACAGTAGTGGTACTTCCTAAGGCAGGAGAAAAGGAATCCCACCGGCTCATAAACGCAGCGGAGTTGGTTATTACGTAGCAAGGGAAGAAATACGAGTCGTCAGAGAAACCGGACAGGACGGTGACGAGTTTGAATTTGGTCTGTCATGCGTGGGCGCTGGCTATTAATACGACTTTCTGGTCCAACTGATCCACGGCGTCCTTCGCGTAGACAACGCAGTACGTCTGATAGATACGAGAACGGCGTTGAATACAAAATTTACTGCAACAAGTGGTGCGCACCCGTGACATAAAGGTTGCGGGTGTGATTCGCACTGGAAGGACGGTGAGTGTAAAATAAAGTTTGAGAAAACATGACACACGTTCGCACATCATGATAGGGACATGTCAAAACAATTGTTTTGCGGGATTGGATGATGATTGATATACAGTCTGGATTATGCAAACGGGAATGTAAGAAGAGAGAGGAGGCAGTAGTCTCCAAGCGAAGTGACCTCATCTCTCAGGGCATAAGAATTAAAAGTTTAAGACTTTGCGCACCGGGGTGCAAAAAGACTTGAGGAGAGCGGTGTTGTAGGTGCTCCAGTCCCCCGGATTTATCGTGTACAGATACATTTGGGTATACAGCCAGGTCGGAGAATCCCCGACGGAGTCCTTTATGGTTTGGCGTATGAAAGGGTACTAGTGAATGAATGCTCACCGTGTGTACTGAGAATTGAAATGACCGACAGAAAGGTCAAGTATCGTTCAGTGTTGACCTGGTAACAGCTATTTAAAATCCTATGCCGGACAATTCTGTGGGGTGTGAAGATGTGCTTGAAAAGAGAAGGAGAATTCAACGCCACTCGCTGAACAGAGTTTCAAGGTGAGCGCATATAATTAGTCAGAACCTGTAAAAATAAGTAGCATTGGCCTCTTGAAGAACAGAATGATCTCGCAAGCAATGATGAAACAAACTCAGCGGTATTTCGACAGAGCCATATACGTTGGAAAGATTGTAACATTCATAGCTGAACTTTGAGTTGAATTGGAACCTATTATAAGGGGGTTCTCTATGTTAGAGTGCTAGCTTACCATCAGGCTTGATGGAGATGGACTTCTACAAACATTGGCAAGAACTCGCGAAACAACAAAGAGCTTAGAAGTACAGTTCCCCAAAAGGAATGCGGTAGAATCTAAATTCCATTGAAGAGGATACATATAATTCAGTGAGGGCCGAGTATCTGGGAATATAACTGCTTACAGAACGCGCATTGCTGTGCTGGTTGCGTTGAAAGGCAGTGACGGGTCACCGGCCCGAATTCTGTACCCACTTCAAGTTCGACCGACGACCGGCGAATGCCGTATGTCTTTCCCCCCCTACACTGCTAGGGCGCTTCGTTTTTCCATCAGTAGACTCACGCATCCCATTGAGTTAAAAATATGTACTTATCACTCTAGCCTCAAATATTAAAAGCTGATTCTCCTGTGGCGATTAACTGTCAAGGCTAAATTTAGGGCGCTCTCAGTCCCTCGTTCCTTTGAAGTATCTCTGTTTTCAGGACCTTAGTGGCGTCGCATAACCATGCTAGCCGTTCCAACTGGAATGAAATAGGGGCATTGGTCCGACGCTGGCGCTCAGACTCCTTATCTCAAGCCTCCTGTACGTGAGCCAGTCCATCAAATCTGTTAATTTTGATACGAATCTCCCCGCTCTAGACTCTCAAAGATCATTGACATATCCGGAATATTCCTCAGTGCTCAATCTCTTCTAGATAAAACTGCTGACGGTCAGGCTCAACTTGTTTTAACAGAAATGGAGTGGCTCTTCACTTTTCTACACGGTATGGTCCACGGAACGCATTGACCCGAAGACGCGTCCGCTCCTTAATTGAGTCGCGTGGGAACAAACGTTACTTGCCGCGATTGCTCAGGGTCAGTTTGACGACGACCATCAAGCATTGCTCACTGGGCTGCCGCCAGTATTGCCGCAGCAGTCTTCTCACTGACTCTATGGCCTCCAAGGGTAAGGTGTCTCTCCGTCCTGGAAGGGGACGACAGCGAAAAGGCGTCCTTGCTGTTGATACCCATCTAGGGACCTACGACCGCACGGACCCGTTTCGCGCGTTCAGCGTCCTGGCAGGTCTCCTGGGATCCTTAGCTTCGCGTCTTGGAGGGTGCCAATACAAACTCTCGCCCGAAGAACACAAACTTTCGCTTCACCTTCTTACGATCGTTGAGCCCTACATTGGCGGTGCCCCTTCCAAGCGCACACTCATTACACGCCAGCCTACCGAGATTCTCGACGCCATCGTGTTCCACATCGACTCGAAGCAGGACTTGTTGGCGCTGGCCTCGTCCTGCCAGCGTATGCATGGTGTCGTGATTCCCCGGCATCTGGACTATCGAGTCCTGCGATGCAAGGTCAGTTCGATCAGTATGTGGAACCACTTGATCGTCAATCGATCCTTGGCTAAGAACGTCAGGAGGTTGGAGATTTTGGATGAGAGAACGTCGGTGGATTCGCTGAGGATACCAGGAGGAGTTGTGGGCACTGACACGGACTTGGAATCGACAGATGACGAGCTGGCAATGCACGAAAAACAGGAAAGATATTTGGTCTCAGCGTTGACGAAGATGACCGCACTGAAATCCTTCGTGTGGTCCTGCAATCATTCCCCGATCTCTATCGATAATGTTTGGTCTACTTTATTGAAGTGTCATTCGTTATGTGAGGTTGAGATTTACGATAACATGGTCTTCGGACCGACGTCCGACGTGGATAGTCAGGCGGCTCGTTCTCTTGTCGTAAGTTTGTCTCTGACGTCTTTTTTCTGATGCTTATTATCGTCAGCTTCCATCAGTAAAAACCGCGTCATTCCAATCCACGAAGCACATCTATGGCTCTTGTCAGCATCCCGAGCTGGGTCGTATCAAAGACATGCTCAATCATTGCCCCAATCTTGAGGTATATTTCCTTCCAAAAAACTTAAGCTCTTCCCCTGTACTGACGTGATCCAGGATCTCAATATATCCTATGCCCGTCCACGCCCCCCATTCGCCGCCCATATACCCGCAGATGAACTCTTCCTGTACGGCCGCTGGCCCAGCCTCACTACATTAACCCTCACAAACCTTCGCGGAGCCAGTGATACAGCATCTGCATTCTTATCTGCACATCCTAGCCTAGAGGTACTCAACCTCGACATCTCGCCGATCACGTTATACCCCAACTCACTCCCGCGTCTTCGAGAACTCACGGCACACAAAGACGTTACTGCCGCCATCCTGTCATGCCCATCGGAAGAACCTCGTCCGTTAGAGACCATCAAAGGTGTACGATTATCTGGACCATGTGATGCTTTCCTGTCCAGCCTCAAGCTTTTTGGAGGATCCATAAAGAGAGTGGAGCTCGGAGGGTGGAATGACATGGATGATATCCGCCGACTCGTCGAGAGCGCGCCCATGCTGTCATGGCTCGATACGGGGAAAAAGCTTAGCGGCAGACAGAACCTAGCCGGCGTAGTCGAATGGGCGAACCTGCTGACAGGACTTCCAGAGCTAGTGGCGTTCCACGGGGTGAAGTTCTTCTACGAGGCTTCAACGTCGATCTCTATGGCAGATCGGAGCAGATTCCGTAAGAACGATGAGGTGGCAAGTCTGCTTGCATGGAAGTGCGCTAAGCTGAGGAGGGTGGATCATTGGGAGGACGGGAGTGGGAAGGTCGTCGTTTTGGTGCGGGAGAAGGATGGGGTGAAGTGGGAAGTGAGAAGGGTGAGGCAATAGTACTTTCTTGGCACGGAAAATTAGCAGTTAGTCTCACATTCACTTATCCCTATGCGTATTCTCCATTTTCATATAAGATAGACCTCAGAGCAAAACAACCACATCACATGACCTGTGACAAACTGTGACTAGTGGCGCCACTTTAATTAGTGGCCTCATTAATCTCGACACGTCGTCGCTCCATCCTCTCATACTCCCGATACAGTCAATAATCAATGTATTTGAGAATTATCCAAGTCTCGGAGAATAGTCTCTGGTATAAGACGGTGTCCCCGGTACTTTGTTACTGCCCAGGCTGCCTGAACCCCATTCAAACCCTTTTGGTAAGCATCCATGAACCTGAGGGAGCGCGTTGCAAATCTATGCTATGAGTACACCTACATTAAGAGAAATAGAAGCACTTACCGTCTCATTTTAATGATGTCAACCTCTTCTAGGCTTTTTAAGACATTTACTTCCAGGTCTTTTTCAGTTGATGGCATTATATTTTCACTTTTTCCCTATGAGAAGAGTATAAAAGCAAGCCCAATAGATATGAGATAAGTCGACGCGTGATATACTTTTTTACGGGATTGAACGGACACGTCGTAGATGCGTCTTTTCCATTTCAGAGTGTAAATCCCACGGGGCATCATCAAAACGGCCTATTTTGTAAATCGGTCTGCAACAAAAGTTTCTAAATAGTAATATCTATATTTTGTAGGAAACAGTTTTCAAAATAAGGTTATATTGCGAGTGCCCCATGGGAAATACTGATTTTCGTGCAAAATGTCACACAATGTCACGTGATGTGGTTGTTTTGCTCTGAGGCCTATCTTAGGCGATCCTGTCATATTTACGTTTTCGTTCATGTTCTTGCATGTATACTGGAAGTCAACATCGAAACTTGACATTTGAGACCCTCAGGGTAAATGTACAAAAGGGGGTGACTGTCCAAGCAATATAAGTACCATGTCCCATTAAATTATACAGTAAAATGACGACGACGACGACTAATCCTCAAATGCCGACATTCCCGACTCGGTTGGATAAAGCTTGACGAAATAGGACCCACTCTGGAAATCCTGCCACGACTCTTTAGTGATCGTGCTCGCGACCCGTGTTGATTGATGTGAGGGGACGGTGAGGATGCTGGCGCGTTCGGGACGCCGAGGGATGGGAGGACTATTTTCTCGGCTGACTGAAACTCTGGGGATCGTTTCCGTTTCCGTGTCCGTTGGGACTCTCCGATTTTTCCTTCGCAGGAATAGGATAGTGAAGGTGAGAGCTATAATCAAGACGATTATGATGATTATGGGAGCTATGAGCTTCCGGACGAGAGTGGATGATGACGAGGAGTCGTCTGATTTAGTTATTGAAGGGGAGCCCAATCTGAGGGAGGCGATAAGGATGAGGGTATAGGGATGCTATGGAGAGATCTTACGGGCAGAACGTTATAATTAGCTGTGACTGGGAGTCGGTTTAGCTGGAATGTGAGAAGGTGGACAAAGAAGAGTCGTACATCAAAAGAATTGCATGATATGGGTGTGGGGGTACAGTTTGAAGAATAGCCTAAAAGAACTAAGGATAAGAAGAATGAGACGACAGAAAACTGCATACATTGAGCAAAGTAGATGCTGTTGTTGGCACATGAATATCTGTGGCTATGTGAGAAGGATACGGTAAGAAAGCAGGGACACGGACTGAAGAGATAGAGGGACGGAAAACTCGCTCGTTCTGCAGAGAAATTAAGTCTCGAAAGAGAAAAGCAACGAGAAACGAGGCGTACTTGGAGATAGATGCCTCCGGTATTGTCAGATCGACATCCACAGTCGTGCATTCCGTTCCGTTATTCCCACAAGTGCCTTAATTTTAGCGCGGAACAATCAGATAATCTCGAGGGACACTGATTTAATATACCTTGCTCTAGAAAGCTGATATAGATGAGATGTGGACCTACTGCATTGACAGATAAACATTCACCTATGAATCACACCGCCGTCATCGTTATTGCTGTAAAAAGTTATTCCGACATCGAGGCTCGTCCGGGAACCACGAGTAACAATGGTGGGCTGCAGACCGGGAAATTAAAGTGCGGTAGGGGGAAATACCGGTGTGAAGCTTACTGTACCGGACCCACAGCTGTGAGAGATGTGGTTATCCGTGTCCAGAAGCGAGGGCATGACTCACTAGTTGAAGAAACGAATGGAGTGTGACCCTGATACCGCAGAAACAAAGAACGGAAGAGTGCGGAGGAAGAAAAGCATCGACAAAGAAGGAGGAAAAGAAAATTCGGAGAGATCGCTATGTAGTCGAGGGTTTTTAGGTCGGGTGGTTGGTGATCAGACGGGACGATGAAACTGTAGATATGTGATGGTGAATAACCATCAGGAACGGTAATACGAGAACGGCGGCCAGTGATGGAGGCGAATGAGGTCGGGAAGTGACTATAGGTGAAGTTTAAGTACTGAACTATGTCGAAGTCACTACGTGGGTACCAGCCAAACACGACTGTGAGAGAACCGACACAAATTAGGTTGCCCGAGAGAGAGAAAATGGCCCAAATGACTGGGTGCATTGTTCTGCGCCCACGGCGCACTTGGGATCACATGAGGCAATAGTGCGCTGGAATGGCTCCCCGACATCGCCATGTTTGGAATGGTCGGTTTCAACTGCTGACAGAATGCTTGCTTTCTGGTGGTGAAACATCCAAGGCCAAACTTGGAGATCCAGTCAGGCTGGACAGAAATCCGAGACTGTTCTAGAGTCGAATCATGAAATGATGACATCGTCCAGCTGCTGGTCTTCGAGATGTCGACCGTGACCATCCACCAGCCAGCAGATGTATCATGTCAATAATAGATGTATCGGATAGGCGGTAGTATTGATAGCGAAAATGGTTCCACCATGGCGGGCTAACCGTTCGAGGTGGACCTGTAAACTGGGACTATTTGCAGCGCAATATTAGGATTGTGATAACTGAGAGGCTGTAAAGGCATGGACTGTCTGAGAGTTATCGAGGCCTAGCGCCTAGCTGCTGATGGAAACGATCGAAGGGTCGGGAAAACAGGAACCAGCAGAAAGTCAAAACCATTGCTCGGTACTAAAACATTGATGTTTGTTTGAGAATGAATAAAAAAGAAGAAAGAAATGCAGAGAAAGAGTGAGAACGGGAGAGAATGGAAGAAATGCAGAGAAAACTGACAATCTTAAAAAATTTTGTTGAGCATCGCACACCCGATGGCAAAGAGGATGGTGGTGAACATTCCGTGGCGGTCGGTGAAGGATGTCCGAGGTACAATCAAGCGGCATTCTTGCCGAACACGTGTCAGGGGCGGACTCAAATGAATATGGGATGGTACTCCAGTATCTGGTGTCCGGCTGCGAAGATACTAGACATCTAACTGGTCGTATTCAACTATATATGGCAGCAAGCTCGCGATATAGTATTTATATGGTGACGACTACAAGAAGAGCTCAAGGCCCTTCATAACGGGAAATGCCGTAGTATTTGAAACTCAGTTGATATTCCGCCTTCTGGCCGAAGAAAGCTCCATCGTCACTACGTTCCTTGACGTTCCGTGAGGCGTGAGTGCTCAGCGCCGATGCCGGCGTGCTTCGTGTATTATATTTTGTCTTTTTCACCCTGAATTCTCACCCGCGGTGTCGCGCAGGTCATCCCATGGTGCCCCAGCCTGGATTTAGGATGTGAAACAAGGGGCCCGGCTGAGGTGAGGTATAAATGCTAGGTACGTCGAGCTCTAACATTTCCTCGTATTAGCTCATAATTTAGTAGGCTATTACGGGCTCTGAATATATATAGGTCTGTGTTCTGTGACTAGAACAAGACATTCAATGGCGAAGCCAGCTTGAATCTACTGCAATCCACACTTGTCAGTTTTGGTGGATTCGGAGAAGAGTATCTCGATTATCGCCAAGTTTTGATTTTCTCCGCAGCCTCTATCGGAAGTTAAAGCAATGTAATCCTTGCGTGTACAACATTCTGATGTCAATTTCAAGGGTGAAGAACTTAAAATTTGCTTATGTAGCGAGCAAATGATACGGCAGCTCCGGAAACGGCGTTGTACTGTGGATAGTTACCATGGACGAAGTCTGTGCCGTCAAGGTACCCAAACTCATACGTCGCGTTCACATAATTTTGGCGGCCCGCATGCCATGGTAACAACTGATGTCGCAGGTTCGCTGCTCTTTATCACCAGCAGGGACGTCTTCTGTATTCTTTTCATGCTATATTCATACTTGAGAGCTACTTGCGTCGTCTTGCGCACATGGATCTAGCAGCTCTGACAACGAACCTTTTGCCGGTCCCAAAACCAGTACCACCTTCTCGTATGCGCAAATCAGACTCACTATTGAAGCATGTTTCAAGCGATGGAAGCTGTCGAGAAGTCAATTGGCCTAGGATAACGATCGATAAAGAAATTTTAGCAGAATATATTATACGGTGGGTCATATTCCCAGTGATCACACTTTGTCTTATTCTCACTTCATTTCTATCAGGAGGCTTCCTGTACCTGCGAAGAGCAGGTCCTACAAGTTCCTCGTTTTTCCGAACCCTTGCTGTGTTTGATACTGGCCTCGGGCACAGCGCTGCACCCGCATTCATGTTTGGCGTGCTCGAGGGGCCAGGGTTCTTACCCGCAGGGGCGCATGCATCGTCATAGCTAGGAATGGTACAATCCGTAGCGGTGCTTGCTGCCTAGTACTATCATCAGTCAGACGGTTCGCTCGTCGCTCGACCACGTGCCAGCTACTGACTGCATCAGTTTTAACTCTTGAAGATGCCTTGATCGTTTGGAGGTTGTGATCCATCCTTGCCACCTTTTTTCTTCGACCAACCAGTTGGCGAGGAAACAACAGAGTGCGAAAGCTTCATAGGCCGAGGTTTCAGGCGCCTGAGTAGGCCTCAAGGCAAGGCTCACCGAATTATCGGATTCCGGTTGCGCGACCAGAGACAGCAACCCGCTGTTAGTGATCTAGCGGTGGTTGAGGCAATGTTTGCTGGACATGCCGTCGTGGGAGGTAAGTCTACCTAATTCGCGCGCGTTACGATTGAGGAACTGATCCGCCGTAAGATTTGTGCATGTTCTAGAAAACGTGTATCCATTTGAGGGACCCTTTTCGCTGGAGAAGGACTATATCTCAAAGGCGTCGCCGTCCGTACGATTGATCGCGATTTCGCACAATGAGATGGCTGATTCTCAAAGCTTCCATGGCAAGATCGTCACTACGTCGATTTGCACCTCCATTTTCATTTGATTCTCCAATATCCTCCATTGCATTCCCAGTGATTTCTGCATCCTGTTTTCGAGTCGTGCGCACACCCTTTCTATGTGACGTACCAGAGAATGGAACAGACGACTTTGGCTGGTGATCATCGGTGCGACGAGGACAGGGTATTGACGTGAAACAAGAAATAAGATACGTAGCTTTGCATTGCATGTGTATATGGTTCCAAGGCAGGTGCAAGCATCATTATTCATAAAGTTAACGACAGAGTATCTTAAACAACAGATTCGTTCATTTTATATTCGAAAACTCCATAATTTGTGTGTGTTCTCTCTCGCTCTCTTCTCGATGTCAACCGGCATCACTAAACAAAAGAAGAGTGTTCTGAACACCCTCGTAGATTATGAGATGGCAGGGAGTTCGGAGTAGCGGGCTCAGGAACGACCCATTTGAGTTCTTCCTCCGCTTGAATATATCTGACCATGCCGAATATGTTTCGTTCGAAATGCGCAAAGGGTAGGCCTGGAGTTGATTTTCGTAGGACTGAAAGGTTTGTTCGTCCGCGTGAACGCTCCATTTTTTCTCACTACAGTTCGTCGTCCAAGTTCCAAGACTCGCTGTCAATGATCTTTGTGGGGATATAAGGTCAGTATTCATTCAATGCCTCACCTAATATGAAATGCGACTCTTTTCTCTGCAGCATGATACATGCCGGAACATGCTCTGTCCTGATCTTCTTCCGGATTAGAGTTTTTTGTTTTAATGTGCAGCTCGTTCCTCGGGAGGCTAGTCTATTTCAAAGAAAATAGTACGATTGGTTTCTCCTCGCATAGCGAGTTTTGTCCATACAAAGCAGAAAGTGAACCTCTTGGGCTGGGCAGCCATGCGTATCCAATATCATTGGGCGAGGGGAGTACTGCAACATGTCTATGGATCACCATACGTTAGAGCATTCTCTCGCATGTTGAATTCTCCTTTTCACCACACAGTAATACTAGGTTTTTACGATCCGCACCTGACGCATTGGCTCACACGTCCGATACGGCGGGGTTCGACTCCCTGCAGAGAATAAATTGGATAGTAGGAGTTAAGATGCTGTAGGGTCCTTCTTGTCTTTATATCGCTCGGCGAAAATCAGACTTGCAATACAAAGCTTTGTGCACGAGACTAGAGGTGTTGTTTGATGCACTGCGCTCTAGCTAGGATTTGAATCCGATATCTAGAGATGTAGTTTCAGAGGAAAGAAAACATCAGAATGAGATGTCGATCACACTAAGTACCACGGAATGTTAGGCATTCCGTTCCGTGAACGGGAATCGGTCCTACCGCCCAGACGATAATGCGGTGAATATAATAAAGTAAGCGTTTCGCTCTGTCAGTCTTCAATGAAAGTGAAAATCTACATCCGATGTCCCCAGCAACGGAAATCCAAGTGAACCCAGTTGTCCGATCTACCGCGTAGGGATCCCTCCGGCAGGCAGGATTCAGGGGCCGGACACGCTCTTACGTCCAGTGCTTGTAGGCTTATGACCTGAGGTGCTATACCACTGGATCCATATCCTAACTCGCCAGAACAAACAAAAGGTCATTCTCAAATGAAGAACATATTCGCAAGGACTACGACCGTCAGGCCTTCATTAACTCTCTCAGTCCACCAACTTCGAGCCGGGGCTCAAAAACGACCTTGAAAGGCAAAGGTCGTATATTCGGAGAGTCTGTGAGTCCCATAGTATCGATCTTGTCGCTCTGCAAGACATTGAAAGCCCACATAAGGAGGGCCGTGTTGGCGAACAATGACCTAGTTAATGTTCATGAGGATTATGGAATAGTAAAAAAGAACAAGAACAAGCGCATACCTGTTCGCGACGTGCATCCCTGGGCATACCCTTCTCCCGAACCCAAAGTTGTAGTTTTTGATGTCGTTGCGGATAGTCCCGTCGGGAGTGAGCCAGCGTTGGGGGTCAAAGACTTCAGGGTCAGGGAAAATGTCGGGGTCATGGAATATGGACCTAGGCGCCGAGGATGACATACTGAAGAGACCGAGTTGATATCATGCTCACCAGTGGTTTGGTATCACGATGGATCCTTTGGGTATGACACAACCATTCTATAGCAACCGATGAGAAAGGGTGACGTGGTTCATATTCCAAACGTACCCAAATGATATCCTTCGAAGTACGGTGCGGAACACCTTCAAAAGATGAAGCCGTGGTTCCTAAGAGTGAACGGAAGAGGTGAATGCCCACCAGAAACCGCAATTGGACGCCTGTTCCAGTACAGCTTGAGCATCAGCTCCCACGAAAGAAGAGAAGCGTACCATCTGTAGGTTTCCAGTACAAACGCTGTTACCTGTGATAGTTGGTCGCGGTCGTTAAAGGTAGGATCTACGACGAGATTAAGCGAAGGTATGCGTATGACAATGATGCATATGAACGTCGTTTGGTACCCACTAGGGCATCGATCTGAGCACGGGCTTTTGTGGCAGTATCTGGGTAGCAGGCTAGAGCCATTATAACGATGCTGATGGCGGATGCCGTCTAGATTGCTTAGCGTTAGGAAGAGTTGAAACAAGACAGAACTCACGGTATCCGAACCCGCACCGAACATAGATCCAGCTAGGTACGCCACCTCATTGTCAGACAAACCATTTATCGACTGGTTCTCGATGAGGTACTTGGCGAAAGAGGGCTGCGCATCTTCTCCGGATTCCTAGGAACGAAGGTTAGCTGTGTCTCGGGAAGGCAATGCGATTCCCTCACTATTCGATCCTGGACTATGTCGAGCTGAGACCTGAAAAAAGCGAGCTCTCGCCTGTGGAATGCGCGAAGTTCATGAAGATATACGGGGATGTAGCGGAGGAAGGGAAATGAGTCGACGAGGTATGCCCCCGGACTCATGGATCGGGCAACTTGAACGGTATTTTTGTTGATGAGTTGGATTTCGGGATCGCTGTAGGAGGTGGTGGTAGTCTTGCCATAGGTGAGTGTCATTATGACGCTCGCTGCATATCTGGGAATGGTTAGTGCATGATGAAGCGAAGCAGAATTGATGCACCTTCTGGCGTGGCTGATATGGTCGGATGGATTGTCAAGCAGGTCTAGGATAAGATTTTTGGCGTTTCGTAATTGAATGGGTTCATAGGCGCGGGCTTTCTTCGTTTGTAGGTTTAGGTGAAGGGCCCTTCAATGGGATATGTTTGAACAAGCAGGATGTGACACTCATAAGGACAGACACACTTGTGTAGACGCCTCAGTCTGGAGCCTGCCGATAAGAATAAGACTCGCATTCCGCCCGACATTAAGTCCGAAGCAGCAATCAGCCTGGGACGATCCACTAACGAGGACCAGTGATTTTCCATGATTTCAACTGCAGCCTGTGAATGATCGGCTTGTGATGACGGGAGAATGATATATGAACGCACATTATATCGCCCAATGACAATGAAAGTCTCCGTTCCTTTCTTCATAGAGAACACAGCTCCGTGCATTTTGGTCCATTCTTCGTATTGAAGGAAAGGGCTACAGATTTTTATTAGCCGAGAAAACAGGAAGGCTTCAGCGAACCTACTATTTCTTAGGCAAGTCCGTGCCGAAAAACCAGTGTGATGGCGGACCGGGCGGTAAGGGATAGCTTGATGGCAATTTCCAGCGGTAGATGAGGAAGCACGCTGCGAGGAATATACCAAGGACCGAGATATCGGCTGCTGTAACAGAACTGATAGACATGATGGACACGAAACTAGGAGAGGTCTGTGTGAGAAGTGTATTACGAGCGTCGCTTCAGAAGGTGTTCACGTGAACGACTAAAGTGGTCTTTTGTGCCTACGGAATGTCTTATGCCGTGTGCTCCATCGAAGACGGGAATGGAGCAAGCCAGAGTGTTATTGTGGTTCCTTGAAAAGAAGTCTTCCCTGGGGCATGGGAAGGCGCCAGGGACTGAGATGGGAACAAAGAGTCCTATGACCGTATCTGTTGAAAGAGCTGCGGTGGTTATAAATAAGTCGTATTCACATGGAATCAAAATACTGGACAACCCATGTGCGACTTGCATAGCTCTAAGGAGAACTAAAGAGATCTCCCAGTAGCGATGTGTATGAGAGTTCCTTAGCCTATGTGCATTTTGGTCTATTTAAGGAAGGGAACTTAGGCAGGACTCCTCTAATGATGATAAATGCGCGACGGCGAAGAAGGCTCCGGAAACAGAGTCGGCTTTCAGTGACTGAATATTCGTTCAAGCTAAATGGTGGCAGTCGCCGTTTCCATGTCTCACAATGCATGTGAGATTTTTGGGTGAAGATGAGTAGATTATAAGACGTACCATCCATGCGTCGAGCTCATCCTTATATTATGTACGTCTGCACCATCCAAAACTAAAAGGGATTGAGGCTCAATTTTTTAGCAAGCCGATCGACTTCCCTTGTTTTTGGCGGACCGGAAGAAAATCCAAAAAAGGAAACCCCAACCTTGACGCGGACCCACAAACATACATGTCTCTCGTTGGTCTCGTTTGCGAATTTCTCGTACATTTTCCAAGTTGACGGCGCTCACGGTTCGCTGAAGCGCGCGCTGAGGGCGTATCGCTGACCAAGGGCACAATCTCGAGTTGGTTGGCTGGCTGTCGTCCCCCACGTTCGCTTTTGAATACCGTATAGTCTGATCTATTGCGAGTTCGTCGATAGGGCGGACAGGTTTAACATGAACCAAGAAAACGCTGTATGTTCGCGATTTGTACTAGCGAAGGGATACTGAAAAAATTTCAGGTCTGTTGGTTTCGCTAACCTATAAGTCTGCTTCACGCCCCTCCCTACCCTGGCGAGGTGACCATGATTATATCTGGCACTCGCAGAGGTCATGGGGAACTTGAAATTCGACGGAGAGTTTGATCATCGCAGTTGCGGTACCGGCGCGACAAATCAATACGATGTTGCCATGACAACATGGCTGCGGAGAGTTTCATTCGACGAGAAGCGAGCACCCTTACCCATCGCGATGAACGGGCTCTCACGCTCGTGGCGGGCGTTCCGAGTCCTGTCATTGAAAACGCGGATGTTAACAATGAATGCCGCCCGAAACCTCTGCTCACAGTTTGATCGGCGACCTAAGACTTAGGCAGCTTTCAAGGATACAGAAATGCGGAGACGACGGATTTCGGATTAGCCGGGACTGTATCCGAACTGAACACGAGGCCGAAATTCCCAGTAATTGATGTGGTTAACCTTCGCGGCGGCAGGAGCAAGTGGAGCGTCGACTTTCTAGAAGATACAATAGCTCTATAGCACAGTATGATACCTTCTTTCTTCAAGCATGGGCGTGCACTGACTTGATTTACAGTTTCAAGTGCATCAAGAGAGGTGAAGCAGAGTTTCGTGATGGTTGTTGAGTCAAAAGACGTCATCAATAATATTCGTAACAGCTTCATATGTGTGTGTTCATTCGTTTGTGCCAACGTAGCATATGCTAAAACAAAGTGTGCAGCCTTTAGACGTATACATGCACGTCTGTCATTCATCTTGTTCTTGATGTGTACTGTTTCGGACCGTATAAACGAAGTCCATAAAAGCTAACACCCACAGGTACGGAAAGTTCACACCCTTCAGCGTCTAGATCTCTCTCTGCGAAAGGGTCTCTCCAGGGTCAATGTCGTCGTCTGATCCCATCTCTTATGCTTCGGTATCATCATCATTCGACGATTCATATAACTTCGTGCACAGGGCTATCCCTGTGCGCACTGTGTCCCTTTATGCGCCCTACTCTTCTCTCCCCAGTACACGCAATATGACGACTGTCCGCTCAGTTAATGCTGTGCCGGAGTCTGGATCACCGATTCAATCCTCAACACCCTCGGCGCTGACTGCGAAAAATAAGGTTCGGACGAAGCACTCCCTCCCGCAGTTATTTCGCTCGGCTTCATACTTGTCCAATACCTCGTCAGAACTTTCCATATCACTCTCTCTTTCTTCCCATCCTCGAACGAAATCTAAAGTCTTGTCTGTCCTTTCTCCGCTTATCCAGCGTCGACGGCAGGCGTCTGTTGGCACATCTTATCCGGGAGATATGTTTTCTCCTTCAGAGTCTTCTGCATCGCCACCTTCATTCACCACGGAACGACGTCTTCGCCAACTCGATAAACTTCAGCGCGTCCTGGGTGAGAAGATACCCGTCGAGCTCGTTCTCGGACCTTCTCCCTATCCCAGCAGCGTCTCGCAGCCATCCCATTCCTCTACATCAAGCCTTAGCTCACAACTCCGACTAGCGGACGCACCGCCCTCACATAACCTAGACGGATTTAATCACCGGTGTAGAATGTCCTGGCAATCGGATGCGCCACTGTCGCGTGTAATTCCGGAGCCATGGGAAGCTCATGCGCCGCCTTCGGATAATCCTAATCATCCTCGACGGCGACAAAGTGCTTCTTTGGCGCTCGCCAATGTAGCGCCCTCATCTCTCGACAACCACCATCGTTCGCAATCCTCACCGGTATTCCAGCCTACATACCCGCATGGTTCGAGACCGTCACTTTCCATCATTAATCCAAATTCTCCTAACAACGACCACACGAGTTCAAACCCAAATCCTTCTTCCGCTCACAGCCACTCAAAATCATCTCCTACTATTCCGTTCTCTCCGACGTCAAGCTCGCCAACCGAGTCCAACCCATTTATATTAATAAACTCCAAACCGGTGCCAGGCGCAGCAGGGTCTGACGAGGAAAATGACACACGTCATACGCGAATTGCACGCGAACTTTCCTGCGACACGTTTACGCAAGTGTTTCCCTCTCCGCGCCCGGATACGCCGTTTCTTTCAAGTTGTATTGTGAAGGGGGATGATGATGGAGACGATGAGGTGCATCTGGGAATTAAGAAGGAGCGCAGGCACGGTTGGAGTGGGCAGTGGAACTGCGATGATATGAGGGAGGTTATTGATCGCCTACGGGACTTGCGATAGTCCGGTTGTGAAGGAAAAGTCTTTCGTTGTGAGTACCCGGATTATATCAGTCCTTCAAAGCTATGCGGTATTCATGGATTTTTAGTAGACATGCCTTATATCGTCTCCTAGCCTGTGTATTACCAGGGTCGATGCTATTACTTATGTGTACTCATTCCTAATATGTATTATGCTATCTCACGCCGGTTCTCACATTAATGTATGATACGTTTGCTTAATACCTGGGCAACTACCAATTCTAATAGTGGGCGTATTCCCCGACAATGTTGCTCTGACCCTTAAGTTGTGCAATGCCACTAGTTGGTGCGGACTGCTCTATTCTATAAAAACTCGTTCCGGGAGCAAAGGCATCCACAGTTGTAATCACGGCACTTAAAACATGCTTCTGATAAGAAAGACGCAGCATGACGACTTTTGAGATAAGCAAGCCATGAATTATGATACACTGCATAGAGAAGGATGTGGAACTCAGCGGACCAAGTTCCGGGATTCTGCTCATCGATTGACCGTTAAATCGACCCCACTACTGAGACTCCCTAATTGTAGCATGAAAATGTCGACCACAAAAGATGGGCAAGAAATGACATCGGAAAGATATATCCTTCGGGCTACAGGCGGCATTCAACGACGAAACATAGGAACTTGGAGGGGAAATATCAAACCTTGTCTCGTATATCTCCATATCAAGCTTTCGGAAAAGGTTCCCGAACATGAGGTATAGTTCGCACCATGCAAGACTGAGATGAAGAGTATAAGAATTAATACTTTTGCTACTCCAGAGCCAATAAAGTACTCACTTCAAGCCCAAACATGCGCGAGGGCCTTTTGAGAATGGTACTAGGTACCTGTCCAACGACAGAGAATCTGACCGAGTCCACCGGTCAGGGTTGAAAATCTCTGGCTCTGGAAAGATATCCTCGTTCATCAGAACGAAGGAAGTTCCCATCCCAACGACGGTCTATGAGGCATTCAGTAATGTTCTGTGTGAGGAATATTAGAAGTAGCGCACCCCGGCAGGGACCGAAATCCCGTCAATATCCATATCAGCTGATAATACCCTCGGGATGGAAACCGGAACACCAATACTCATCCTCAGCGACTCTTTCACCACCCCAGTCTGTCATTGAGGTTTAGTTATAAATCTGTTGATGTGAAAAGGGTAATAAACACATACCAGGTAGGGTAATTTCTCGAGAGATTCATAGGAGATGGGCATTTCCTTTTCCGGCCACATAGCTTTCAATTCTGCGACGAGCTCTGCTCGGACCAAAGGATCGCTGAGAATATGGAAGAAACCTATAGTCATCGCATTGCTAGTAGTATCAGTCCCCGCAATCAGGAACGTTTGTGCCTGAGATAATAATCGCCTAATTCAGTTATCGATGGGCCATGGAGCACGAGCGTACCTCTGCTAACAAACCTTTCCTTGAAGGCGTCTCCTCGTTCTCCAACAGACGATGATAAACTGTATCGTGGGCAGTTTCAAGTACACCAGGATCAGCTAAGATCTTATCGATCTGCTTTCCCAGTACCTTCTGCAAGCTGAAGAAGCCCACCGCATCCGGGTTCATCATTCTTGTCACGCCTTCTGGCAGATAGTGCATTAATCTGAGGACGGGGAAGTTGCGCACAGCGGTCATTGTGGACGTAATGGCCTCTATGCCAAGAAGGATAGGATGAGCGAAGCCTGGGGAGTGAAGTGCGTCAAATGATTGGGCATAGCAGTACGTGGTGATCACGTCCATAGACACGGCTTTAAAGCCTTGGTGTAGGTCGACTGGTTTATCACAGTATTCTTCCGTAATGATATCAATCAGCGTATTGACCTTTCAACAACTGTTAAGCATGGTACGGCCAAGGGTATCATAAAATAGACGTGCCTTCTCCTGGATGATACTCTCCAATTTGAGGATTGATCGCCGTGAGAAGAGTGGGTTGAAAACATCTCGTCTCTTCTTCGCTAACTCGGGATCCGTTATCCCGAACACAGAGTCGTCGGCGTTGAAGCACCAGTAATAGTTAGGGTCTTTGATCACATTCGCATGAGTGGAATAGATAGAGAAATATGCTTGGGGAGTACTGAAGTGTAACTTGGAGCGGTATCAATGTCACTTCTTCGCTATCTCAAGTCAAGGGAAAAACTAACCTCGTTGGGCGCTATTCGAACGACGGGACCTACAATTCCTCAGGATCAACAAAATATCTTCTATAATATCAGGATTGAATTCTCCTACCATAAATTCGATGAAGGCGCTCCAGTTCTTCCACAAGCATCCCATCTTTAATTGTCTCCCAATATGCCAGGTACCACGACGTGAGCGCAGCGATTTTTGGTCCGGGTAAGGTTCTGAGTGGATGAAACACAAGACGAGAAAGAACACGATAGATACACCAAAGCACTGTCACAGCGAGTAGAATCATTAAGCGAGATAGAATGATCGATCCAGTTTCTCCGAGTTCCAACTTTATATGACTTCCAGGATGCTCGCAGTATTAGCACCGAAATCGTCCCCATTCGTGCTCGGTTACGGAAGGAACACCTGGAATAAAGGGCGAGGGTCGCCTGAGAGAGCTCGTGAACAGTGGTGTCGGTGTTGTTGTAACCGTGATTGAACATTAGTAAGTGATAGCCGTACGCAGGGAGGTGTCGTAAGGCCAGACCAATGATAGCGCTTCCCGGGGATAACCTTTGCTACCAGCCTTCCAGATCTAAGCACTAGATTCAAACTTGGGTACTCTTCGTCATCTCCTTTGGACCATTTCGCCTCTTTCCCGTCTCCATCGCATCTTCTGTCCGAAAAAGAAGTGGAATCTCTCGAGCCTCCACCATCTTTTTTCCCCATGACTCGTACTGTTCCAAATCTGTCGCAGATAATAGACTTCATGGGATCATCGCCACGCCCTCCGCATGACATTGCACGCCATCTGACCCCCCCGGGACTACGGTATGGACTGCGCTGAGACCTGTAAAAGTGACACCATGCGAAATTGCGATTGATTTCTTCTTTTTTTGGTGGGGGGATCCCAGCGACATAGTTGCTTCCGCCATATAGTCGAAATTGTTGCCAAGAGTGAGAACCCAGCATATACTGTGCTCCCCAGATCATCGTTAGTCCACGCCCACTAGAATGCCGCTAGATTCCATCCAATATCTCGGAAGCTGATGCTCGTTAAGGATAGAGCCCGGCCATGTCCTTATGACCAGGAAAGTGGCGGGGACAGCTATCTCTCCAGTTGTGGTTAGACTGGCTTGACAGTAGGTTCCATTCCTTGACGGAATTTGGTAGACGCTTGTATTATGCATTTGAGGGAAGACTCTGGATTCGCTGGAGAGCCTGCGAAAAAGACTTCTTGCACAAAACGTTTGAACGTTCATTATTGGAGATCTTTGGAGGCAAAGACAGAAAGATTAACGTGATACCGGGTGTTTCAGAAGTCATTAAGTTCGGAGATGGCAATTATACATAATCTTCTAGCAAAAAAAGTCAACAGCTCACCACATACGTCCTGTAAGACGGCGCATCGCGTTGGGCCTGTTACAAACATAATACTATGCAACATCGAAAACGAGCATCAGATTTTGTGTCGGGTAGGGGTCGGAAATAAAAAGAACCCACGAGATTGAGCGGTGGTTCTGCAAGCTCAGCTAGAGTATTATCCTTAATCTACATGAAGATGTCATTTTAATATCTCGACGGCCACACAGTCGACACAAAGAGCATGGAAAAGAAAGATTGGTACACGTCTAGAAACGTCGACGAAGTGGGGATACGCATCAAACGCAAAGGTTCCTCGCCATCACAGAAGAACCCTACTGTCTAGTTTGGCGATCTGAAGCAATATCACTTGGGCAGTCATACGTTAAATGTCTACATGAATGAATATTACTCACCTTCCGTTTATCACTGACTTTTCTCAGTTTTATCCTATCCAGCACTTTGGGATGGTTTTGCTGTGACACGACGAAAGGGTGGCTAAGCGGTATCTGCCGTTCGAGGCGTGAGAGAGGCTTCCTGATATTTCGTCTGGCACGAATTATCGTGGCCAGAAATGTATCCCTAATCATCTGAACATTGAAGACATGACCAAGGGGTTTAAGTGGCTTCTTGAAATGGGACCGGACTCGACGGCAATGCATTGCTATTCTATCTTCAGTGCCCATCGAAAGAATCATTCACGTCTGAACTGCACAAAATTAGCTAGCTAGACGATTGATTAGACAGGGCGAGTGATAATGAAGAGAGATGACATACGTACTGACAACTGTACACGATGGAGTGCAGCTATCGTTCGTGCACCCGGGCGAGGAACAGCATCATGGCTGTAATAGCCCATACACCTTGATCTTTACGAGACGCTTCACACCTCCGTACTATCAAGCGACCCATTTCTATATGTAAAAACGACTAGTTCATCAAGGGTTGGCGCCGAGCGGAATCGAATAGTGAGTGCTTGAGCCTCATTTGGGGTGGTGTTACATTGTTTCTGTTAATCAGCTTGAGGTGCGGGAAATGAATCACGGAGGAAGGCATACAAGAAAGATGACTGAGGGTGGGTCTATCTTGGTGCGATGGTGTCAAAATGCGAGTCCATTAGAGGAGAGCTGGCCATATCCAGCATTGTTTGAACGAATATCGAAATATGGAGTAGTCAACTGTTCTTCTCCGAGTCATACAAGTGCACGTCGGAGGAGTTGACATTCCCTCGATATGAGCCAACAATGGAGCAGGGTCAATGGCAAATGGGGCGACATAAACGTGACTAGCACAGAGGTAAACGCTGGTAAAAGCGTGTAAAAGGGCAAACTAAGCGGGATGGCTCACAGAATGCTTCCTTCTTGTACCTCCTGTCCTTTCCTGTCCTTTCCAATGTGAATTCGGTCATACATCGTGTATACAAGCTGATGCATAATTAGATATAATACTGATATGAACCGCATAAGACAGCATACCTGTGTCAGGGTTCTACTACGTGCGGCTTCTTACGCATACACGCGATGATTTATATTGGGACGCGAGACACGACACCATGATCAGCACCCAAGGTGTTGGTACCGGCTGCAGGAGCGGTAAGGCATATTCGCATTGAACCTGTGTCCTGTTGTTGTGGAGACAAGTTCAAACTGATATATTCTGGTCCATGTCAGGAGGAGTGCAGGAGAGTCAGATAGAAGTGGTTCGTGCCGAACGAGTGATGGTAAAATCATGGTTGGAGAAAAGCCACAAACGGCGATTTCGTTGACACGTGACTTGAGCTTAATCCGGCCCGCAATAGCCCACAATCGCCATTTCGGTTCCGAGTCCTATATGTATATATAGGTATCGGCTATTATGCTGTCCTGAGCAGACCGTGGGAAAATCTATTCGTACACAACACGGTCTCTTCCGATTGCTTTCCGCATCTACCCTGGTGACTAAACTGCCTTTCGGCGTTTGCCGAATTCGCTACCTGAGCTCCTTCATTGATATCGTGGGAAAATTTCTATTCGTACACCCGCTTCTCTCCGATTCGTTTCCGTCTTTATCCTGGTGTCTTATCTGCCTTTCGGCCTTTGCCGACTTCGCTACCTGAGCTCTTTCACAGATATCGTGGGAATTTTTCTATTCGTACACCACCCTGGGGGCTTGACTGGCTTTCGGCCTTTGCCGCCTTCGCTACCTGAGCTCTTGCCCTTATACCGTGAGAATTTTTCTATTCGTACATCGCCCTGGTTTTTTGCTGCTGGTGGTTGTGTCGGCTGTTCCCCGTTTTACTCTCTCTTTTTCCCGTCTTTGTTTGTTTGTTTTTTTTGGGAAAACAAAATTTTTTTGATTCGGTTACATGTATCGACTACGTGTCAGTGTGCATGTCCTCCATCTCCATGTTCGCCTGCTGCTTTCGTTTGATTGACCTCTCTTCTGCCATCTCATCTTCGGAGTCCGAGTATTTGAATCCTATTTTTCTTTTCATCCTCTTGCTTGCGCCGACGAAACCCCTCCCCTTGTCCCCCTTCTTCCTTTCCCTCTCTGCGTTCTGTCTTAAGGTGAGAAATTGGTTTTCGGTTAGGCTGCGACTGCTCACTATAGTGTGGTCACAGTTGACTAGCGCTAGCGCTCGGAGAATCAGCTTCATCTTAGCCTCGCCACCTCTGCACGCTATGAATACGATGGAACATTGGGCCTCGACAATATCTCCGACACGGAAGGCTTGCGGCTTTGTTTCCAGGTATCTAGGCCTGTCGTTTAGTTTCCGTTGTGCTGACTCGTGATCGAGACTTACCTTTTCTTTTCCCCTGCAATACCTCTAAAGTATTTCACTTCGTTATCTTCCGTATGCTCTAGCCTATCCCCCGCTAGTCTGCGCAGTATACCGTTCGGATCCACATCTCGACTTAAACGTATACCTTCTCCCTGCGTCGACGTGGCCGTCCTGCGCTGGAAATACCTATTCGAAAGCTCGATCGCATTTAAACCTTGGACTTGTGCCGGTGCCCATTCCATTAGTTGCCCTTGCCGGAATTCTCTCTCACCTCTGTCCCGCACCTCTTTCAGGTTCGCCACGACCTGTTCGAAGCGATCGCTACCACAGATGGCCATGCTCGCATCGTCCTTCTCAAAGTTTGCAGACAATAAATACACCCTTGAAGAAGTCAGAGACTTCTTTCGCCGTCGCTTGAACAGAGACGTGGGAAACGTGTTCGCGTTTGGCAACGAAACTAGCGTTGAGGCATTTTTGATGCAGTGGACGAAAGGAAGCGCCGAGTTTGCGGAGGTGACATACCAATGTGCTGACGGGCATGTCGGGTCGCATACCACACATTTTTGTGCCGTCATCGAGCCTGGCGGTACTAGTACGCTGCGGTGGACAACGTTGCAGCAGTTTATAAACAATAACGAATGCATGCCTTTAACTGACAATGAATCCATGTGTATACAATGTGGACAGCGGAAATTCAGGAAAGAAACGTACCTTATCGCCCCTCCTGTTATCGGGTTTCCTGTGTCTTTCACCCGTACCATATCAGATCCAAGTATCACCATAACTGTTGCGGGCGAGAAGGTGCCGTATCGCCTCGGTGGAATCATATACTTCGGTGAGAGGCATTATACGGCGCGATTCATTGACAGTAATCTTAACGTGTGGTATAACGACGGTATCGTGCTCGGGCGGCGGGCTGTGCTAGAGGGTAGGCTCGCAGACATAGATTTGACGACAGATCGTGCCGGCAAATCCCGAGATCAATTTATCTACGTGCGTGCGGACTTGTGATCTGGCTGCTACGCGGTATATGCTATCGACGTATATGCTATTGGTTTGGCCTTCGATTTCGATGCCGTGCGGACAAAAAAAGAAAAAAAAAAGAAATAGGACTCGGACATGCCACGCAGATGCGGTGGCCCTCACCAACTAGTTTCGAGGTAAGCTGGTCTCCTGTCATTGCGGTGATTCTGCTAAAGCAAGTCGGGATCAGTGGTCGAAACGCGTACACAGTACTGTTACCAAGTCTGCGGTATTCATGAGCATCACCTTAGTTAGCACATCGGCCTGAACGACAGACACCAGGTTCGATTCCTACTACTTAGTGGGGTGGTAAGAAAGGGTGAGAGTCCTAGGTCAATTTTTACTTACTCTTCACACCAAGCTGTCCCTTGAGTCAAATTAATCCCAGATATATGAATATTTGAGGGGCGACTACTAGTGAAGAAGGGCACTACCACATCGAGATGTATTCCCAAACTCTATTACAAGAAAATAACTCAACTAATTCCTTCCTATACATCTGGTCGGGGGATGGACGAGCCTATGCGGTGTCAAGAGATGGCTGCATAACCAGGTCTTTCCTGATACAAGGGTCGTTGACGCATGCAGAAAACCCAAACCCAAAGGATAAGCTCTTCTGTGGAACCGGAGCCAATGAGAGAAGAAAAATTATGTGATATCGGAGTTGTGCACTCAGGATGGCGTCAATGAATTTCTCCAATCAAACGATTCACACCAGGAGAACGTCATGATGCAACGATGCTAACCTCAACAACTAAAGCTTCTGGATTCTGGCAATCCGTACATGGAACAGCACACAGTTAAATTGATTCTGTTATTGGTATTCTCCAACGGTAGCATGCAAATTTCGACCGCAAAATATAGGCAAAAAGTGGCACCGGAAAGATAAATCTTTCGGGCTGTACATAACATTGAGCAACGAAAAATATTCAATGATGTACGAAATGGCAGACCTTGTGTCGTATAATTTCATATCAAGCTTTCTGAAAAGATTTCCGAAAACGAGATACAGTTCGCACCATGCAAGGCTAAAAGGTTGAGGTGAGCAAGAGACTACTAGTAAAGAGCCATCAACACTGAAATTACCCACTTCATACCCAAACATGCGCGAGGGCCTTTTGAGAAAGGTATGAGATACTTATCCAATGACGGCGAATCTGACTGAATCCATCGTTCCGGGTTGAAGACGCCTGGCTCCGGAAAGATATCCTCGTTCATCAGAATGAAGGAGGTACCCATCCCAACGACAGTCTACGAGGCGGTTAAAAAATGATTCTAGCGATGAAAACAGAATGCACCCCACCCCGGCAGGAACTGAAATCCCGTCAATGACCATATCTGCAGACATTACCCTCGGAAGTGCAACTGGAACGCCAATACTCATCCTCAGCGACTCTTTTACCACCCCGGTCTGTCATTGAGGTTGAGTTATAGATCTGTCGATGTGAAAGAGGGCAACGAAAATACCAGGTAGGGCAATTTCTCGAGAGATTCATACGACTTAGGCGATTCCTTTTCCGGCCACATAACTTTCAGTTCTGCGACGAGCTTTGCTCGGATTGACGGGTCGTTGAGAACATTGAAGAAACCCACAATCATCGCATTACTGGTGGTATCAGTCCCCGCAAAGAGGAATGTTTGCGCCTAAGAGATATAATTTTACCAGTCAATTATAGACAGGAAATGCGGTACAGGCGTACGTCTGCCAACAAAGCCTTCCTCGATGGCCTCTCCGCGTCGTCCAACAGACGATGGTATATCGTCTCGTGGTCAGCTTCAAGAACCCCAGGATCAGCCAGGATCTTATCGATTTTCCTTCCAAGAGCCCTCTCCAAGTTGAAGAAGCCTACTACGTCTGGGTTCATCATCCTCGTGACACCTTCTGGGAGGTATCGCAAAAGTCCGAGGACGGGGAAGTGGCGCACATTGGTTGTCATGACTGTACCGGTATCCATGGCTAGGATAATCGGGTGAGCGAAACCTAGGGAGTGGAGTGCGCCAAAGGATTGGGCGTAGCAGTACGCAGTGATTACGTCCATAGTTACGGCTTTGAAGGCTTGATGTAGGTTGACCGGTTTATCGCGGTATTCTTCCGTGATGATGTCCATGAGCGTATTCACCTTTCAAGAATTATTAGGTTAAGGTGTAGTCAAGAGCGTCATTAAATAGACATACTTTCTCCTGGATGATACTTTCCAGTTTGAGAATTGATCGCCGGGAGAAGAGGGGGTTGAGAATATCTCGTCTCTTCTTCGCTAAGATGGGATCGGTGAACGTGAACACAGAATCGCTAGTATGGAAGCTCCAGTAATAGTTGGGGTCTTTGATCACATTCGCCTGGGTAGAATAGATAGAGAAATATGCTTGGGGAGTGCTGAAGTGTAGCTGAGATGGGTATCAATGAGCCTTATAATTTTACAATATAATACGAAACTAACTTCGTTGGGAGCTACTCGGACGACTGGACCTACAATTACTCAGATCAACAAAATATCTTCTCCAGTATCAGGAAATGCATTTTTTCACCATAAATCTGGTGAAGGTGCTCCAATTCTTTGGCAAGCATCCCATCTCTAATTGTCTCCCAATACGCTACGTACCATGACGTGAGCGCAGCGATCTTCGGTCCAGGAAACGTTCTGAGAGGATGAAAGACAAGCCGAGATAGAACGCGATAGAGACACCAAATTGCTGTCACAGCGAGCAAGAGCATGATTGCGGGAGAATCTATCCGTGTCCCTAAGTTCCAGTTTTATGGCAAATCCTGGGAATCACCATTCGCCGTAAAAGTGTCTCCATCAGGACTTCCGTACGGGAGGTACAACCGATAGAGGACGAAGGTCGTGCGCGTGGACAGTAGTTGATAGTCATCAGTAAGTTCACAGGGATGTGACGTAGCGTTTCCCAGGATGTCTCGGGTCGACTTCACATTACGAATCGCTCCCCGTCTTCTATTCCGGTACTTACGGAAATTATGAATGCCGCAGCTGAATCTTACGTTGGACATTCAAAGGTTCGACGTTGTTCAAAATTCAACGCCTATACATACCTAGACAACTTCTCCGTCATATCGGTCAGATTATTTCGTCTTTCTCTTCTCCGTTGCTTCTCCTGCCCAAGGATCTCTGCACAGTGCATCGCCCCTTGTCCGGCAAACAGTGCTGTTGCTGATCTGTCATATATGATATACTTTCATCTGGAGTTCAATACCATTGCAACTTCTCCCGCACGGGGACTTACTATTCGGAAGGGGTGCCACCCGCTCTTTCTGTGACCAGGACCGTAAATTAACTATTCTCCACTGAGAGTATGCTGTTCGATTAACTCTTATGCCCAGTCATCATGGACGAATAATGTATTCTCCGTCAAGTGAGATTGCATTTTTAGTTTCCCCGCACTTTCAGTCTCGACTCTTCCCATAAGTACATTAGGTTAATATACTCTTCTAGAGCATGAGTTCAACGGTCTTGCCAAGGAATATAGATGGAGAGATGAAATACTTCGAACTTTTCATGTTACCTGGTCAGATCCCAAAATTAAATACGGGTATGTAACAGGTGAGAAGTTGTCGTCCGGCGAGCTGTAAACAGAGCAAGCTTCGCTTCATACACAAATCGATGTCCCAAGTACTGAGACGAAGCTCTTCGAGATAAGAAAAGCCGGGCTCCTTCGAGTTCTGGCTAGCCAAGGACCTACCTGAGAATCTCATTCTCAGACTCTTCTGACTAGTCAGTAATCGAGGGACATAAATTTGAAGAATGGCATGAGAATGCCTCATCAGGAGTCAACATACAGTGAGAGGCGGCTTCGCCTGTTGACTTGTATTGTTTTGAGCAGTCATTGAGCCATCGACCTCCGGGACGAATACGGCGGCCCACTTCCAGAGAATAACACGCACCAAAAGTTAATGAATTATACTGTGCAGACTTTATAACCGACCTGAGTATTGTAGTGGGCGTCGATGGCATGAGAGAAGTGCTCTCAACGCTAATTCTTCGACAGCGGCAAGTCGGGTTCAAATCCCAGGGAGAGTCATTGAGAGTCAAGCAAGATATTTTACATCTTAAACCGTGTAACAAAATATAAACGACACCCGTTAGCGACCATGTCATCTCTCTGGGATTGTAGTGTGGGGCACCCCCGCCAGAAGATGAATATTTGGTACTAGATATCCGAAAGTCAGAAGGTCTTAGTAACCCACCGTAATATGCGTTATCAATTGGCTTTGCCAGAGATCATCACATAGGATAGAATCGTGCGCCTGGTAGCATCGTCTGCGCCCCGACATCTCGCCTGATTGCCGGTGCTTGTTACTACTGTCTCAGTGAAAGAGGGTAACAGTGCGGGATAACCACCTCGGTTTCTAGCGACCATTTCGTGACTCTGCAGGAGGTTTGAGTTAGCAGCGACGCGCGCATAATACTGGTACTCCCACTAAGACACCACCAATGGCGCCGGTGAATGATTGGAGTAAAATTGGGTAGCTGTGGGGGACATGCTAAGCAAACCACACAAGATGACAATTCATGCTCTTCGTGGCGGAAGCCTGTAACACAGATAAGGCATCACACTGCCGTTAACATTTGGCAGCTTAACAGGCTGCAAGGAAGGCAGTTGTCTTCGATCGTGAACGCCGAGTTAAGAAATCCGTAACTGCGGACGTATACGAGTCGTGGTAGCAGTAGAGCACCCTGACACGCTCATGCCGCTCCATCTAGACTAGTTGTCGACGACCACAATTCAGCCTCTGGACTATGGCATGGATACGTCGACGCTGGTTGGTATGGTCTTGTGAGCTACTGAATCGTCCAACATGGCTGTAAGAAGCTGGTACACTACCTCGGTATATCTAGCCGATCCCATAGATGCATCCCCAAAACACAGACTACGGTGCCGGAAGACCTCTATTGACGACAGGCAGGTGTCAGTCATAGCGGTGGACTGGGGACTGGTAGTGGGTGTTCGGGTGTATTTTGAATAAGCTAAGCCAAATAATATGGTTGAGGTAGAGAGTGAAGCTGACGCGCCTGTAACGAAGCGTGAATGCCTGTATTCGTGGAGAGAGGAGAGAATAAGAAAAATGTCGGACTAATCATCGGGAACATGGGGGGATATCTCCTTCTCCTTCGGTCCCCCCTCATGCTTCTTGTACGAGATAAAATAACCAAGGATCTTACGGTCTTCTACATGTTGCAGACAATATTAGAGATCTACGTGTTGAAAGGGTACCAGTATTCTGTTGCTGTTCTCCTGAAACGCCGTCCCCGAGTTGGTACCAGATGTTCCTGTTCTTAGAGCCACACTGTTTCAACAATGCATATTATGGTTCCTAGCATTCGTAACGTGAGCGCTGATGTGAAACCTTCTATCGCAGACAATACACGGTAGCATGCACCTAAAAAGGGGCCGTTTTAAAGTAGATAGATCTTGTTTGTCTGTCTAGAGAGAAAAACCGTGCCACGAAATCGAAAGAGAAGGAATTCTATTATTGATTCGAAGTGTTCACCATATACTTCGATAGTAGAGCTTCAACCAGAAGCTTAGAGTATGGAGCCAAGACCATTAATCTTAGCTATGAGAAATCAATAAGCATCAAGTGATAGTAGAAAGTCGGAAGCGGCGACCGGTTATACGGTCCGATTTGGATTTTGATAACCCCGCGCAGTGTCTAAACTTAACAACAGAACCCTTCCAGTTATTTCTCAATTTGTCCTCGTGCGGCGTGCCTTGAGCGCCCGTTCTTGGATGAGCTGTGAACATTTCACAGCCCTGAAATTTATATGCGCGGCCATTAAACAAAACAATAGGGCAAGTGAGAGTTCTTTAGTTTATTCTTCAGGCTTGCTTCGGGCGGCTTGCGGGCGGTATAGTATTCAATTTTACCTACACCATGGGCCATCGCTAAGTTCAATAAATCGCCGCATTGGACAAAAGTATGTCCTTGGCGCTTACCACAGACTCCGGCGCCACCATCCGATCACGTAACACTGATTATCTCCGCCTGCGTATGTAGGTGAATTATGAATATAGTCTCATTCTTTTCCTTCAGACCGATAAATACTCCTTCCTTGTGACAGACATCCTTCCAGCAATGTCGTCTCCCGCTTCCAAAGGCGTTGCAATCGTCACTGGCTCCGCTCAAGGCATAGGAAAGGCTATCGCCCTTCGACTCGCGGACGAGGGGTTCGATGTAGCCATCAATGATCTCCCACTTGATAGGAAGATCGCTAAACTCCAAGAAGTGCAGGCTGAGATCGTTGAGAAAGGGCGCCGGTGTAGTGTCTTCCCTGGCGACATATCGAAGGAGGAGGATGTCAAGAGTATGGTGGAGGGCGTCGTCAACACACTAGGGGGATTAGACGTTGTAAGTTCTCATCTGCTACTGGAGCGGACCGTACTGATCGCTCTCGCGAAAGATGGTAGCAAACGCAGGCGTATGCCCAACGGCCAGTGTGCTCGACTGTCCGTTCTCCTGACTCAAATTCACCCCAGCCCACGCTTACTACCTGCATCATTCACAGACACGGTGGAACAATGGGACCGCACGTTTTCTATTAACGCCCGTGGGACGTTCCTCTGCTACCAATATGCTGCAAAGCAGATGATCAAACAGGGTCGAGGAGGGAGGATTATCGGATCCTCGTCTTCTGCTGGGAAACAAGGCGCGTTTTGATTTTCTCCTCATCTAAGAACGTTGTTGATGGCTCGTCAGGTGTGCGGATGATGTCGCTCTACTCGTCGACCAAGTCTGCGATTAGGGGCTTAACCCAAGGAGCTGGTAAGGCGTGACTTGCGACTTGTGTTGAACATTCACTAATTCTCGGTCATGCGGTAGCCCTAGATCTGGGAAGGTTTGGAATTACGGTTAACGCGTATGCTCCAGGTAAAACTGCCATCATATTCTTGTAAGATCCTTCTGATCCTGCTACCCAGGCGCAGTGGATACTGAAATGAGTAATTGCTTTCTATCCTTACGACTTGCGGACTTCTGTACTCATTCACGTCTCAGGTAGAGAGACGGCACTACAGCAAGGAAATATGGAAGAGATTATGCAGTTGGTTCGTATCGGGACTCTTCATATTCTCAATGTTTGTGCTAAGTGAATGCCGGAAGAATGTGTCCCGCTCGGCTGTGGATTATGTTGCACAGCCAGAAGATATCGCTGGATTGGTGTCTTATCTGGCCTCAAAGGAAGCACGTTTTATGACAGGTACGAGCGTTTCTTTTATATGGGTGTTTTTGGTCTCGATATGTTTCCGTCAAAGGTCAAACGGTGTGTTCCTATTCAAAAATAGTGTCTGAATATCCAGGCTGATATCTGCTAGATTGGAATCAACGGAGGATGGTGTTTCGACTAACTTGTATTACTATCGAGGTCATGATTTGGAACTTTGCTGGTACTTTCAATTTTGGGGGTTCTTTTCTGTTTATTATTGTATTCTTCATTGTTTTATGCTATATGAGGACCTCTCGATTCCAAATGTGTTCTTAAACTAAATCGAATCGTGTTTAGAAGCTATTCAAGATACCAAATATAGCCCCGAAGCCGCGGTAGTAGTGGTAGTGATAGGCACCATTAGTTCTTCTTCCGGTTGAAGTCATGATCCTCTCGTGTTTGAATAGAGCTCATTCTATTTTCATATTTCTCGTGGACTATTGTGAGCACCTATGCCTTTTAGGAGGCTTATCACACAGTGCTGTGGCCAAGGTTAACGCGAGCCTTAATCCGAATTCGCATAATTCCGTCAACGGTTGTTCCCTTTCTGTAAATCTCTTGATACATGCGCCACGGTTGTTACCATGTCAGCCTCGGTATAAAATTATACCGCTAAATAGGAAGGCAGGCGATACTTTACTGTCGAACAGACATATCCTCAATGCTGTCTATCGCATAATTCTCCTTTTCCGTTTTGAATAGAGCTGAATTTGAGATACGCAGACTCAGTAGTTCATTTTAACAAAAAATTATTGCTTCAACTCATCTTCATCAGTTGGAATCGAACCACAAAGTATACCATCGAGGAATACAACCCTGATCCAAGGGACGACATAGCAGGAGCGAATTAACCGGGTAATGTTTACTTACTTCGCCTCGCAGTGGAAGTTCATAAGAAGAATCAGCCCTATATCACGTTGACGTAGGCACTATAGTGTACGTTCTAAACAGCCGCCGTAGAATCAATGGGATGTCGGCCTGTCAAGTGGATAAAAAGCTTTTACTTATCTTGGTTTGGCTGTTTCGAGCAGTTTGATACAATATATCCAGGGTTGGATTATGTTGTTGACTACAGTATGATCGAGCCCTACTTCCTTTATCGCGGCCGTTTTGTTAATTCATCTCCGCGAGCACCACGAGCCCAGAAGGGAGGTGTCATCAACGATGGCGGAGGAACAAAGTACTATTTGCGCAGCATCGTGTTGATTATCATATGCTTAGCTAAAAACTTGGGAAAGATTTAGCCGTATCGCTACAGAATGCTGTCGACGTGTCCTATGTTAGGCAGCGCAGATAGCAAATTCTGCTGAGCTCTTTCAACACATTTGTTTCATGTGCGGTCGGTGCTCAGTATTCAATAGAGCATCAACATCTCTGTGGATTCGATGATCATGGAAGCTGGTGAAATAAACGAAGTGTGTTCAGTTTCCACAATGCACATCTTGTCTTCAGCAGTGATTCGCGTCGCGGGCAATCGCCGGCCCGTTGCGTACCTGGTGTCAGGGGTACTTCCGCAGTGAGTGAATATCAATTTTGATACTCCGATCTTTCTTTTGCCGACAACGCGCGATTCGTGCTTCTCTTCTCCATGACTTCTCTTCGGTGTTTACGGCATCGCTTTTCTACGAGTAGCTGTGACGTGCCCGGTGAGGACGAAGGTCAAAATGGAGCACGTACCTGATAGGTATAAGTCTCTTTCTGTGTATTGCCTACTGCCAGTGTTGCTTGATTCGTTTTCTCTCCAGTTCCCAGCGTTTTTTCCATGGGCCTGTCCTAGCCGGAATTATTGTTAAAAAATGGCTCGACTGGTCCTTGCATCATCTTGTAACCAGGATTAAAAAATGTGCCTGCGATGACGCGGACTCGTGCAAGAGCTGTCAAATAAGCGAGAACACTGTCTCCTTCGCAAGCCGTTTGACCTCGGCGCGCGCTTTCCGAGGCCGGTATGCCAACATTTTGGATGGAAGCTTGCAGTTTGTTGTTAAATTGTCAGTTTTTCCTCTCTCAGAAAGTTTCTTGCCTTACTTTCGCTGTCCGCATCATGCTGTTCAACATGACGATCTATCCCTCTCTGTATTTCTCGTTGCGTGTCAACATAAGACACGAATATATTTGTCTTTCATTTGGCAAAACCCGAGATTAGGCTCACTGCTGCCCTTCACATAGCATCTCTGCAAGAACGGCCGTTCCATGAATGCCGAGTCTTTGTAATCGGGTTCCCTCTTTTTTTTTTTTTTTCGGCTGATCAGTCTCTATATGTCTCTTACACATCTTTTAGATTCTGTTCCTTCCATCTGTAGACGATTAGCGGGTGTACTCATCGGCGCTATGTTGGCCTAAAACCAGTGACTTTCCAAACCCGACCAACAACGTGGAGAGAAATGTATCTGGACCCTCGATCCGATGCAGTCGTTATCCCATGCAAATGCGGCTGTTGGGCGGTTTCGATCGACAAGCACGAGTTCGGACGCCGTTGACGCTTGGATGACGAGCCGAACACAGTCTGCATACATGTACTACTGTCCACTCTTCGTGCAGATGTTTGGACCACTTGCTTCCAACCCGGTCATCGAATACAGCACCTCTCACCCTTGTAACACTCGAATACGGTCTTTATCAAAACCCAGATCGTGCCGACCAGTAGAGTCAAATACGCCTATGATGTAGGCGCTCTCGCAAAAAAATAAAATTGCTGGCTTACGGGAAGTTTACACCAGATGAACATCTACAAAAGGTCGGCACGGGCTTAGAACTCAATAACCGAGTAGGGTGCTGTGAAAGGAAGCCAGGCTTATTTGGGATAATGCTCAAGTCTTATTAAGCACGATCTCGCGACCGTGCATCTTTCCCTCTAAGAATCGTGCACTTTCCAGAGTGTTGTCGATCTCTCATACGGAGATATGACCTCTAATTTCAAATTGATAGCCGCATTTAATTTTGGCGATGACCACCGCAGTCCGTACCATTTTTAACGAGTCGAATCCCAAAGTTTTTCCTCGAACATTGGTGTTATCTAGCGACTGTGCTTACGACTATCGCATCCCCCGTTCTCTCTTCTCGAACGGGTGCGGTCTTTCCCGACCCTGGCTTACTTATGACAGAAAGAAAAGTGTCGGTCAACTCGGGGGCTGTTACTCTGTTGCCTGTCGTATTCTCGGGCGGTTTGCGGGCGGTACTGTGGATTCTTTCCTTACATCGGCTCTGATCCTGGGAGCAATAATATGCTAATTGTAATTAAAACACGGGCTAGGTCCTCCAATGCCGCCGACGTTAAAATATCGATTATCGGTCACTTGTACCCCAGTGCTATTCTATCGACAAATATTCGGTGACTGTCACAAGCTTCTTTCGTCCCGATTACTCAGGACCTCCCGGGCCAACGCGGCTGAAGATATAAAACCGATTATCCTCCATCTGTAGGTGAGTATGCAACGTAGTCTTATTCTTTCCTTTCGACTGATAAATACCTCTCGTTTCTGCCCCAGATTCCTTCAACCTAGTTAGTTCCAATGTTGTCTCCCGCTTCCAAGGGCGTTGCAATGGTCACTGGCTCCGCTCAAGGCATAGGAAAGGCTATCGCCCTCCGACTCGCCGACGATGGTTTCGACGTCGCCATCAATGACATCTCGCTCGATGTCAAGATCAACAAGCTCACAGAGGTGAAGGCCGAGATCATCCAGAAAGGACGCCAATGTGGAATCTTCCCTGGCGACGTATCGAATGAGGAGGATGTCAAGCGTATAGTGGAGGGCGTCGTCAATACGCTCGGCGGATTGGACGTGGTGAATATCCTATCTCACGCTAACCTGTACCATACTTATTTCTCTCTCCAAAGATGGTAGCAAATGCAGGCGTATGCCCGACTGGCAGCGTGCTCAACTGTCGGTCTCCCCGGCCTAAATCCCCTCTCATACTTATTCACATTTAATAGATACGGTCGAACAATGGGACCGAGCATTTGCTATCAACACCCGCGGAGTGTTCCTCTGCTACCAATATACCGCGAGGCAGATGGTCAAACAAGGTCGAGGGGGGAGGATCATCGGGTGCTCCTCTTCTCTCGGGAAACAAGGTTCGTTATCGCATCAGACTCTCGTCGTATGAAACACTTGTTGATGGAACAATGCCGCGCTAGGTCAGCCCATGCTGTCACTCTATGCGGCGACCAAGTCTGCGATCCGGGGGTTAACCCAGGGAGCTGGTGAGTGCTATCGGATGTGCACTTATCGAAATTCATCTCGTAGCTCTTGATCTGGGAAAATATGGAATCACGGTCAATGCATACGCACCAGGTTGTCCCATCATCGATATCTTGTACCCACTTTCTGATCTTCATGCTCAGGCATCGTTGATACCGAACTGAGTAATACTGACATCGCTCCGACTGGTGAAATTTTATGCTCATATTGCTCTAGGTAGAGAGGTCGTGGGAAATATTGAGAAGGTCATTAAGATGGTCCGTCCGTATATGGTGCTGATTTGAGGCCTGTACTGACACAAGCTCTGTAGGATGTGTCTCGGTCTGCTGTTGATTATATAGGGAAACCAGAAGACATGGCAGGATTTGTTGCTTATTTAGCCTCGCAAGAAGCGCGTTATATGACTGGTACGAGCATCTCCTCTGCGCAGTTATATTCGACTTCAATATGTTGTCCTTGTAGGGCAAACCGTACGTTCCCATCCAAAATGCTGTCCAATCTTCATCTTGATTGATAATTGGCCAGGTGGGAATAAACGGAGGGTGGTGCTTCGATTAATCTGTATTCTTATGAAATGAATGACACGGACCTCGCTGGTTCTTTCCTTTTTTTGGACCGATGGTTATGAATCAGCACACTCGGTAAGGCTTCCGGAAGGAAGGAACGGCACGATCTTTGTACTCCGCCAACAAGTTGCGGATGATATGTAACTTTCTGGGACCAGGGGCGAGTAACGTTCTCATTGCAGGGATCTCCGCATTAGCATGTTCGACTGACTGCGAACACTTCAAGACCACCTGACTGACCAAGTCCCATTCTCGCACCAACTTGCCCCGGATGTATTCCTCTTGGATATTATGCATTGGGAACTCTCAGTACCACGTTCCTACTTCTAATCGCAGCTGTCTGCCAATACTGATGCTTCCTAGCCATCAACAAAACATGCCATGAGAGCCATCATCGCCTTAAAGACTTGCCTGACCTACGGTCCGATATTCCACACGACGATCGTTGGTCTTACAACCTTCCTGAGAGAAGCCATAATTTTCGGGGGCTCTGCGGATCGAGATATTGACTTCAAAAGTTCCCCGAGGCTGTCGATGAGTAGAGAGCTTCACAGAAACAGTGTCAATTGGTCAACCACGAGTTGGCGAAGGACTGTGGGCTAAGGAGCCGGCTCCAGGATTCGAAAAGAATATTAAGACATTAGGACCGATTTTGTAGCCGATTCGTGAACCCATTATACATCAAAAACCGGATCAAAAATTGCAACCACGTTTGCAACTTTGATCGCTCATGTCCTCGTAGTGATTTTCGAAAGAATATTCAGTGCGATCCTGCTAGGTGTGACATTTAATGATTCAAGTTTCACTGCCAGTGCTAGCACATTTCTTCATGTTATTGAGAGACTTGCTATGTTGTGAAGCTGCAAAGTCAATGTCGATAGAGTATCTGGGACGTCCGATCATCGATGAATACTATTTATTCACCAGGTTTACGACTGCTTTTCTATAGAACAGGAGGAAGAAGCAACATCAGGCTAGTGCGAAGTGAACACCAGAACGGAAGTCCTAATTGATCGTTATTCCAAAGCAGCAAAAAAAGTCGGGGGCTCAAACGGAGCTGCTGCTTCGCCGATTCACCGATTCTCGGCTCAACAAAATCAACAAAAAAATCAGGTAAAAATCGGTCACTTGACCAGTGTTGACGTTGATTTACCGGAAGAGCCCAAGTTTGTCCGAACGAAGAGGTGTTGAGCAGAAATTCCCACGGAAACGCGAAGCGGGTCCGTGCGCCGCAAGTGTCTGGGGGACTTCTACCGTGATCGCGACTCCCACTTGGGCGTCCCTCGCCTTCCTCCCTGACTCCCAACATCTAGTTGGGAGTCCCGCTGCACCTCTTCTCTAGGCTCTATCCTCATTTTCCCTCACTGGACCACCATTCATTCTAATGTTGGTTTTCACAGCTTGGATGAGGACGAAGCCCTGGAGCACCTACTCCGGCAGAGGTAACTCAAAATCCTGCTCTGGGTGAGACCTGCACAACATTCATACGTTAATTTCTCCTCCATTTCCACTGTGTTGTCGATGGAGCTACCCAAGCCGGGAATATTCTTCGAGATAGCTTGTTCTCGGATTATTTTGACGCAAGGATTAAAACCGTCCTTGGCGTGCCGGGAATGGCGAGTCTTTATATAGTTTTTTAAAACATCCTCTGGTCTCAATTTCCCAAGTTCTGACCCTGTTAAAACCCCGGCAACTCAAATTTGTCGAATGGTTGACCGGCACTGCTCCCTCCACAAGTCTTTGTAGGGCTGGGCCCGCCTTTGCCGTCGTTTCACATACTCGGCGTGATGGCTCTGGATATTTTATATGCAACCATGCTGTTTGTTATACTGTGAGTTTTTCCGTCTCCCGTTCAAAATTCCTTGCCCGACAAGCTTAGAATACTGCGTCATAAAGGACCTATCTAGCCAGCATTCAATACCTCTTGATATCCTGTTTCCATCTTACCTGGTGCCGATTTATCTGACATCCTTACTAGACATGTTGTGTACTCACTTAGGCCTGGATAAAAGTATTACCTCCCACCTGCTCCTTCCTTTGCATATGATAAACGTCGAACCGATGTATCTTTCGAGCAATATGGTGGAAGCTCGGGCGACCTGCCACGTCAACAGATCGCAGCTCAGGAAAATACTTCCGTTCCATCCTCGTCTCCTTAAAGACTTCCCGATCCATTTCGTCTTCTCTGCACCTAATCAGTTTGTGCGACTGATGCGCCTCCTCTACCGTCGTTCGGTCACCTTTGTTGATTATTGGCGATTGGACTAAAGAAGCCGGTCAATCACATCAGGACCATGTTTACAAGCGAACGCTGATTTTTAACCCTGCTACAAGATAATGAAGCCGATGCGAACAATGTATCTGTACTGCCGGCAAGACGGACTCATCGTACCTAGGCCAGTGCATTATTGGACTTCCTCATATCGAGAGGTATGTGCAACGATTTGAATGCTATTGACGTATGAATCGACGAGCCTAATATGTAGTCTTCTTCTGCTGTACCAGTGTCGTCTCGTTGCTCAGATGTTTAGCCTGCAGTCTTCGACTTATGTGTGGTCTGCCCATCAAATGAAGCACCTCTTGCTGCTCTGCAACACTCGGATGCAACCATTACAAATACCCAGGTTGTTCCACCCCTTACGGGAATACATACCAAGGATAGGCACTCTCTCTCTCGCAAGAAGCGACGCGTAATCTACAAGAGGAACCTCCGACGCGATGAAATCGACGTCAGATTCTCCCTACTTTCTTCGGCAGCTAGTTGATCTATCGTAATCCGCTCTCCACGATGGTAGACGGGAACGTGAGGCCGGACTGCTTCGCACACATGGTAATGATCCTTATCTCTTCGTCCTTCGTCCTTCTCAAACCCCCTGCAGAACGAAATAGAGATAGGGTGTTTGTTTTACGCAAACCGGCTATTTGAAAATCTGGAATTGATGCGGTTACTGTGTCAGATGTTACAAGCACAAATCATAAGGCCTTCATGCGAAGCATTGCTTTCGTTGCATCAGGGGTTCTTTCAACCTCGTGCTGATCATGCGATGTTCCTACACCCTGTTTCGAGAATATGCACTCGGCACTCACTTGGTAGGATTTTCCGGACTTCAGGATCTGGAATCATCACCCAATTGAAATCGTTCGCGTCCGAGGACACATCCAGATTTTCAAAGCGAGTAGGTATTTAAGGAATCTGGAGATCGAATCCACGCTTTTAATAAAATCATGGGCGTATCCTTCTCGGAATCTTCACTTGTTGTTCAATGTATCCCTATTCAGTTGGGGTGGCTTCAAAGCTCACATGTCATCATGTGGGTCAAACTTTTAACTCCAGGGCAAAAGGCTTTCCAACAGAGGAAGCACAGCCGGTTAGATGATTCCAAACAGGGAACAAAACACAAATCTCAGTCAGTGGTTCCTTGGTATCTCAAACTACCTCATCTACTTATGGCATTTAACGCCAGTGTCTGAAATAACACCATCTTTCATGCTATTAGAAACATTCACCTCTGAGTCCGACAGCAGCCGACGATGATACTTCGTTGTCTGCTATCTTTGAGAAATATCACCGCATTGGCCACCTATCAAGAACAGTGATAAGTTCTCAACTCCGGTGGTGAGTCGCATCGTCAGAATTGTCTCAGTGTTCCCTCTTTTCTCATACATATGTGGCACAGCAGAATGGAAAGCATCTGTCTAGAAATGTTCTCGATCACCTCCATTCCTGAGGCTCTAAGCCACACCCATGAATTTGGTAAGAGGAAGAGAGAAAGTTCCCATTGTGCTGCTGTGTATGGACCCACTCCTTGTGTAAGTCTCAGTGTTTCCTCAGTCTCAACAATAGGCTCCGATGTTAGTATTTAGTGCTATTGTTCCACTCCCCCCAAATATTTATGTTTATTGCAAGGGGATTGCACAATTGCATGAACAGACATGACATACATTACTGTGTTTAAGGAAGGCTGGACCCCCCCTCCCCCTTCCTTTTATAGTATCTTATTCCCACAATTTACTGTCCCTGTTAACCATTTCAAGACATATATTCCCACAGTGTCTGAAAAAAGAACAACCCTGTGTTGGAATACAAGCTGAAAGTCAGTATGAAGCTGACTTGATGGATTGATGGATTGGCATCCTGATATAGTAACTAGGTTCAAGCTGTGTTGTACTCACTTGTACTCTTGAGTACAGCTTCGTTTGTGTTGGAATTATTGAGTATATGCTCTGTAGCTTCCCTGGCTATGGGTTACAAACTCGCAAGGAGTCTGCCCATTATTTACTTGTATATATACTAGCTACTACCTAATCTAGTATCTTCTCCATCTTTCATACTCTTTCCACCCTTACTAAGCATGCCGAGTGATGCTGGCTTGCCTGAATCTCAACAGTTTGTACTCATAGCAATTATTCCTTAGATACTTATGTTCCTATGATACTTACCTATGCATTAGACTATGCATTTTTATTTAAATAGGACTGTATTTTGGTACATAGAATAATATCTTCATTCACTATACTTGTGCTCAAGTGCCCACTATACTAAGGATTTCAATAGGTTATGGGCCCCAACTGTACCTAAAAATTCATCGAAGCACACCTAGTATCATCTCGTCTCACTGATAAATGCTGGTCGTTTATTACATCCTATCTTAACACAAAACCTTGAGCTACCATCCCCAATCATGTCTGCTGCTAATAGCAAACTCGGCGAGTATTTTGTCCATCTACCACACTGCAAGGCTGATGGAACGAACTGGATCTTCTACCGAGATCACCTGGTATTTGCTGCTGAAGCTGCTGGCCTTTGAGACCATTTGGACAAGGATCACAAGGCACCAGATCCACCAGTCCCTGCAGATCCACAGAATCCTACAACAGAGGAGACTGCATCTATAGTTCGTCACCCAGGGGTGGTGAGGCTGTGGAAATCAGAAGAAGCAATAGTAAAGCAGGGAATTGCATCGACAATTCCAGATTCCCTTTTCTTGAAGGTCAAGGGAGAGGCAACAGCAGGGAAGATGTGGGGGAAGGTGAAGGATGAATTCGAGAAGAAATCAAAGATGATGATGGTGGATTTATGCCACAAGCTCCAAGACGAGCGTTGCGCAGAGAATGGAGACGTCAAGGCTCACCTAACAATGCTCCAATCCTTGCGCAAGGATCTCATTGCAATGGGAGCAGATCCAGGAGATGAAAACTTCATTGCAATACTCCTAGGATCGTTGCCACCCTCGTACGACCCATATCTAGCAGCATTAACAGCAATGTCTGCTCTCCTCAATAAAACTCTCGACCCAGACACTTACCTTTGTGGTATTGGTGATTAGGCTGACCGATGTGCCCTAAAAACCCGGACCAAAGAGGCAAAAGAAGTCGCATTCAATGTGAATGCAAGCTCATCTAAAGGTGGCCGGAAAGGAAAGGGAAAGAAGTCCAATGTGGAGTGTTATAACTGCCACAAGAAGGGACATATCAGCACAGATTGCTGGGCAAAAGGAGGAGGAAAGGAAGGGCAGGGTCTGAGGCAGAAAGGAAAAGGAAAGGCTTCTGCAAACACTGCTGCAGATAGCGATGATGATGGCATTTGGGAAGCCGCATACAACTCTGAATTGGAGGAGGATGATTCCAGATGGTTGGAAATGGTAGAACAAAATGTGGCTGAGTACTTGGCTGCTGAGTCTTTGAGAGGGGAGGAGAACAGTCATTTGGAAGGGCCAGAAGTCGAATATGTGGACGAGGAAATTGCCTGGCTAACAGTGATGTGCTTGGAAAATGTACACCATTGTAAACCATATAAATTTTGTATTCTGTACCTACTACAGCTAGTAGTATACCAAGTAAAGAACCCTATAGTAAGCAACACCAGTTGCTGGTTAAGTATAGCAGACAGGCAAGAGTCATTAGTGCTTACCTGGTAAACAACATGAAAGAACTTAGCAAGAATTCATAGAAGCTCCCTCGTGCCTGGGGAACTTAGCCATGAACGCCAGAATGGCAGTACCAGGAACCGAGCCACATGTATCTAAAATTGCTGGGCTTGGCCACATGTCCACATGCTATCAACTCCCAAAAACAGTAAGACCACAGCATTTACCGGTAGCCAGGCTAAGTCTGTAAGCAGACTTACCAGGTTAACTATGGAGTGCCACCAGTAATATACAACGGTGTGGGTATTGGCGCCTGGGCCCACCTTGTGTTCCCAGTAAAAGGGATAACCCTGCCAGCGCAAGGATGTCTTGCCTGGAAAGGAATCATACCTGATTGGAGACATGATTGTGAGTTATGACCAAGTGTTAGTCAGCCTCCTTAGGAGAGCTTAAGTGAGATCAAGTAATACAAGTATAATTAGATTTTGCTGTAAATAGAATAACCCGGTAGTATAAAAGTAGGTAGAAAACGATAGCCAGGCAAGTTTTCTGGCCCCCAGCTACAGTAGTATTACCTGCAGGAATTAGGTTAGAGCTTCGAGTCATAGACTTACCAGAATTGAAAGTATTTTGACAATTAAGTTCACATTTTGCAAGAACCCATAAGAAAGAACCAGTATTAGCATTGTGTCAGTGTCCCAGAATCAGTCAGTCAGTCAGCCTGGTTCAGAGATTCTTGCAACTCAGTGCAGAATCTGGTATCTCAGTGGATACTTGTTGTGTTTTGTTTGAAGTTTAGAGTCCAGGACTCATAGCAAATCTTACCTGGTCAGATCAAGACCTTTAAAATCTTTATATTGCATTCCTGGAAAACTATCTAAATACAAAAGCCTACATAACGGATGTTCCTCTGCCCCCATGAACTTGCCAGGTTAGTGTTTTTAGTGTAGTGGTTTGTGTTAGTGTTCACTTACACACCCACACTGTCACCAGCCCTTTCATCTGGAGCCCACCATGAGGGGGTGATAGTCTAGAGTGAAAAGCTTTTGAATTGAGTTAGAATTCCAGAATCCTGGACAAGGTCTCACCCTGTTGGATTCCAGACCCTAGTAATGTCAGAGCACTCAGAAAGCTTCGATGCAAAACAGCGAAAGCAGCCCAGGCAGCAGCAAGGCGCACCAGGCAACAGTATCACCTTGAGGAAATCACCCATGGCGAAGTTCAGACCATAAGCCATAGAATTCCTACCCAGAGATCAAGTAGTGACCTGGAGGAAGAAATCAGGTTGAACCAGTTGCAGCAGGAGGAAGATCTTGCCCACATTAGAGCTGAGAACTCAAGTCCTGAGCCTGGTCCCAGTATTTCAACTTCTACGAGTAGCACTCAGCCCAGTAGTAGTTTCTTCAAGAAATCAAACTCGCAACCACCTCAGAATGCCCCTAGTAATCAGAATAGTAACAGTATGTCGCAGAAGAGACCCATGCCAATGGAGTCATTGTGAGACGCACCCAAGCTGGATTCCTCAGACCCCTGGGCAATTTGAAAACACTTCCGGATCATGGAAGGAATGTTTAAGAACCATATGGGTGCTGATAATGATGAGGAACAGAAAGATTGGATGGTTCGTTATATGAGTACCGACATTGAGGATCAGTGGAGAGTGTTCCCAACTTTTGCATCCGGGAAGTTTGAGGAATTCAAGAAAGAAGTCCTGAGTAGTTATGATGGAGCAGAAGAAGATGATGAAGATGCTCATCATGGATTGTTGAAAGTAACCTGGAAATATGTGAGAGCTGGAGTTGTAGATACCAGTGATTACCTCAATTACTGCCAGGAATTTCAGGCCAAGAGCAAGCAGGTTGAGAAAGACAAGCTGATGTCCAATATGGACTTAGTTCACCTTTTCATCTCGCCGTTCAAGGATGATGTTCTTTGGAAGAGGATGTGGGATCATCTGAGTACCACCCCAGCACCAGCAGGTACAGCTGCTAGGAGTGCAAAGGATCCCTGGACTTTGGAACAAGTTTTCAAAGCCGGGAAGCACGTTCTGAAAGGACCTGGGGCTGTATACAATGATTTATTCAACCCATCAGTGGTACAGGCCAATCCTGTCAAAAAGGAACCTGTTCTCAATAGTAAACCCAGTATTGTCAACATCAAGCAAGAACCTGCAGTACACAAGTCCCCGGCTCTGTCAGAAGAGTTAACTTCTTACCTGGCAAGCATGGCGGATAGTAACTGGATTATGACTATGATGCTGGAGAAACAGATCAAGGGACAAAGGAAATGGGATGAGGAAATGCAGAGGACTTTAGCCCAGCTGAAGACAACCTCAGTCATATCTCTTCTGGGTCAAAGTTCTGGTCGAACTAGTGGATATGGAAATACGGGTGCAGCACCTGGACAATGCCATTTCTGCGATGTTCCTGGACACTTCCAGATGGAGTGTCCTTCAAAAATGGAAATGATCGCATCGGGAGAATTAGTGCATATCAATGGTACTCAGAATCTGTATCGGTTAAAGGATGGGTCAGCCATACCCAGGGAACCACATGGACTCAGTCAGAAAGCAAGGATTATGCATCACTATATGTGCCAGAAGATGGCAGAGGCTAAACGACCTCATAGTCAAAACCTGATGGCTGCACTGCAGATGTTGGGCCTGGTGCCGCAATATGTTATGTCACACCAGATAGCTGAGAACAAACAAAGTTTTGATTATTTGAAGACGCTTATGGAACAGATTGCACAGCAAACTGCATACCTGGCACCAGAAAGTCAGTACCTGGAAGGACCTCAATGGGACTCCATGGTTAAAACTTGTGCCCAGCATAGCCAGGAAGTGGGTCAATTGAATGACCCTTCTCAAGATACCCAGGATTTTTGTAATGGTTCAATGAAGGCAGGAATACATTCAAACAAGACTAGCGGTGTTGCCGGGTCAAGCATTATTTCACCGGAGGACATACAAAACCAAAACAGAGGAGTAGGAAGTGAGAACTGGTGAGCCCAGTCATCTAAGCAAAGCAAATATACCCCTAAACCCAGTAGTAATGTTGAAAACCTTGAGCCTGCTGAGCCGCCTAAGGCAGATCAATTGAAATTGATGCCCCCAGTAATTGTGGGACCTGGGAATGATGAGTATTCCATTCCAGAAAATCCCTATGGCTCGGTACCGGATGTAAACTTACTCCCTGATGCAAATGGAACTAGGAATCAAGTTTCTGTTCTTCCAGGTGAAGTCAGGAAACCCGGTGAAGAGGAGTCTGCATGCACAGAGCTAGAAATGCACCAGCATCGAAGACACTGATCACACCCACACCCAACACTACACACACAAACACACTCAAGTTCGTGGGGGATTCTGATGCGATAGAAGTAGCGAACCAATATAACTGAATTCTCAATATACCTAAGATACACATGTAGCGATAGTGCTCATATAATATCTAGACTTCTCTAAGTCCAAAGGCTTTTCTCTAAACACGAGGTGCGACTTCCGTCGCCGGGCCTCAAGGCAAAGGTTGTATAACAATACACAAACATCGTTAAACGTATTCACAACTCTCTAGAAGTCATGTGCAACTCTAATAGTCACAGCACACAACAAATAACACACTAAACACGACTTAAAGCACTGTGCTCTAAGCAGAAACCTAATCCTACTAAACAATCCACCAGAACTGCAGGACTTTCACCTACACGCTCGAGTTTCCTAACCAATCGTAGACCTACAGGGTTCAAACCTATGCGATCCAGAGAACACAATAAACACAGAAAAACCCCGTCCAACAAGCCAAAGGGTTTGAACCTTTGCCAACTTGTGGAAATAACACAAAGCGAGCACTAATCAGACCAAAGGGTTTGAACCTCTGCCACCTGTAATGCCTCACATCACACAAAACCCTCAAACAATAGAGAAAGTGCCTACACTGACACTAAGCTCTCAATCTCAACACAGAGCACAATCAAACAATCAATGAAACTCAAGTATGGAGTGCCTTGCTAGCCTTTGTGGCTTCGCTCGCGACTTGGATCTCTCTCGTTTATATCAAAGATGGTCTATATTCTCTTGCTCGAAGTCACAGACAGCTCCAAGTGCTAGAGCGCGTAGCTAGAATACCTCACACTGTCACAATTGGGGTTCAACACATCTAACTCATCACTACAGTGTTATACCGGCCAGTGAGACACCCAAATTAAAATTGCCCTCGGAATTGTCTTAAGTGATACAAGACAGACAATCGGAATTGGGAAGATAAAGCTATTACTATTAGACTACATTATTGTATGCTAAAGTTATTATATCGGAGCAGTATCTATCCATATCCACCCTTATCAGTACCCAAAGTACAAGATCAGCAAATTACAAGCTAGTGAGACATGTCACATCACTCATGATAAGCCAAATCGGGAAGGTAATCTCCAATAATGAGCACCCATCAGACACATTATGAGTCAGAATCAGCCTCTTGATCTGACTCTTGCTCACTGCCCACCTCCGTTTTGTTGTCATCGCTGCCACTAGACACTGTATCGGTTGGTCCACCATGTCTTCCATATCCATCCAGCTCAAAATCCTTCTTTTTAGGCCTGTCAGCAATGCTTTCAAGACCAAATTCCGCTATTTTTGGCTTTGCCCATCTTGGTCTTCTCTTCTCTGCCTTTGCCATGTCTCGCTCCTTTTCCCATGCAGCCACCTGCTCCTTGTGCTTGGCTCACTTCTTCTTATTCCGTTCCAAGTGTTGTTTTTCCTGTTCTGTCCACTTTGTCATTGCCTCCTTGTATAGTTGTGTCACCTCTTCTCTCGCAGTTTTTGCATTCTGCTGCCTCTCTGCTTCTTTATTATACTCTTTGACCCCACCCGTAAACTCATCGCTAGTCACAAGCTTGGCCATTCCATCCCCAAATGTCCCTTTTTTCTTTGGCCTTTTCTTTCATTCTTCATGCTCTTGTATCTGGGAGTGAGTCCAGCCAACGTAGACATTTTGAATGACTGTTGTTGCCTGCATCCCTTGTATTTGGCCTTTTTGTGATTCCGCTGATTCCGCTGCCTCCCGGAGTGCATCTTGAAGCAGCTTTTTGCGATTAGTCAATGGTTCCATGTCAAGAAGCTGGGAATAACGACACTTTGGAGCTGAAATTGGGCGAGTGGAATACAAAGGTGGTAAGATGTCCGATGTCATTGGTGCTGGGCTGATTACAAATGATACAGATGATGATGCAAGATTGAAGAGGGCGTCACGAACAGGAGTTGAAGGATCTGTGCTGCACTGACTTGACATTGGCATTGGTGAGCTTCTTGACTCTGAGTCCTGAGTCCGTCAGTGTTCACCATAATCTCTGATAAGCGATGACACTGCCCGCACAGGACTTTCCATCTTGACAGGGAGGCAATGTTGTGTCGAAGTCTCAAGACTCGGTGCCATCTTCTCCTCGGTAACAATGTCGGGATTGAAGGGGACAACCCCAGTTGCTTTAAAAGCAGATATGATGTTTTCCCTGGTGAGAGATTGTCGGTGCGCCTCTGCATATAGTTTGAGAAAATGATTCTTTTTCACAGGATGACCCCTTTCCTGCTCGTACTCCTCTCTCACCTCAGACCATTGGCGCTTCAGTACACTGAAGATGACAACATTGAGACCCTGATAGATGTGGGTGGAATGGGAAGGGTAGCATAGCACCTCAATCTGGTGTTCTCATGCATACTCCAAGAAGCCAAGAGTGTAATGTGAGGAGTGGCCATCAACGAGAAGAAGACGGCGATGACCACATGCCTTGGTCTTTGTTTCTGCATCAAAGTGTTTGATCCATTCAACGCCGATCTCTCCATCAACATATCCTTTATTAGAGTAACCCATCCTACTGCTGGTAAGCATTGATGTGTTTAGATGAATTCAGAAGAACTTACAAGCAATTTAGAGGATTTTCCTGATCCCAGTCCATATTGTATCCTTTTCCCTTAAAGATCATGGCAGGTACAAGCGACGTTCCATCAGCACAAATGGAGACAAGAACGGTAATATTCTCCCGATCTCCACCATGCTGCTTGTGCTGAATACTCTGATCGGCAGGTCCATATACTCTATGTTTTACCCCTATCCCTCCCTGAATTCCCATTTCATCAGCACCATAGACATTCTCTGTTAAAATTACATCGTTTTCTCCCTCTCCTTGTATTACCTTGTCAAGCAAACTGTAAAAATGCTCCTTTGTGATTGGGTTGACTGCGCGTGCACATGAATGGTCCAATCCATGTGTCCAGAATGGCTTCAATCGGTTTGAGTGCTTTTCAGTGAAACGTTGAGCCCAGTTCTTTCCTACAGGTTTGGCAGCATCTCCCAGGCGTGCATCCAAGATTTTATTGGCAATATCTTGGATGTGCTGAAGATCAAGTGGGAATCCCTGGTGTGCTATCTTGAGAGCATAGTCAATTAATGCCTCTTCCTCTTCAGCTGTGAGTTTGGACCGCTCGGCATTGGATTTGGCCTGGCTTTTGACTCCCTTGATCCGCTGGGAAAGTGTCTGCTTGTCTAGGTGTATTCTTGTCTTGTCCTCCTTCCAGCACAGCTCTTCCATTTCTAAACACACACCACGAAGGCCCTCTTTCTTTTCCCCTGCTCTCTTTTCCTGTTCTTCATGGTACATGTGCACCGCTCTGTCCATCCATTTGTCCCGAGTTTCATTGAAAATTTGTCGTTTCTTGGTCACTGAGAGTGCTCTTCTCCCCATTGAAGTAAGATAACACTTGGCCAGACAGTGTAGAAGAGATTAACACCAAGGACACGAAAATTAAAGCCATTGATGCGTGAATGCGCCAATAAATTTTTGGTCAGCCTGATTTGGAAAGAGCGTGATGTGACAACACAGCAAGCCACTTTCCTGGCTCTTCGACTTTATCTCAATTATTTTGTTCTTTAACATCTTTAGGCTACTTAATTGTATACTATCTCGTTCACATATATAATGCCATGGTCTGCAAAAAATTTCAAAGGTTCGGAGGCATGAATGAGTCTGGTATTCTCAAAACATATTTCATTTTCAGCTGTTTTACTATATTCAAGCATCTTGACAATTACTACAGTGCCTTTGCAGCATCGGACATTCTGAGAAAGATGTCTTCATTCAAGATATTCTATTTAGACAAAAGTCTGAGGGCATTGTGGCTCAATTGGCCCATTCTGAGTCCATTGTCTCACTGGCCAGTGTAATACTGTAATGGACAGAGCACAAGGTTCAAACAACTCCAAAGGCTAGAGCACATATCCAAAAAGCTTGTCACTATTACACTGGGGGTCGGAAACTTATCTACTACATCTACACTACAGTATTTATACAATTCTACATCTTACAAACTGGTACAATGTCATATAGTACTGTTAGAACCTCAGAACATTATCGCTCGCAACACGTGCATGTTGTTATAGCATGCTGGGACTTGGTGCTTGGCCCAAGGCCTGTCTCAAGACCAGACCCTGTTTTCCTCATGGTTTGGACTCCACCTGCACTGTGCTCCATGTGTTTTACACTGCGCTCTATGCGTTGACATATCACTTGTCATTTTCCTGGAGGATACCTGGAGTGACAATCATTCATACCAGTTGTATCCTAAACTTGTGTTTCTAGGTTTCTCTGGTTGGTGGGGTTACCCGCTCTAAGCCTAAGCACTGTGCTCTATGGCCAAATAGGGTTCTCTCAGAGTTATTCATACTTAGGCATTATTCCATACACCCGTGCAGTGTGCTGGTCAATCCGTGCCCTGTGCATCATAGATCAATGTAGTTCTTTTAGTAACATGTGTATCTCTCATCAATTCCATAGAGCGCATCTCCGATCTGCTTCTAGTGGATTCAGTACCAAGTGCTGAGCTCTTATACTTAGTGTGACCTCACTGGTATCATTCTAAGTTAGAGCATGCTCTCTACCAATTGTCACTCAAGACTGTCATGTGCATGACTCTATAACACATGCTGTGTGCATATCACTGCACTCTATAGCTATAACATTGCGCTCTATGTGTTTTACACTGCGCTCTATGCATTTCTCACTGCGCTCCATGTCTATTCTTCATTATCTCAGTAACCAGCCATTATATGATGTATGCATTGATACATATCGCAAAATTACATGTGTAGACACTTTGCGAGCATGTCACTGCCCATCCTCCATGCGCCAAAATATGCATCAGGGCTTCACCTGCATTGTAAATATGAATACAGGATGTGCATGCACACAAGGCCCAGACTTCACAGCTTACCTATTGATGCTCTTGAGACAGATACATCATACTCTATATGGGGGCGTTCCAGCCCATCAGCACCCTGCATGGAGATATAAACATTAATTTTGCCACTGGAAATCCAATGAGTAGCCAATCCTTTCCCTGGGAGCCACATACATACCACATTCCCATATCTGGACCATCCACACCACCCTCCACAAATTCCCCCTGCTTTTCCAGTTCATCACCCCCCAACTCTTGCACATATCCGGTTGAAAGCCCATGTGGACCATGAGTTAGGAAGAAATTCCCCGGGAGCACTGAGAGACCAGCTTGATCAGTGGTCGCTTGGGTCAGGTCTTGGCCAGGAGCACCTGCACTAGGTTGAAGAGGAGGTACATTTAAAAGTGCCCAGTTACACTGGGCATTGGCTTGCCTCATGGCTGGTACATCAACATGTCCTGGTTATTGAAAAGTCAGACTTTATAGTGAATTGTATGGTCAGCAGGACAGAATCACCTGGACTTAGGATGTCTTCATTGCGTGACTCATCTTCATTCATATCAGACAAACTGTCTGAAGAATGTCCTTCAGTTGTGACAGCATACCAAACCCACTGTTTATAATTACACACCTTCTGTGAACATCAACGTGAGTGGATGTGCCATGAAAGAATTTGGATAAGCCTACCATAGTTATCAGAACCCCCACTCTCGCTGCCATCGCTATCCGGCAGATAGCTTGCAATCGTCGATGATGCATTAGGATCGTCATTGGGGGTGTCTTCCCCAGTAGCTGCCTGTGGATTGCTGGGCCGCAGAGCATTGGGCGCTACACTGGTGGCTGCAACTGTCTCTCTGAATGAGTAGGGGTAGGTGGCAAAGAGTACGGCATACCAGATTGGCTTTGTCTCTTGAATGCTAAGCCTATGTCAGCCAAGTCTTCTTCTTCCAACCTTGCCTTGCATCTGACTGTCCTTGGGCTAGACAAGATGACCACTGGAGAAGGGGCCCGATGCTGCAACAGAGGATCACCTATGGTAACTGTGCCTCAGTACATTGAAAAAACCCACAAATTGTATTTGAAATACCTTCATGTCTGTGGCTTTGTGGCAATTGCGATAGTCGTCCTGTTCTTGTACGCTTGGCCAGTGACATGGTGGTAGCCAAGGGTGCGTCAATCTCCTGCTTCAAACTCAAGGTCTAGAAAAGGAGACAGTCGGAACGACAGGGTGTCAGAGTGGGTTGTACCCCTGTGTTTAGTCATGGAACCTGGTGGTTGGTCACATCACAAACTTTTTCAGAGAAGATTACATTTAATATCAATCTATTCAATCTATTTACACCTTAGTTTCGAGGTCCTTTGAACACCTATGCATTAGGAAATGTAAAATATCCAAGCAGAAGCGATCTGCAAAATCTGCACTTGACCAAAACTCATCCTGTGCCGATGGTGGTTTTCCATGCTGCATCAGAAACCAGGCAAAGGCAACAGTGTATACACCGCAGTTGATGGAGTCATTCTGCCTAGGCACATTCTATGGAAGAACACAGGTGAGCATCCTTATGCCAGGAAATTTGAGAAAAACCTAACATCAGATATTCTGAAGTGAAAAGGTGTTGCACTTCTGGATGCAGTGCACTCAAACCGTGACCAAAGTACCTAAGCAAGGGATGCAATGTTCAACACCAGTATTCATTTATTTTAAAATGGAACATATGTTGTATGTGTGCATTGCCGAGTGTTCACATGTCCCCAGACTATCATAGCACACTATTCTTTGGGTCCAGAGATTGAGATGGAACAGGAACCAATGGTTGTCTTCATGTATCGGGAGTATGAAGTCTGACTTGCCCAGTTCGGTGTAGGCCTGCATACATTGATAGGTCAATTCACACAGCTGTTTTTCAGGTACTTACCTTCATGATGTTCTTGTATGCCTTACTTGCAGCGTTCATGGAGGCGAGCACCAAGGGTTCTGTAGTGCCCCATGAAGAATACTCTTGACACAACAGCTCAAAGGTGACAGCGACAACACCGTCGTCGAGCCAGGATTTGCGGAGCTTGATCAACCTGCCCAGAGACTTTTTTTCTAATGGGGTTGAGACTCCTTGGAAACGCCAGCAAGATTCTGGATTGGTATCCAGCAGGGATGTCACACACTTCAGATTGTTAATAAGGTGACCAAGCTGGAATGGTACTTCCAAGCTCACCTGTAACAAATCGCATCATGAGCATTTGGTATTTTGGATGGCAACTAGAGATTGCTGTTCCTTGAGGTAGCTCTGCAGTCCTGTCTTCATGTTATCTTGCCATTGGAACAGGTCCTCTATCAACTCCAGCTTGGGCTCTTTGTCCTCATCACACACTTCAATTACATCATTGCCAGAAGTGTTGGACACATCCACAGGCAACTCCGGCTTAGGCTCTTCTTCCTCATCACTAACATCAACTACATCATTGCCAGCAGCGTTTGGCACAGCTGCGGGGGTTTCAGGCATGGGCTCTTCTTCCTCATCACTAATATCAACTACATCATTGCCAACAGTGTGTGGCACAGCCATGGGTGGTGCTGGCACAGAATGTGTTGCCCCACCAAGTTGCTGGTGTTCAGGTGGTTGCTCTGTATCATCACAGGTGAGGGCAATGTCCATCTCGTCACCTGTGATGATCTGTAGGAGCAGGGGCAGTGCGGCACTAGTTGCAGTCAGCCCAATGACAATGTCAGCAGTTTTGTTGATAAGTTCCTTGTGATTGGTCATGTCAGACAAGGTCTCAACCCACATGCACCTTGATGTGAAAGGCCCATCTCCCACAGATGCATCGGGTGCACATTTGCAGGTTGGAGGGTGCTCAATACCCCTGGCTGACCCTTCATCTGTCGGTTCTTGTGAGAAGGCTTCACAATTGATGAAACAATGGAAAGTGTCATCCAATTCACCTTCAACCAAATCCACCTCCAAGCAGCCCAGCTGGTCCACCAAGTCTGCAGTTCCTGTTGAACCCTTGGACATCAAACTTGGATCATCTGCAGTTTCCTTCTCGCGATGTAGTCTCTCCTCCAGCAATTCCATTTTGAGATCGAAATGTGCCCCTGGTGAAAGGCATTCAAGTTCTTCTTCTGTTGGCCTGTCCACCTGCACTCTGATGGCTGATTTGGAGTTTACCAACAATGTAGTCACAGTTGCTGTCAATCCTTCATCTGAGACACTCTGACGGTGGCTCAGTTCGACATTGGGGCTTACTTGCCATGTCGCTTGGCTAGCACCTTCTTGGGCCTCTAAGTAACTGCCATCACTGTTGTCGTCATCATTGTCTGCATCCTCTCCATCGTGTTGGATCTCTGAGTAGCCACCAACACTGCGGTCTTCATCATCGTCTGTGTCCTCTCTGCGAGTATGTATCAAGGGAGGAGCCAGGGTAATGTCATCATCCAGTGCATATGTGCCAGGCAATGGTGTATGGATAGCTGTCCGTCTCTGCTTTTTGGACCTAGGTTGCACCACACTCTGGGAGCTATCATCGGATCCTTCATCAGTACTAATCTCTATTGGGCATAAACACTTCCTGGCAAGCACAGGGCCATCTTCTTCCACTTCCAATCCTGAACTGGTCAGTCTCTCAGATTCAGATACTCCTGAGCCTTGGGCCCAACCTTGTCTTTGAGGACTGGGCATGGGCATTGGCTGCAGGTCGGCAGCCAGAGATTTCAGGTCCTCAGTCTCCAACAAGCTGGTCAGCAATGAGGAACTCCCAGACAAATCACTTTCCTCTCCTTCTCCAGGAATGTCCATGTAGGCAAGAATAGGCACCTCAGCTGGCAAATCTGCAAAGGCTGTCAGCTTGGGACACACGAACAAGTCTTCGAAATGTGCCTTTGGCTCTCCTGATCCCAAATGGGATATCCCAAAAGAGGCTTTCCTCTGGATGACAGTTTTGCTTGTGCTGTTCCTGTTGTAGCTCATTACCAAACACTTGATCGAACGCCAACATCACATTGCTGCAAAACCAGGTACGATGGAAGTGGTCTTCACTATTGAGAGCCTTGTAAAGGGTACAATCTTTGACTGACACGTGGTAGTCCAGGAGAGCCTGCCCAAACTGCTGTGCCACGAACTTGGCAACAACATATATCTCATACATGTTTTCACTCCCATTCAGACCAGTCAGCACAAGATGTTCATTCGCCCAGGATACAAGCTCCCAATACTGTGAAAATGCAAATTGTAGGTCATCCCAATATTGGTCTTGCCGTCGAGAGAGTGCAGGCAGATAGATCAGCAGGTTACCCAATGCACAGACATCTAAGAGGCCCTCTCTCATTTCAATATCTGGCACATGGCCATCATGCTCTGGGAGATCTGGTCAATCAATCAAACAAAATGTCATACTCAGAACATACCTTCAAGGTTCTCACCTGCCATTATCACTTTTTTCCAGTAGGCCATCAAACAGAGCAAAAGAACTCTCATGTCCTTGTGCTCGACATTTGTGATAGCCCAAGAGTGTTATGATTTCTTGCGGATATTCATTTTCTTTCTTATTAGCCAAAGCCCAAGCCATCCCCGACCCCACATGATCATCAGAACCAGAAGGCTCAGACCAGGTAACTACAGCTCACGCATACTGCACGACAACCGTATTGTCTCTATATGTTGTGGCTATTATTAGCAGCATAGTTTTTGTATATAAGTAGGTAGCTCTCACTGTAATACCCCAGCTTTGAGCTAAAGTTTATTAATACCAAACTTCCCTCTTAACTCTTGCTCGACTAAGAACTTAGTCCGACTTCCCCACTCATATCTAAACACCACAAGACTCACAGGTGGTTGTCCGAACATGAGGCAGCCTGAGTTTACTCCTGTTTGGATCACGTGAGGTTTGGGTCTAACAATTAGCTTGAAGCTTCCCTTCTTTCCTTGCGCATGATGTGAGCAAAGACCCATGCAACAAACCAGAGACCTGAACACTTTCCAATTTCACATTGCCCTAGTGGCAATCCTCGTACCCTTCACTCTCACCATCATAGGAATAGGACTGGGAGTCCTAATACCGAGACTACACAGACAATGCCATGTCAACCCACAGACGTACGAGCTCGAAAACCTTGAGCAGGACCAGCCCGTACCCTGCCCAACGACCAAAGAGTACGTGGCAGAAGGTGACTGGGAAGCTGAAAGAGAGTGTGGATGCACTCACCCTTGGGGCCTCCCACATTTTGCTGACCATCCCTACCAAGCCCGAACCCCGGTGCCAGACTACGACGAAGACGCCTCAGAATACACTGCCTCTGTCGCCCAGATCATCAGGATCAACACAGAGAGCACCAAGGAGTTCCCCACCCATGCCTCCTCTGAAGAGCCCCGCCCCCTCAGCCCAGCCTTCATTCCCTGCAACCATGCAGCCCTCGACCTCCCAGGGCTCTACCAACAATCCTTCAGCCCCCTCGCTGATCCTTGGCCGCAGCCACCGAGTTATACCCCCCAGTGAATGGAGCAGCTTGAGCCCTAGCGAGAGGGAGAAAATCCCGGCAACTGGTGGCATTGTACCCATCAGCTTCGTCCCCTCTGGCATGCAACCATCAGAATCCCAGCAGGCATCGTCTACCCCCCCCAGCCTCTGAATCAGCCAGAACAGAAACCCCCTTGACCTCGTCCCATGGGAAACAACGAGCACTGGAAGAGGAAGAGGAAGATGAGACTCTGGAGACGGAGTCAACAGCAGAGCCGCTTGGCTTAGCCAGTGAACTGGACTGGCTGGAGGCAGGAGACAAGTATCCCGAGAGACTGCTAACTGAAGAAGAAGACTGATACGAGTACGTGGTGTGGTACAACAAAAGGTATGAGCACATAGTAGAAGAGATTTCATGGCTGGCAACCGTGTTGGGAAGATGATATATGGAGGTGGAGAGAGAGGGGGATCAGTTCGAAATGGGGAGACTATGAAAGCATGCTGCCCACGAACAAGCTACTTTTATGTTTAATACAGATTTTCCTACAGATGCAAAACCACCCATGCCAGACTACGATGAGTGGAACCCACCAGTCCCCAAACCACTTCCCGACTCCCCGCCAAAACTAAAGCAGCCCATACGGCAATCAGGTGGACCTCCAATCCCAAGCACCTCCTGACTATTTGCTGGAGCAAATGAGGAAACTGTGGCAGAATAAGAAGCTGCGGCATAAGAACAATGGAAGCTATATCAAGATGTTCTGGACAAGGAAGCCACCCTGGAAATCAACAAAATGGAGCTCAATCAGAAGAAGGAAGATCTAGAGGACTTCCGGAAGAAACACAGATTTCCCCCGAATCCTGACAAAGCCCCACCCAATCTTCCAAACCCCGGTCAGCCAGGCAGAGCCCCAGATCCAGATTCACCTGGAGGAAGAGGAGACCTATGGTCCCTGCCTAGACCCCCGCCAGACCAAATGCCCCCTGCACCGAACCCAGGACACCGATGTGGAGCCACCACAGCAGACGCCCCTTTCCTTGGGGTAAAACCCACCATGATGCGCATGCCCAAAATGTTCTATGGGAAGCATGACAACATACAGACGTTCTTCCTCCAATGTGTCCTCTATTTCGAAGTACATCGAGGATACTATGAGGAGTCCCAGCAAATCACATTCGCCACCTCCCACTTTGGCGGCAAGGCCCTCACCTGGTGGGTCCACCATGCCAAGCAATACTTCAGCATTACGGAAGCCAAGTACCAACTCCCCACATGGAGGGCATTCATAGAACTAGTCCAAAAAGAATTTGCGGACCCAGCCATCAAAGAAGTACATGAGCAACAAATGTATGGACTATGGATGCAGGACGGAAATGCTAACCGATATTTCCAGGAACTGGAACAACAGGCATAGCTCGCCGGTAGATGGGAAGACCAAGGAGAAAAGAGCCACATAGTCGCCACAGTCACGGCAGGAGTGCCAGACAAATACACTATGGCCATAGCCTCTGGCGAAAACATTCCCTGCACCTACACCCAGTGGAAGCATCGCATAATCCAGATCAATGACCAGTGGGCTGTCAAATGAGCCTTTGACAGGACCCCCAAAGGCTACTGACCCCAAGATCCCCACAACCAACAGAACCCCCCTCGCGACAATAACTGTGCTCTGCCCAGATATGACAACTGCACCCCACCACCCAGGAACCAGAACATGCCCCTGCAGCCGCCTAAAGAACCAGGACCAACCAGCACCGACACTGGGACGGGACCGGTCTATGGTGGGCAAGGACAGCTGATGGACATAGACTGACTCCGACAGGAACGGCAATGTTTCAACTGCCACCAGAAGGGCCATTTCACCACAGACTGCTGACAACCCCGGAAACCAAGGGATGGAGGTGGAAGGTTTACCTGCAACAATACATGCCACGACAATCAGGCAGTAGAACAAGAAGTGGAATCAGATGAGGAGAAGATCCCCTTGTCCTCGGGAGTTGAGGAGGTAAAAGAAGGGGCCAATGAGTAAGTGATTCTACTCGGTCAGCCAGACTCTCTAAAGGTGCTTTACATACTGCTGGACAAACTTATGATACTTCTGTAGGACTCTCACATATGCATTTGAATATACCCGCTACTTTTGTCCCCAGCAAGGCACCCAAGGAATCGCTGATGTGCTTGGTAATGGTGCAGAGACTAAACTAGGGCGAATATACAACAAGTGAAACTTGTATATACTCAACCCAAAGCAATCCTTGCACTTCACAATCACCAAATATATAAGTTCGGGTGTTTTGAGATCGATAGAAGACCTCTGCAAACCAACTAGTTTGGTTTGAAGATCAAATATTCTGCCAAGTGCGCAACTATTCCAGCAGGAAGCAGGACTATTACGACTTGTTCTTTTGTTTCAAAGAGTATTCAAGCTATTCAATTCGACTTAGCGAATATAGCACTGGTTTGTGGGCAAATACAATATATTAAAGACAAATTTTCGTCCTGAGACTTCAAATATTTCGGGTTCTGAGATTAAATGGCACTTAGGCCGATTTATATAGCACACTGGCTGATACTATGGCTCACTGGCCGATTCAGACTCGAAAATATTCAAATAATATCGATATATTCTTTCTATATATAGTGGACTTGAGAAATACTCGTCTCGTCAAAGGAATATACACAAAAGCCTTCGAAATCGCCCTGCTCACTGGCTAAGGTGCGACTCTAAGGGATGGCAAGCTCCCTGGACTTAACAATTATTCTGCAACCCTGAGGTTCCACTCCAAGGCCCTTGAATCGACTCAAGCATTGCGCTTATAATGCCAAATTGTGGGGAGGGTGTTGCCTCCTGTATATTACATCTAGGAGGCCTTTATATACTGTACATAATCCGATCTATCTCGGATAAATAGTCATACTGTATAAGCTAATATCCGACTGTATCTAGGCTACATACTACTGGGTTGAGGGTTTCCTGGTCGAAATGGTCTAGGTGCCTTCTATCCTACTTTCCAGGATGATCTATGGTCGCTTGAATCGGAATATTCTATCATTCTTTGCCAGACTAGGAAAGGTTCTGGAACTGCGAAGCTGAATAGGTTGGTTACCAGTTGATTTACCCTCTGCCCAGGCTATTGCATCATAGAATGCATCACCATTCTCTATCTCTAGGCAACTAGTCAAGGCTACAGTCAGTGGAATATTCCTGATCAATTGATCCGTTAATATGGATACTCCGATCACTGATGTGAGCCTCATGGCCTACAGGCCTACTATTCTGGAATGCGACTCGTCTGCAGAGTATCTACAGGTTTAAAGTCACTATCAATAGATAGTACTATCAAGTCACTTCATCTCTTCAATATAGAAGCAAATATTCCGCTATATTAGGGAAAGTACTTGCTGCTGAATGCGAACTTGGGAAGCTCTTCTATCTATTCTTTCTAGAGCTTGAACTGCCTCAGAATATTCTGCAAACCATAGACAACTAGTCACAGCTATTCAATCGCATTAGGGGAATATTTCCCTCGTCTGGGGGCTAGTCAACCTCATTAAGGGACTAGCTACTTCTGGTTTAAGTGGATTGTGCACAAATAGGATGTTATGGCATATATCTGCCTGTTTAAACCTATTAGAGACCGACTATTTCAGGCTGGTAGGTTCAATCCTTCAAGGTACCGTTCCTAAGTCCTGTATTTCGACTCTATATTTTCATTCATTGCACAGGATCCTAGCTATCTGCTCGAAGTCTCAGCAATAGCTCTTGTATTCAAGTGGATTTAGATTCTGGTATGTATATATTTCATACAAAATCGCAAAATCTAAGGGTAGACACGCAGCATGCATATCATCGCACAACCAGTATAGTATTCTAACCAATATGATGGATCAAGAAGATGAAGAACATCTAGCCAAAGTCAAACAGGCCCTGCCAAAGATGTCCTCAAAACACCCTTGGATGGTGCCCAACAAGCGGAAGCGTGCGGCTTCCCCAAAAAGAAGAATCCCTGACCACAAACAGCTGCAGCAGAGGGAGCATGGAGTGGCAATAGCCCCGGGTGGCAAGACCAAAGGAGCGATCCCTCGAGGAAAACTAACTACGACTCCTGTAGATATGCACCCGAATGCTGGGGACAACCTGACTAAGGGTGGACAGGACAGAGTGGAAAAGTCCCCTCCCAGATCAGAACAGTTCTCAACTGATGGGGCACAAGCACCTCGTCCACCACACAAGATGGGTGGTAGGCACGCCCAAGATCTGATAAGTCCTTCTCCACTTACTCCCCGCTCACATAAGGTTTCTTTAGAGGAGATACCAGACGACAAAGACGACATGACATGTCCTACCGACTGGCTGCTGCAGCCAAAAATGCGGACACATGCGGGCCATCCCCAATGCGAAAAATTCCTCCTTCAGAGGCAAGATGCCCAACCCGAGGAGCTGAAAGAACGGCTACCAAGGGCGGCAATGCCTTGACAGAAATGTCCGTGGGCCCTAGTGGTCCTAGAAAGGCAAAGAAGGCTGAAGAAGAGTACAATGAGGATGACAATCCTGAGTGGCAAGTGTATCTCCGGAGACACCGTTACCGCAAGAAAGGAGATCCCAATGCAACCAACATGAAGGTGTACAATAGGTGGTGGACGCAAGTAAAGGAGGATCACAACTGGACAGAGCTGAAGACGATTGAAAAAGAAGAGTCCGGGTACATGATTCCATTTGAGACAGAGTGGACATGGTGCACAATCAGACAAGCAATGGGCAGTTACGAAGCCCGCACAATACTAGCGCACTGGACTCACAAAATGCGGCAAGCTGAGGCAGACAGAGAAATGTTAATGCGCATCGTCACTCTTCCCCACACTCAAGCACTCAAACAGTTGGAAGAACTCCACAAACCGGTCTGATACATCCGACAAAGCGCCTGAGCCAGGGCAAAAGACTTGACCACTGAAATCCAACTTGAAACCCTCACCAACTGACAAACCCTTAAAACTACAGCTCTAATAGACAGCAGATGCACCAGAAGTTCCATCAACCGCAAATATGTAGAGGAACATGACCTACTGACCCGAGCAACCAGTGCCCCGATTCCAGTGTATAACGCCAATGGAACCTGCAACAAGGCAGGAGAAGTCACTCATTTCCTTGAACTACAAATGACCATAGGAGGACATGCGGAATGGATTGACCTAGCAGTCATGGATCTCGGCACCCAAAGAGTATTCCTAGGGCATGACTGGTTAATACAACATAACCCCGTCATCAACTGGAAAACCCAGAAAATTATATTCGGACAATGTCAATGTCAGAAACAACCATTCACCCTACCAGATGCAGACCTGGAGGACAGATGGGATGAAGAACTAGAAGAAGGAGATACTATACTAGCAGTAGACATGACGGAGGAAATAGAAATCAGAGCGATTCATCATGCAAATGATTTAGCGGCAAAAGCGAGTGAGGGAAAACCAAAGAAGAGTTTTGAGGAAATGGTACCCCCCAACTACCAGGAATTCCAAGATCTATTCTCAAAAGACAACTTCGACAAACTCCCCGACTGAAAACCCTGGGACCATGCCATTGAACTCACCCCCAACACCAGCAATACCCTCAACTGTAAAGTATACCTGCTGAACCAAAACGAACAGGAAGAACTTGACAAATTCTTAGACAAAAACCTGTCCACCGGAAGGATAAGACCATCCAAATCACCATTCACATCACCATTCTTCTTCATCAAAAAGAAAGATGGTGCCCTCTGACCAGTCCAAGACTACTGAAAACTCAATGAAATGACCATCAAAAATCAATACCCCCTACCGCTCATTTCAGAACTCATGGACAAACTCAGAGGCGCCAAATATTTCACCAAGCTAAATGTATGCTGGGGATATAACAATGTATGCATAAAAGAGGGCAATGAATACAAAGCCACCTTCAGAACCAATCGAGGACTGTTTGAACCAACGGTCATGTTCTTCGGACTCACCAATTCCCCTGTGACCTTCCAATGGATGATGAATGACATATTCCATGACTTGATCGCCGAAGGAAAAGTAACCATCTATCTTGACAACATCCTAATATTTTCCAAAAATCTCCAAGAACACTGAGAGATCATCCGATGAGTACTCCAATGCCTAAGGGAGCACAAGCTGTTCCTCAAAGCCGAGAAGTGCGAATTTGAGGTCTTAGAAACTGAATATTTAGGAGTTATCATCAGTGAAGGATCAATCCGCATGGATCCGGTTAAAGTCAGAGGCATCATGGAATGGCCCACACCCACCAAGAAGAAGGAACTACAAAGCTTCTTGGGCTTCACGAATTTCTATTGAAAATTCACCAAAAACTATTCCAAAATAGTATGACCAATGACCAAACTCACTGGGAATGCCCCTTGGAACTGGGGCGCAGCCCAAAACCAAGTGTTCCAACAACTGAAGAAGCAGATGGCAGAAGATGTAATCCTAGCATTACCAAAGGAAGATGGAAAGTTTAGAGTAGAAGCGGACTCCAGTGAAGGAGCCATAGGCGTGGTACTAAGCCAACAGCAAGATGGCAAATGGAGACCTGTAGCTTTCCTTTCAAAGTTGTTGACAAAGACAGAAAGGAACTACGAAATATATGACAAAGAGCTCCTCACCATAATGCTAGCACTCGCCGAATGGAGACACTACCTCATGGGAGCGGCCATAGACTTCAAAATATGGACAGATCATCAAAACCTTCAATATTTCTGAAAACCCCAGAAACTCAACTGCCAACAAGCCCACTGGGTAACTGAACTCACAGAATACCACTTCTCCCTCCACCATAAACCCGGCACTGCGAACAAGAAGGCTGACTTACTATCCCAACAGAATGATCATGACCAAGGCAAACAAGACAACGATGAAATTGTAGTCCTAAAGCCAGAGCATTTCCATGCCATGATCATGCCCACGGCATCCAGCATTCACTCAAAGATCAAGCATGCTACCGAAAGCACCGACAAGTGGGACCAAGGAATCTCTGACTCCCTTAATCATGAAAGAGGAATAACAATGGAAAAAGGACTCTTAATGCCTACCAGAAGGATTTATGTACCCCAGAATGGGAAACTCAGGGGAGAAATTATTGCCATGTCCCATGACCACCTAACCGCTGGACACCTGGGAATCGACAAAACCAACGAACTCATTCAAAGAGAGCACTGGTGGCCAAAGATCAAGCAGACAGTAGAAAGATACATAAAAGGATGCGAAACATGCCAACAAGTTAAAAGCAACACCCAAGCCCAAAAGGTGCCTTTACACCCCAACACTATCCCATCAGAACCATGGACCCATGTTTCTGTCAACCTAATCACTGGCCTCAAAGAATCCAGTGGGTATGACACCATTTTAGTCATTGTAGATAGGTTTTCCAAAGAAATCATCCCCATAGCATGCAACGGAACCCTAACATCTGAAGGGACTGCCAAGATCTTCCATGACAAGGTATTTGCCACCCATGGCATGCCCCAAACCATAATCTCTGACCAAGGCCCCCAATTTGTTTCAAAATTCATGACAGACCTCTATCGGATCCTCCAAATAACACCCAATGCATCCACCGCCTTTCACCCCCAGACTGATGGACAAATGGAAAGAGTAAACCAGGAGATCGAAAAATATCTAAGGATATTTACAAGATACCAACAAGATGACTGGCATGAATGGCTCGCCCTAGCAGCATTCGCTCACAACAACTGAAAGTACTCTGCCACGGGTCAAAGCCCCTTCTTCACCATTTATGGACTCAACCCCCGAGTTGTCCCAGAAACAGAATGACGCAGTCCATTCATCAATCCTGCTGCTGGCAACTTCACATCCCAAATGCAGAAAATCCATAAGTTATGCCAACAGTCCCTTGAAGAAGCAGCCACCAAAATGAAAACCCAATATGATAAGCAAAAAGGCAAGGCAGTCACTTACAAAAAGGATGACTTGGTCTGGCTAGACACCACAAATCTCCATCTCCCAAGGCCCAAGAAGAAGCTAGATGACAAACGAGTGGGCCCATTCCGAATTCTCGAAAAAGCAGGTGCCTCTGCATATAAACTCAAACTTCCCCTGCATTGGCAAATCCACCCCCATTTCAACGAAAAGCTCCTTACTCCATACACACCCCCAGCATTCCCGAACCAAAAACTGCCACCACCACCACCACCATCAGACCTCATTGAAGATGAGGAACAGTATGAAGTCGAAGAAGTCCTTGACACTTGAACCTGAAGAGTAAGAGGAAAGAAGGGCCAACCTTCCCAACTGGTAACTGATTACCTAGTAAAATGGGTAGGCTGGACAAGAGAACACAATGACTGGGTGACCGAGGAAGACATGGAGAACGCCCAGGAGTTAATCGAAGAATACCAACAGAGCCAAGCGGAACACGGAAGAGTAGTAACAGCCGAAGCCATCATAAACCCTAAAGCGATAAAAGAAATTGTGGGACACAAATACAAGGAAACTGGGAATGGGACATGGGAATACTTCTACACAGTCGAACGAAATGATGGAAAGAAGATCCAAGTCCAAAACCCAGATGGAGAGGCATGGCAAGATTATATTCAGGACTACTGGAGAGCAGTAAATGAAGAGTTAGAAGAAATGCTGGAACCCTAATGGCAGTCAGGACAACTACCTTAATGAGAGGGTAATGTTATGATTTCTCATGGATATTCATTTTCTTTCTTATTAGCCAAAGCCCAAGCCATCACCAACCCCATGTGATCATCAGAACCAGAACCGGAAGGCTCAGACCAGGTAACTACAGCTCGCACATACTGCATGACAACCATATTGTCTCTATACATTGTGGCTATTATTAGCAGCATAGTTTTTGTATATAAGTAGGTAGCTCTTGCTGTAATACCCCAGCTTTGAGCTAAAGTTTATTAATACCAAACTTCCCTCTTAACTCTTGCTCGACTAAGAACTTAGTCCGACTTCCCCACTCATATCTAAACACCACAAGACTCTCAGGTGGTTGTCTGAACATGAGGCAGCCCAAGTTTACTCCTGTTTGGATCATGTGAGGTTCAGGTCTAACAAAGAGAGAAAGGCTTGGATAGCCAGAAATCCAAGCATGTGGTCCAATTAGGGAATACATCTGTCGCACTGCCAGCTAAGAGTCCACACAGCATGACATTGAGCTTGATCTTGACCAGTGTGAAGCATGTGCTGGTGCAGAATGTCTGGGAGGGGGGGTCATCATAGTCAGGCAGCTGGAACTGTATCTGTACCTTTCGTGTTATCCATTGTGTCGAACTGATGAATGTGGATGATACTATACCTTAATCGATGAACCATCACAGGGCATATAGGGTAGGCTGGTCGCAATTTCCAAGAAGTGCATCCCACACCCATTCAAGTTGTGTTCAAAGTAGGTGCGCAAGGCAGCCTCAAATGCTTCCTTCACACTGATATACATTGGCAGGTCATGTCCATTTGGGTCTTTACCAAAGCCCCAGTCACATCTTTTACTACAGAATGTATCCGTGGCGACCAGGCCCATGTCAATCTGTATGACGTCCATGAGAACATCAATAAAATGAATCTTCCGATCATAAATACTTTCAAGGTATTCCAGAAGGGTTTCAGGCTCATCTTGGATGGAGGGATACCCACTCTGTATGAGTGATGGCTGGCCAATGGATGAGTCATTAACACCTTTCAATCAAGAGAGAAAACCTGCACATGTACTAGTCCACCAGTATACAAAGTGTGTCCAAAATTGAATGCAAAGCCTTGCCATAGGGCATTGAAACTGTCACTCTGCTTGGCGAGTGGATGCGACAATAGGATTAGTCTGAGAACCAACGTATTCTGCAATATGGCCTTTTTGCTGTCTGGGGTCTGAAACCCCACCTCCAATGCCTGCCAACAAAACAGCGGTGAGCAATCGTGAGCCTTTCCACAGGTGCTTATCCTCTTATGGTCAGATGAGGCTCGCAGAAATGAGTGATCCACAGGTATCTCAGATCCCTTCCCCAATTGGAGGGTGGCTCCAATGTTAATGGGTCAGTCAACCTTCGTCCGAGCCAAGGTTGCATGAAGACCTCACATGTGGGATCTAGGGCCTTGACAACAGGACCAGTGAGCGCATCCAACACCCGAGGCAGATGACGTTTCTCAACAATTAGAGCAAGGAATAGGAACAGGAAGATGGGCAATGGTGACATGCGAAAGGTGACTGTGCACAGGGTGAGGAGAAGACCCTGGGCTCTCCACTGGATGGTTTGTAAGGTTGTACAACCAGTCATGGTAAATTTGGCTGTAAAGTAGGCCAAGTTGTTCAGCAAGTTGATGTAAAGGTCAGTATCTCTCAATGCCTTGATCAACACTTCTCTGAAGACCATTTTATTGATACCTTCCCCATAACTCCAGCAGCGATCAACTACAATCCTCATCTGTCCAAATCTGGCTGGCTCACTCCAATTATCACAAGTGATCTCTGATGACTGAAATTGGGGACCTTGCCAGTCCTCAATGGATTGGTGGAATACCTGCTTCTCATCATCCCATGCAGTTTGTGCATAATATATGCACAGGATGATGACTGTGTCTGCGAGTGCACCAATGTTGGGGCCCTTAAGAATCATTGTGTTGTCCTCCATTGTGTCCATATGATCGACCATTTGGGCATAGAATGAGGGAAAGTGCTTGCAGCAAGTGAGCTCAGCACGGTCAGGCGCTGGCCAGACCAGACCCATGTAGTAGGGGCAAGGAAGAGGGAAGAGCTGCGGTTCCACTGGCGTTATAGGTGATAGGCCTTGTACAGGAGAGGCATGTGGGGAGGGTGACTTCGACAAAGCCAGATGCTTCTTGGAGTGGTGGTTCAATGCAGTGTTCTACATGACGGTTAGTGCTGTTTAAAGACCAGAAATTTGTGACTGACCTCAACTAGCTCTCCCACTCGATTGGGATTGACAAATACAACTGGACAACAGGGAATGCCTCCCTCAACAGGCATATCTTCACCAAGAATATCAGGACAAAGACCTCAGCATGCACATAGGCAAGGCAGACCATTCTCATCACCAGTTCCACCCCGGCGCCTCATAACAAAGCTGAGATTGTGCATGGCCTGCTCAGCAAAACATGCATGTACTGCATTTCATGCCACATCTGCAATTCCATTTGGGCCATAATCAGTGACGTACAAATGCTGATTCAAGAGATTGTGACAGATAGGTGCGGTGGTGGGTGCTGGGCGACATATTGTTATTAGTTTGCTCTTTGGGTGCTGAGATGCATCAAAACATACCAATGACAATGGTGAACTGGCCAGGGGTGGCTAAGTACTTTCTCCTGCAGTGCCCATCAAACTTCGATTCCAGACTAGCATACTGAATCATGTACGACAGGTTGAATTGTGTCTGCTTGACATTCTTGTTAAATGTGAGCAAGGTGTTGTCTGGTTTGTGGGTGAGCAGCTGAAGGAAACACCATCCCATGTTGTCAAAGGTGAGATGGTTGAGATTGTCAGTCTTCAGGCCAGGAATCTGGGGATTCGTACTGTCCACATTGTGTGCAAGAAGTTGGGCATGAATATCCTTGTATGTGTCATTGCTGGTAGGGCAATACATGATACATAAACCAAGTTTTTGCATGTGTGCCCAAAATGGCTTGATATCCATCTGTTCGAGGTTATAGGTGTCAGACTGGGGCAGCATGTATCCTCTCTGTATGTGGGGGTAATTGTGTTTTTCAGCCTGTATGTAATGGTGTGGACTGACAAAGGGATAGATGAGAATGTGGCATACAGGTGCTTGCCTATCGCCCAATGTCATGCGCAATATTGATGCTTTCTTACACCCAGTAGTGTTGGATCCAACGAAAGCCGTCATGCTGGACTGTGGAAGCTCTCCAAGGAACGTGTTGGGATTGAAGCCATGTGATAGCAACCTGGCTACAGCAGGTGCTGGTTGCATATACAACTGAGGGAGTGTGCTCGAGGAGGTGGCGGTCATGTGGCTGGGTAGTGGGTAGACGCCAGCAGCAGTAAGTCTGTAGAGTGGTGATGTGGTAGGAAGGCTTGGAACTGGATTGGCGCTATGAATACAAAGTTCTGTGTTGGTGGTGGGACTGGGATGTTGTTCTGGTGCTGTAGGATGATCTGCATTCTCAGCCACTGGCAGTGGGTGGACTTCTTTCTGACATTGTGCTGTTTGGGAATGGCCCAGAAGTCGCCTCAAAGGGACAGGGCAGGATTCTGTCAACATGGTGAGGGAACAGTACCAATTTTCATTATTTGTCTTCTCTCCCTTGTTCAAATGTTTAATTGCAGAATTTATTTACTAATTAGTCAGACATTTAATAAAAGTACATTTTTAGCTACCCAAAAGTGTGTTCCGGGCCCGGGAGCGGTCCATGTGACTGGATGTGACCCAGTGTGCCTCAATATGCTCGATTGGGACCACAAGCATCGGAATCACTGTTCCGATGATTGTTGTCCTCACACGATCTCACAAGATCTCTTGTGCCCTCACAAGATCTCACGCACCCTCATGTGCCCTCGTGTGCCCTCGTGAGATCTCACATTTTTGTCCAGTAATACCAACTATACTATCCCGTGGTTGTATCAGAGGACGGTTGCTTGTACGGAGATGGGTACAGGCTGTGTAGTCGAAGGTGACTAGGATAACGCAGAGTGGATGGTTTAGATCAGCGTTAGGAGCGGTGTATGACGATGTCCATTGGGTATATGCCTATAGTCCTGCTTGGACTAAGGCTTAGAAACAGATATAAAGTCAAACAACTTACCTTTTTCCTGAACCTATCATTCTTAGGCACGCGAGATGGGAGGGCCTTGGCGCTGAACCTCAGCTATCCACATCCGTGTCTTGATTCCGAGTCCCTTCATGTGCTGTGAGAGGGCTATCCCGTTCCACCTCAAACTTGCAAGCTTCATTCCGAGGATCGCCTTGCCATGGTGGGAGTTCGAAAAAGAGCAGGAATGGCTGACATAAACAAATGTCAGGTTCGATCTTTGACAAGGACATATATGTACAACGACGTACCTACCCGCCCTGCGGTGTGATAAGGATGATACACATTGTGCCATTGTCTCTTCACATTCACGTTCAGAGAAGCAATACATATACACAAATTGTCCCTGCCGTGGTGTAGCTGTATCATTTCGCTGTTAAGCTGAGTTCCTGTTCAACTCCCAGTGAGGGGCATATGATTGTGATAGACCCTAGAATTTTAGTTTCTCTATTTTTTCTTAGTAACTTACCGTATTAAGCATTCCTAACTGGCTTTTCCACTGCTCGTGTAGGATAGCTTTGCATGCCTGAGAGCTTTATCTACACTGCAATGTCGACAATTCACCTGATAGTTGGTGCTTCTTATTGCTGTCTTTTCAATGATAGAGAGCAACAGTTCGGGACGACGCACCTAGGTTTTTAGCGTGACTCTGCGGGAGCATGAGATTTGAAGTAGCTGGGGCGACCATGTAGAACGATGCACTTAAGCTTTCAGGGCTGGCTATCGTATGGATACGCAGACGCCATTTGGAACAGTCATGTAATGAGCCACTGAATCGTCCAACTTCATGGCTTTAAGAAGCCGGTACTCTTATCGTTTACCTCGGTATGTCCTGCGACTCCCGTAGATGTACTGCAAAAGACAGACAATGGTGCTAGTAGACTGTTGATGAGGCAGGTGCAGGCAGTAGTGGCGTACTTACTAACAGTCGATAATTTGGTGTATTTTTAAATCAGATAAGCCAAGAAATACGGTTCCATTATGGCGAAGCTGACATTCCTGTATTAAGGTGCAAGTTCATGTCATCGTAGAGGAGAGAACAGTAAAAATGCTGGATTGATTACTCATAAACCGATACCTCCTCCCATTTAAGATAACCAACACACTTCGTGTGACAAGTTGAAATTACCAACGTTCCATGTCCCTTCGAGCCACACTATTTCAAGCAAAGCAAATTACGATTCCTAGCCTTGGGAACGTGGGAGCTCTCTACCACAGACATTTTTCCAATTAGCTCTATTGTCATACCACAATACACGCAATATGCATGCACCTAAAAAAAGGGCCATCTTGATGACTAGCGGTGGCTTGGGCTGACTGATCTCTGGAGAACACACACAGGACACCGCTCATAAGGCAATCACACTGCAGGCTCCGGTATCTCTTCTTCTATTGTCTTACTGTCTGGGTTAGAGAAACATTACCATTCATGTACAGATACCTTGATTTTCAGGAGCTGTACGGGTGCCTACCATGCAGGAAGGGTGCTGCGCGTCATGTGAGATGGAATCGTATATTCTCATGGATAGTAGCGACAGGTCGCCACTGTATGATGCATACGCCACAAAGACTATTTTTTCCCATATAAGAAGGCCTCCACGACAAAGTTAGCTGCACCTCATCAATACTCAGCACACGTAAGCCACCTTTGAACCACTGTTTCCGTGTCCAAATACTCAGACAGGATTCCTCGAATAGGCTCAAGAGTCAACAGAGATGCGGACCTGCGTGGTTTCGTTGAACGGTGTGCTCTATTTGCTATCCAGACGTCACTTGGAGCTTGCTTAGATCCTCCGCTGCAAGACAAGACCAACACCAAAGAATCAATCACAAAAACCCTGGCATTGGGGAGAGAACGTCTCAATTCCATTACTAAATCCACGATTATCCTCACTATCGACACAAAGTCACATAATTGGCTACGCAAGATGGGTTAGCGAAGTCATACTCCCTCACCAGATGGATTACTCTGCAAGAAATGGACTTTTACATTCAAGGGTTATGATGTGTCTTTTGAGACGAATACCGATTTGGAAATGGTCTGCCTTCCCTCCAGCCTGGGAGGAAGGGGCCTACGGTACTTGCACCTATGAAGCTGATACGGAATATCCTGCAAAGTAAAGTGAACTTCCCAGAGATCTGACGCGCACAGGGCCAAAGACAGAGCGACGGGTATATGAAGCATAGAAAGATTGGGAACTCGCCGGTGGTGAAATCCAATATACAATGGATATGACACAGAGGATGCTTTTTTTTAAAGGACTCAGAGGATAACAAGTGTGTTTTGGATGTTGACCCTGAGGAATTTTTAGACTCCCGGGCGGCTGACCATGTCGACAGATTTGATTGGGAGATTATGTATGGGATATCTACGTGCATGCCTCCAAGAAACTCATTATCACATCCGATTATATCATATATATCTGTAAGTAAAAACAATATTACTACAACCTATACTTCAGGCCGGCGTCCACATGAATATTGGTGATACGGTAGCATTAAATGACACGGAACATGTGATCTTGCTTCCTATGTGGTATGGCATACAGGAATATAAGCAGACTACTGCGAGCATGGATGTATGCGTGTGATGAAATGAGAGGAGGAAGACGATGGGGGAGCGTGGTTGCATCAGAGGATAGCCCCACTTGTACAGAAATCCTCCCCACGATTAAATTTGCAGTGCTGCGAGCCCTCGCAACAAGAGATGTATCGTTCGCCTGCCACACAGCAGGATTGCGGAGAGCGGGACGGGACATTTAGGTTGGCGCATGGTGCGGGTACGTATATCCGCAGGCGAATGACGCCGATGTCCCGCCCCTTCGACAGTGTCTTCCTGTGACGAAGGAGTCGGGACAAGAAACATAGCCGAGATGACGAGTGGTTACCCCTGAGGCCTGAGGTCCTGCGCTTTTCGATAGGGTCAACTGGTATGGAGAGAATAGGGACAAGCGACATACTGGAGGAGGGAGGGATTATGCCATGACGGAGGACTAGGTGTACTGCCACCCTTCAAACACCGTCGATGAGGGTGTGGGGGGAGTATGCGGCTCTCCCTTTGTTGACGTGGCGGACGGGATGGTTGTATCGAGGATGGTGCTTGTACAGAAATGGATATCGGCGAACGGCTACTGATGTAGCCTATAGAGCGATGTAGGATGATGTACATTGGGGCCAGGTAGGTGTATGCTTCTGTCTTTGCCATCGGAGCCAGCCACAGATCGTCTCATGCTATGAAGGACAGGCACGCATGGTCATGGCCTGGACTTAGTTCGTCGCAGTTTGAGTCAGGCACCACCTGTTTCTCCGGTTCTGCGAGGTGCCTGTGATGGGCGTGGATGAGCAGGAAGTGGGTCCCGGCAGTGGTAGAGACCGACAATGAGGAACCTCGAATGATTTGGACGAAAGCGTGGACTAAGTGGACTGTTGTCGGACATTCTGAATTTCCCTTTTAAGCAAATATTAGGCCCCAAAAGGCGATATAAGGCCAAAAGGCAGTCGCGCCGATAATTAGCCCTTACTACATGAGAGTCAGGTCTGGTAAGGCCGCTTATTAGATGCCTAATAAGGATACCCCTCTTATCTAATACTGTACCTTATAAGGAATGGGTGTGACCTTATTACAACCTAAAAAGATTTCGCCCCCACCTTTAAATGTACCCAATAATGTAGCTTAGATTCATCTCATTTTCCTTATAACAGGGCTTATCATGAACAGGGGAAATTTTAAAGACCAGAAAAAATGTGACAAGCTAATGAGAAAAATATATATTTTTTCCCTTTCGGAACCTATTATTATTTTATTTTCGTTGGTCTTTCAATTCTAATACTTAAGTGTTAACAATCGAGAACATTAATGATATTACTTCCACCAGGGATTGAACAGACGACGAAACGAAAGACATAATTACATAAGACTACAGGGTACAAAATTTCCATTACACTAAAAGGTCATACCTATGTAGGCGTCCCAAGCTTATAGATAGTCACGCTCTATTTATAGCACCTACTCAAACCGAACTGCTCCCAATCCTACGGACCAATTGGAGTTGTATCTACAGATCACAGTTTTAGTAGTGAGGCGCCGAAAGTCATGAGAGAACACATGAACATGGATTTTGGGTAATTTAAAACATGGCATGACATGAAATCTGTTTACTCCTACTCTGATTCTTCCTCCTCCTCCTCTTCATCATCATCCTCTTCATACTCGTTCTCGTTCTCGTCATCGTTGACTGGATGTTCAAAGTGTACTCCGAGGGTAGTTGCGCGTTTGGGGGTTGGGGTCACTGTATCGGCTGTGACATTGATCCGAGAGATTGTGTTGCTGACTCTTGATGGTCGTGCAGCAACGTTTGCATCCTTCGCCCGGCCCTTTCGCTTGGATACTTGATTTATGGTGGTAACAGTACTATCGCTCTCTGCTACATCACTTGCTTGGCCTCCACGGCTGCGGGTGACCCTACTAGGCACCATTGGTGCCATTTTTACCCCCCTTTTCCCCTGTTTCTTGCTGTGATTCGCCTTTCCAAGATCCAGTAGCGTATTGCTAGCATCTACATCTGCACCTGCAGGACCAGGGGACACGTTATTTGTAACAGAATGGTGATCAGCAGCTGGCAGTTCATTCGGTGGGGAAACAGTAGCCTCATGAGATGATATGATGGGGTCCAGGGCACCGGGAATGCTGGAAATTTCTGATTCTGGGTCCAGCTCGTTGTCGAGTGCTTCGAGTGATCTCCAGATTGCTTCCTCCTCCTCGCTAGCAGATACAGGGACTTTAGTAGGAACGACTGATTGGAGGGTTCTTGATGGAGCGAAGACATGGTCATTGTAGAACCAGAAAGTATCGGTGATAGACCGTGTGCCTTTTCTGGCCAGCTCATCAATCCTCGCGACATAATGGTCGAAGTCTGCGATGTAGTCAATCCCAGTTTTGTTACCAGGGGAGGCAAACTTGGTGTCTCCAGAAAGCATCCAGCGTGTCTGTGAGAGTCTGTTAACAAGGGAAAATGTCCGAATTATCATTAATACTCACTGTTACCCCAATGAAAGCAAGCACTGATGTATTAACCTCCTTCATGTGCCATAAATCACCGTTCATCCTCTTTGTAGATATATTTGGGCCATCAAGAGCACTTTCTCCCCATAGAAGACAGGTCAGAATCTTTTCAGTACATCAGTTACACAATCTCGAGTCTAAAGGTACTGAACACAAACCTTGACTCCAATGAGGGTCCTGAACATGGTAGCTCCCATGGTAAAGCCATCAGAGAACAAGCAAGGGGGAAGCCGGGTATATTCATCCTTTTCAGGCTTATAGCCCATCAGGTGCTGGCACAGTGGATCCGCAGATCAGTCAAAGCCATTGCAAAAATGCCCTGCAGGCACGACGTCCTCGAAGATTGTTGCCGCGACACGCTTTAAATGATTGATGAGGTTTGAATGGTTGTCGGTTGCTGCTTTTTTCATCTATATAGACAGTCAGCATCAATAGCATGGACATTCGAATACACTTACAATTTTTTCGAGCTTATGATACTCTCCTGTAATCGATCCACCCACAAGTGGATGATATGCTGCTGGGAGGTGTTCATAAAGTAACAAAATGAGATGTAAATGGATAATCCGCTCAGGCGACGGTTTTTTAATACCAGAATCAATGGCATTTGTGAGTGTGGCAGCATTGAGCTCACGAATGGCCAGGTCACGTTGAACACCAAAAAGCTGCTTCCTCTCCCACCAAATATGGCCGAACATGACCATTTTCATCGCACCATATTGTAACTCCTTTTGACTATCCTTAGAGTCAAGAAGAGACTTCGGTTTCTCTGTCGATACTGTCGGGTTGTTGGCGGAAATATTTGGTGTCCCAATGTCAAGAGAGTCAGATTGTGAGACGAAAGACGAGGAGGATGTCGTCGTAGAAGGTAATGAGGTATTTAGAATGGGGGGAGCTGCAGTCTTCAGCCTGCGGTTTTCTTCTTGGAGGTTTTGTGTCAACAATTGCGTGTCCTTCAACGCCTGCCATCACTGGGATTGGTGAGAAAACCAGACAGATACAAGAAGCAACATACCTTCAAGACATCTTGCATGGACATGTCACCAAATAAGGGGGATAGCTGCATCACATCCATTGTAAAAGAGTGTAGAAGAGAGGCTGCAGATCGCTGAAATTTTCAGAAACTGTTGCTTGGCTGAGTCATCATCCTAACCAAAATTAAAGGGTTCATTCGCCGAAGTGGCATTCACAATTCCGAGTCGTTCAGTTCATCTAAGTCGCATCGCAATATGTAGGCCATGGAGACTGCATAAAAAGAATAAGCAGAGACAAAGGATCCTGATGGAAATGAGGGCATCTTCAGACAATCTTGAAGACAAAAGCAGCCTGTGCCAAGTTAGAGGCCCTTGCGATGGTAAGAGAATTGTACCATCGCACTCTTGATTTTGACTTGGCCAGAGGAACCTTCAGTCTCCATCATCGAGGCTGTGGGGGAGTGACGACTTTAACATATATTTCAGCAATGGGTATAGCGACAAGAGAATAAAGAGTGTACTATAACGTTGGAGAGATTCCCATTCTGTGAGTGTCGGCTTAGATCGAGATCCTCCAGATTTGGTGAAGTTCAAGATACCTGACAGGCGTAGGAACCAGGTAATGAAAGAATTGATATGCAGCCATTAACGATGGTATTGCATATCGAAGTCTTCATCGACCAATTACCAATCTTGGAATATCGATACGATGCAGCCCTTTCGTAGGAATCGTGCAGTAGTGGGACACGTCGCATCTCAGATTAATGGCGACATCTTTGGCACCTGTCCATACCTATCGTGCTCGTTCTGATTTTGGGGGTTGCCAAGAGTCTCAAGCTGCTCTTGAAATTCGGCACCCAATCACAGAGAAACTGGGTTCAGGCGAGTATTGAAGGAAGTCCGGACAAACAAGGTCACAGATGGTGGGGAAGACGAGGAGCTAGGCAGATGTCCCGCGTTCAGCCTGCAAGGATGGAAGAGTACGAGGGAATTAGGTGTTTTAGTTTTGGCCCAAGTTCTGAGCGTTTGCTCAGCCTGAAAAGAAATGAGTGTCAAAATATCAACATAAGCTGATCTCACCTCCTCACCCCTCCTCCTTTTTGCCAAGATTGTCATCAGTTGAACCTCGACTTGGTCATGCTATTTCTGAAGGCAATGGAACAGTCGCGCTGGGACCACGATTGTGGCTGTCCAGCACCTTCCTTGTCATCTCTGCCTCTCTATTGATCGTCTCGGTCTCTTTCTCTGACACGATCTCGGTCTCTTCACCTCTCCCTATCCCTCTTTCCCTGTCTCTACCCCAGTCCTTATTGTGCCCCCCCTAATGCCTATCGCTCCCTCTGCCTCGCTCGCAGTCACGATTTCTCTCTCTCTCTGTCTTTGCCACCTTCACGTGTCAAGGTACACTCCTGATCAATGGAGGCAACATGGTAGGGCTGTCATGTCGTGATGGAGGTTGAGAGCACCGAGAAAGCTTTGTCATCTTCGAACGGGGCAGGCCCTGCAGGTATGGCGCAACCAATTTGAGCACTTGTTTTGCGGAGAGTATCGACAACGGACGGCCGAAGGGATTCATGGTCCGAGTCGCGCGCGACTCGCCTGACGACAGGAGGTTGTTTATCACTGTAAAAACAACATTAAGAAAGGTTTGACCCCGCCGAATTTACCTAGTAACATACTGTTCCATCGTAAATTTGGTAGGCGTTGAGTCACTTGCACACTTTTCTGTCGCGCCATCGCCAGCGTGGGCTCGTGGAGAAGAGGGTGTCAACGGGGTTTGAGAATTAGAGCGTCTTGTTCCTCCATTGATTGTTGATTAAGCACTCGGATTGGTAGAAGGTACAATACTGCGAGGTTTGTCTGGAGCTGCGTTGTTGGTAGGTGTCTCAACAGATGCCGCTGTACCATTGGGCTGTATCTAGTCCACATGAATGCCAACCTTGCTAGAATAGGGAAGAAAATACCTTAGGAGGCGGAACCTTCAGCGGCATCCAGAATGGCTCGCTTTTCTTCAGAGTCACAGCGTAACTATGGGGTATTAGATATTGTTCACATCGCAAGAAGTTAAGAAGTGCTCTCACGCTCAGCCAAGAATCATCAGGTCTCTGCGCTTCTCGTTTTCAAGGAATTTCTGCATGGAATGGTTCAACGTCACACCGCCGTGAGTAGCGACTGTCGATCGAGGAAAGACCGGCAGAATTTCCTTCAGGACCAGGATAGCGTTGTACACATGCATGGATTCTCCGGACTATGGAATTGATGAAGGCCTGAACGTGATACTGTTAGCGGCTAGCTATTAGCGAGAATGGCAAACGAAACATACCCCGACCAGTTGGTTAGGTGGTAAGCAAACGCTGCAACTGAACGCTTCGGGGCTTACCGTAATTACGCGCTTCGTATTCACTGCAAGAGAAAAGAACAACCTTCACGTCGTCGCTGAGTAGCTAAGGCCAGATCAATACAGGACGATGTGACAAGATGCTGCGAATGAACCAGGTTGTAGCAAACAATTGTTTGGAAGCCCAGAGTGCCTTGGGTATGCAAAAGCCTGATCATTTGAGCCGTGTAATCAGCATCCATGGGAGACAATAGACAGCGTGGGTAGATGCAGTGTTCTAACATTGCTTCCACAAGTGCAAGATTTCGTTTGCTGGACACTATTTGAACTTGAGATAAGCCAAAAGCACATTCGACAGCCATGGACTTACAATGTGCGAACCAGTACTGCTTTTCTTGAGCCAGGCGCTTCTGAGTGTATTCCCTGGATATGATCCGTTGCTTCAGTTCCCGGTTCAAAGTATTTACTAGCTGATTGTATCGATCTCGTTTCGAGCAGTGGGCTGCAGCTGTCAGGCATTTCTGGCGATCCGCAGAACGATCAGCAGCCACATATCTTGAATCCTCTTGATGACTGAGGGCTCTCAATGCAGCTCCTTCTTCGTCATATTTAGCCATAGGTGGCGACAAATCATAAGTAGAGAGTTTCCAAAATGTCAAATAGAAACCAGGTCTGGAAGTGTTCATTCAACGTCTGTCATGAAGAGAAAAGATCACACTTACCCAATCGTATTGATAGCACGTTCAGGGGCGATACGCTTCACGTCATCAAATAGCGTGGCGAGTTTGGGAACCCATGGGCTCTGTCAGGAAAGATATTATCAAGTTATGATACAACAACAAGAATGTACAACAAACCTCAGGTGCAATAGATGTAGCTGCCGGTTCAACTTCCATGGTAACATCATCATTGCCAGGCTCCGCTTTGGCTTCATCATTCACCTCAGAAGGGTTGGTTGAAACTACCGCCGGTGATGCAACTCGAGAGACTGCTGCCGACGGTTCACGCTTAGCCATAAGAGCAGCCTTTAGTCGTTTCTCCATTTCCTCGCTAGTTCATCCTTAGCTAACGCCGTCTTCTGTCATCCAAATCTCAATACAGGCTGAAAAGAGTAAACTGTGAATAACGAACCAGCAATGCGCCATGAAGCACAGGTCTGACAATTTGCATGCATATCGGGGCACGAATCCCATATCTCTCACCTAGTTCTCTGATAGGAGGTATTATCTTGTTTGCGTAGTCTTCCGCTGGTACAACAGACGGCGAGGTCAGAAGCTCCAGATACCGAAGCAATACACCACGTGTCTATAAACAGTACATGAGTCTTGAACAAATTCCGAAATACTATGCCATGCTGACGTACCGTGTCATACAGACTGGCTAGCGATGTTAGGTGTGCATTGGGGGCCTTGTAGATCGACGACTGCCACTGCTGTGCCACCTGTATCAAAAGCGGGAGAGCTAAGCCAGAATCCACCGGGGTCTTGCCAAGTCTAGATGGCCCTTTCAAACTAGCTTCGGCGGGACCAAACTTTGCACCACAGGTGGCTGATGCTATGGCTTCTATGCACAACACGGGTCCGCCTGTCATGGCCATTATCTGGGAATCAGATTGGCTAGGCAGCAGTTCGAAGCCCGCCATCTTCCATATTGGCTCTTGAAGGACAATGATTTCTGAATTCATCCTGTTTTGAAGCCGACGTACGACGTATTTCAAGACAGATGTGAGATCGGCATTGTATCGCCTAAACAATATTTGAGTGATTGAGGCCAAGCCTATTAGCGCAGTCAGCACACCTTGAACTATACTGTCTGCACGCACTTTGTAGCCAATCACTGGTGTTGTTGACACCATCGTCCTCGATGTGCTCTTTCTTTTCATTGGAGAGAGTGTCGAGGATAATGAACACTCGCACGTCGGAACCCATGTTGGCCACGAACCGCAGAGCTTGTTTGACGACATTAGCCAGGTTATCATAGGCAATGATCAGATTCACCACGTTGATACAGAAGATGCACAGGTTGGAGTGTGTGAGCTTTGCCACCATGCCAGAAAGTGAATCGATGGTGTTATGCGAAATGCATCGTAGTGTCCCTTTCCACTTCCTATCAGCCTCAACCTGAAGTTCTGTGTCTACCATCCAAGGATATTTGAACAGTAGCCAAAGGGCAGGCTTGATGGTACCTATAGCGCTGCATTCATGCCACTTTCCGGAGTGTAGCGATCTTTGAATTTGTTCTCATGTTTCTGTTCTGCAGGTGTCGAAGCTTTAGCTTTGGCTTTGGATGACGATGGTCTAGACTCTAACGAGGCGCTCTCTATATCGTTTCCTTAGTCGCCTGTCTTGGGGAAGAGATGGCCATGAACTGTATAGCTGCGTCCAGTCGGAGCACTGGCGACGACGTAGTATGTGCCCATTTTGCTGGTTGACTTCACATGGAATCATTGTCGAAATTTCCTACAGCACTGGAGTGTGCAGAAAGGCAAATCCGTTGGTTGAAGCTCGATATCAACATCTAGTTCACGCACCTTAATATGACCTTTTGTAATGAGGGCGATCTTACTCAAAGTCTTCTGGAATAACCGATATCTTGTATAGTGACTCGAAGAGTATCATAACTGTGAGACAGGTAAGATATCGGGATGGCAGTTTAATAGTGATTCCTAAGAGATGGTGGTCGGAGATCAACTTTCAACGACAAACACTGGATCAAAATATTATAATTGTTTTCGGAGATAGATATTAGCTATTGTACTGACATGGGGCGCTAGCTCGATGTTGGTTTGCACTCTCTGTATCATTCTGCGTGTGTTCTTTGAGATGTGAGTGATAGTATTTATTAGCACTAAATAACTAATCAGCGGATAAACTTGGAACTGAACCACCACGAGCTCATCCGGGTCATAAATTGTCGTGAACAATTATGGACTAAGCCATGGCTGTGGCAGGGACCCCAGTACATGCCAGGAATTATCATGATTGTCCGGTGGGGCCGCAGCCTGGATTTTTGTCTTTCTTACACAACAATGAACGTTGTTGCTAATGAACCTGTGTGGACCTCTGTCCAGAGGGACTATGGTATCGTGTATACTAGGTTAGCCTCCCAATGCATATTGGATGCATCATTCTCATTCTTGTATCTCAGACCTCTCCTAGGTTCCGAGTTGATGAATGACCAGTTTGGTCGTTTCTATGACGGGTAGGGGTGTCGAATATTCCGACCCATGAAATCTCATCACGCATTGTAGCCTGGCCAAATGCTGTATGGGATTCACATTTGAATCCCCGCTTTCTATGCAAGAGTTACATATGTGTCTGCAAAACGCCTGGGCCAAATTGAGGTATTTCTATCAAAAAATGCAACATGGTAAAAGCCCTCAAACGCTCGGCTTTAGGTTCCTTTGTCCCAATATTGCAGTGTCTCTGGAGACAGGCATTCACGACCATGAACTAAGGTCTTGGGTATACCTTCCAGCCAAAGATGCTTGAGCTGTCATGGAATGGGTGGAACGTTCATTCGAAATACTTGATGAACCTATGGACACCGACGATTTCATCGCCATGATCAACCAGTGCAAGCTAGAGACTCCAGGCAAAGAAGACATCATGAAATGCATACTGTTCCGGTTACAAGATCAACTCAGTTCCTACAGATTGTTTATGCATGGTAGTCATACCATTATGGATGCCTGCCCCACTTTCAGTGCGTTCAATATACTTTTTGAAGCCATGACATCTGATAGCCACAGCGACATCATGTCAGCCACCTGGGGTACAGAGTGGACTAACCTTCCACCCGGACCCATTGCGTCTACAGGCGGACCGCATCAGGGTGCTGATGCTGTGGGACTCGAACTTCTAGGCAGGATCAAACAGGCTCATGAACATAGGCCAGTATGAGTGTTCCTTTGTCTTGTCGCACATTGCTCACATATGGTTCCCTAGGTTTCCCACAGCCTTATCGCCCAACAGACGGAGTCAGCAGGAACGGGACTATCTATCCGTGTTCACAACACGATAAATCCTGAATTGGCACATGATTTGCTCAAGGAAGTCAAGGCACTTGGATGCACTGTTACGCATCTTTTTGGAGCTGTTCAAATTCTTGCTATCTTTGAGTTGAACCCGGTCACGGACGAACAAGCACCGCAAGCGAATATCACCTTCCCTATTAGCATGTGCATTTTTCGCTTTCACTGCATCTTCTGTAATTCAAGAACAATGTGTACAGCATCTCTTTGCAATCTTGGCTAACTCCTGAGATACAGTCGAAAGATAGGTTTATCTCACAAATGACTCTTGTTCCCCTTCGTATCAATTATTTGTTGTTCTCCTCTTTGTCGCTTGGCAAGGAACAGCTTAGCTTTATAATGCAGTCGCTCAAGGATCAGTGGAACTTTTTCTTGACCAATCCACACCTTCCGCATCTTTCCGCCGCTCTGATGACTTTGAGCCCTCCTCGAAAGCTAGAAATTACTCATAACCCATTGGCAACGACTAATACCAACCTCGGCGTTGTGGATGCCGTCACACCCACCGTTTTATATCCTAACGGTGATTCGACACGAGCGGCATTAATCAAGATACATGACATGGCTTTTGGCCATCGCCTAACAATGCCTAATCCGTGCGTGCCTCCAATACATTCATTTCTAAGTCCATGCAATGAATATAATCTAGGCTTACTTATGCTTGGACTATGAAATCGGAGATAGTGATTCAAGTAGAGGTGATAATCTGCCTTTGTTTGCGTTTCAAGCCCCTGATGATCAGTAACCTTAGGCCAATGATATTTGGGATCGAGACTACTTACAGAAGTATGTTGACAAAATTCGCCGACAGGCCCTTACTTTACTGCCATAGTCCTCGGACACATACAACTGATGGAAACCGGGCAACAACCCAAGTCATAATTATTCACCCGTGACAGTGTAATACCGATCTAGCACACATGCCAAGGACCTATATTAGTGTTTGCAGTCACTCGTACTGGCTCTGGTGCTCATAAAATTGGCGTGACTCGGTTGTCCCTGAGTTCATTTGCATGACCCGGATGGTCCATGATTCTGCTTCTTCTGAAGGTACGATCAGGAAGCTGATTATAGTCTACTCAGAGCCTTCCATCCACACAATCAACGAGACCATCTGGTGCTCATCGTCAGCTTCGTTTCGCAGGCGGGCCGTGGCATCGCAATCGATCATTTGCACCCAGCAGGCAGATGACTTGGTCAAATGCGGTCCAGGTACTTGTCCCGAACCAATAAACGATGCATGCGTCCGGTACCAGTACAGGAATATTCCATCTTTTTGGATCACCTAAGATAGATATATTATTCCAGCATTTTTATCAAACCCCGTCCAATCCGGGAACAGAGCTTGCTGTGTGTTAGTATGGAACAGCATCGTTGTGCACACGCATCAGACCGGTGAGGCGATCTCATTTAAATTTCCCTTATACTTCATCACAATAGCCGTCACTTATGCTGATATCTCGTGGCTCAATGTTCAACTCGCCGATGCTTTGTGTATTCGCGTTTTTCAGGAATTTGTTCACTGCGGTTGCTCCATTCCTCCCCACATGGGAAATTTCATACCCTTGGTCGACCCTCTTCAGAAGATGTGAATCCGAGAAGCGACATAACCCGGGGCTGAGCATCACCTTTGGCCCTGCGACTCCCCTCAAGCATACCTGCATTCATGATGCTTTCGAAGTCATGTCAAACACCTTCCCATCCGATCTTGCCATGGTCGATCATGTTGGAAATTCTCTGACTTACCAGCAACTCGACAGACTCTCATTACATGTATCATCCTTTCTGCGAAACAGGGGTGTTCTTCCTGGGTCGCTAGTGTGTCTGGTCGGAGAGCGTTCCATCCCTCATATAGTTGCTATCTTCGGCATTCTTCATGCTGGTGCCATGTATGTCCCATTAGATGGACAGCTCATCACTGACGGTACTCTTCGAGGGATCCTATTTGATGCAGAACTGTCCTTTACTTTATATTCAAGGGCCTTCGCGTCTCGCAGACCTACTACCACCTAAGAACTCCTGTATAGAGGACGTTCTGGAGCTCTTGGACGGAACTGCCATTGAAATACAGCCACCTTGGAAAAGTTGAGGCTCCGACAAGGCATATATTATTTACACTTCGGGTAAGAAGTTTAATTATCATTCGTGACCTTGACTCTCACGTCGGAACACAGGTACTACCGGAGAGCCGAAGGGAGTGGTTGTCAGTCACTCCAATGTCACAAATTGTGTGTTTTACTCTTTGATACTGAGTGTCAACTACTATGTCCTTAAATAATGAGACAGCCTTAGTAATATCCTATCTGGTATCAACTCCGTCGACGACCAACGTATTGTAGGGATTTCATCCTAAGGAACAGATCACTGTCAATGCTATCGACGACCAGATACTCCTTCGTTCCATCAGGTGATGTGAATCCGTAATCCTCGACTAGAAGCGCACCACGGATAATGTTATAAACGGAAATGAACATCGATTTCGTTCTCTTTCGTGCTCGAACTCTATAGAAGCCCAAATCTTGGTCTATCTTTGCAGTCGAAGCACCAACAGGCTCGTCGAATGGATGAACGAGTGCAAGGGGGAACGATTTCCCACCAACAATGCAAGAGAAGAGCATTATGGTCTGGGAAAAGAAAGGACCTTCGGGGCCTTCGACAATGACACAGTCGTACCGAGGATGGTTGTAGAAGTCTGGGCTGCACCGCAAATAATCGGTGTACATATTCCAATCTACAGCATTTTCGTAGTTGACTTTCAGGAGACCGTACAGCCGGATCTATACACAGAAAGATAAGTTCAGCTGGCTTACATGTATGACCGCCAACAAAAAATACATCTACTCACCTCATCATGCGCCTTGAATCCCTTGAATGTCATCTTTTCTCCGGAAACTAATGGAACGATCTCGGGATGCTTTTCAAACTGCTCGACCATGAAGTCCAACAAACGATCTTTGAGGTTTCCGTATGCTGCATCGTCAGCCCTCAAAATTGGCAATTCTTGGATCTTGAAAGTCCCACCGCCCTTGCCGCAATGACCATGCAGCGTTGCTTTGCCAGATGTGCCTGCCATTACTTCATCGTTGTTGTCATCGTCATCTTCAGATGTCGCTTGGCGTAGCAATTCGTCTTGCAAATCGATTTGCTGGTGAATGAAGGATGCAGCATTACACCACGAATCCACCCGCAAAATCTAAGATAGGGCAGATGAGAAATTTCTAATAAAGGGAGTATTTGTCAATGATAGTACCTGTTCTGCGACTTCCTTGAAATTGGTTCGCAGCTGATAGGCATCTTTTAAGGGTCCATGCATCTTTTCGTTAGGTTTGGTGTTGTAGTTCTGCGTAACACCCTTCGCTAAGATATCATCGACAAGATGTTTATGTGAATGTATTTTTGGAAAGTTCCACGACTTTGCCTTCGGCTTGACCGACATGGTGAGCTGTTCATATTCCTATGGGGTTGTTTAATGTCTGTCCTGTTGCTTTACGATGTCTGCTTACCTTGATAAGGTCAGAGAATTTAATAAGTTCATCTCTGATGGCTTGTAACGTTGTCTCCGTGTGGAGGTTAAAGGCTGCGTATGCATTGAGCTCTAGATAGCTTCGCATACATTTCAGTAAGAGGTATCCGTGTTCATCGCGTGCCTCAGTAAGGATGTTGTGGGTGACAAAGATGATATGCTGAAATAAACAAAATCAGTCTGTGTACCTCGAATGGCTAACGTCGGGTTTTCACCTTGGCTAGATCTTCATACTTCCCTCCGTCAGTGTAGGTGACCCCCATGAAACCACTTTCAAAGTGATAAAAGTCCTTCCAACGTGGAAAGAGTTTTATTCTATTATTATGATATCAAGATGTAGTGAGCTCGGTCAGTGCCAGAATACACTCACTGATCATCTGCCTGACCGATGGATTGCATGCCCAGAGCTTCTACACGAGCGATAAGCTCTCCTCTTAAATGTGTCCCAAACAGTCCATCGTCATGAGCATGAAGGCGGTCCCATGAAAGGGATCGAAAGGGATCACAGTCGGTCACATTCCAAAAAGCATTCTTCAAATATTTGTCAGTCTAAACGCAAGTTTGATAGAAGATTAACTGACCTGGATGTTACGCAACCCAAAACCTGAAAGGAATTTATTTTGCGCACCCTTGGTTGGAAGTCCAGCGGCATTCCCAAGTACTTCTCGAGTTTGTGCCAAAGTTCGAAGTTCATAGTTAATTCGAAGGTTGTACTGTTCCGTCTTAGGAACAAGACAAATCACACATGGTTTGAGGCCATTGGTACCTCGGGTCAACACGACAAAACACCTATTGTGTCTGGTAAGCTGCCGTCTTCGAATCTGAGTTATTCTGACTCACGCTTCCTCGAAATCGCAGCTTATGATTGGAACTCGAGGGAACATTTGAAGATCTTCATCACACAACTGAAGGTGAACCCAGCTCCCTACCTTACTGGGCTCTTCAAGTGGCTCTAGGATATACTTCATCGTGGCATGCCATACTGACCGCTTGAAGTCCACGTAGTAGGTTTTATTCTTGTACCTCCGATTGTCCTTTATCTGATACATTATTTAACAAAGTCAAAGACGAGCTTGTACATGGAAAACAGATACCAATGGAAGCCAGCCAACGACTCGTCCACCTCCTACACCATTCCCGTTTCGTATTTCAGCCCTCAAATTTGCGCAACGCGCCACAACAGGATACGCTTGTGCAGTACCGAACGAAGACAAGCGAGTTTTGTCGGCATACAAGATGAAACAAAGCGGTTTTGCACCCTTTGGGAGTGGGGTCTATAACGATTGAACAGATAGCAATTAATCAATCCATTCAAATAACAATGATAATAATACATACCTGAAGATCCCAGAATGCTTGTGCCATCCATGGCTCATCAATAAACCTTTCGAACACCTTCCCATTCCACTTTGATAGCTTGACGGCATCCCAGAAGAAATGCGGTTCCAGCGTCGGATTCTGGATCAGTTCTAGTGCCCACATCCATAGGTTCCGTCGATATACATCAAATGTCTGGTCTCTGCCCCGAAGAGGGACAGTTACCGTCGACTTTTCGAACTAAAGAATGCATGTTAATACTTTATGTACTCAACGACAGAAAGATTGCCTACAGGAGTAATAAGATTAGCCGCTTGATCCCAGTGTTCCTTGAAGTCTCTCGGACTGTTGATGGTTGAGCCAAGTCCTTGGATGCTCTCGGATTCGGGAGTTAATAACTCAAACAGTGTAGTCATATTTTTGTTGGTGAGTGCCGAATCTAGAATAAATTCTCCCAGCTTGAAGTCACGGCGCGTAGCAAAGGGCCGCCATGGACAAGGGTCGATAGGTGGATCTGCATGTTGAAACGTGGGATTGGAACGGTACTGTTCGAAATGGTCGACTCGAGTTGGGATTCCACTAGCTGGATGGTAGACTGTTCGAATATCATCAATCTCGTACATTGATGCTGATGCGTCATCAGAAAATTGATCCGGAGCTTCAGGAGATCTGGAAATTGTTTCGTCGGCTACAGTAGCACCGAGAAATGGTTCAAACACTTCCAGAGAATGAATGAGCTAAGATATCTCCTCCAAAAATTGGTACTCACAGTCAGGACTCGGTTCGCCTTCAGCTGAAATGAGGCTTATTACAAAGGGACCAACAGCTATACAAGAACACACCATAATGAACGGAAGCGACGTCTAGTTGTTCAGAATAGATTGGTATAGATGTATCCGCTATAGTTAGAGGATACTCGTCAGAATGTTAGCAAAAATTTGCCAATTGCTATACATACTAGTCTGAAGTAACTCCCTCTCATATAAGGCATCAGCCTGCTGCTCATCGAAATTGCGCTTGCACGAGTTTGTGTGTTGCTTCAGCCCACGTCGTGCAAAAAGACGTGAACAGTAGGGGCATGTTTCTTGGCGAGAGGGGGCTGGCATTGAAGGATGAAGATGCCACGATACTAGTGGAAGTTGCGCCCCTTTTAAGGGTTCCAGGAGCTACAAGTATCACGAAACAGTCTCCTATTCTTGGAGAGCTTATATTTCTGTGGATCGTGGATGCGGGGATCGGATTGCATCGTGGTTTCAGTCGAAGATGCGAACCGTGTTGTACAGTCCATCTCCATTTACAATACACGGCTAGCAGACCACGGACAATGCTCAGAAGAGGGGAATAGATTTATAAGTATCATAGGAGCTCTTCGCACATGCACCAGGCATGTGGAAAGAACACTCCGTCGTCGACTCGAGGCTGAAGGATGATGGTTTATGTTCGAGAATCGGCATGGGAATATACGGGTTTATCTTATCTTATCTGAAAGATATCTTTCTAATATTCTCAAATGTAATCTTATCGATAACATTATTTGCCGAATTTCCTAATAAGGTCAGCGCAGAATCTCCGACAGTAGGCGTTAGCTATGCAACTAGTCGTGGATGTAGAGGGTGACGTACCTGGGAGCCATCCGCCTCATCTGTGCGGGATCCATCGCGTCATCGCATGCAGCGCCCGAGCCGTGTATGATCTGGCACCATGGTGGTCTTAGACACGCCCGCTCTTCAGTCGCACGGTCGTCTATACCTGCACGAGGGAGCGAGTATGTTCACGCGAGTGCGCCTGGTACGGATCGAAGTCGCCTACGACCTGCCATCAATCACTGACGCGATGGCATGTTGACCGAGGGAAGACCGGAACATTACACTCAAGCCAGAAATTGGAGCTATCTCGCCACCGACGCTTCCTCTGGAAGAACTCTAGACATTCGACTCTCCTTCCCGTCGTCACGCCTCGCGCATGTCGGAATACACACCGAGTCTCCCTGAGCATCCGTGGAGACGACCATTGAAGGCGTCTCGAATTGAGTATCACTAGTATCATTAACGCTGTGGTAGTCGAATAGAAGAATCGTCACTGTCACTGTGACATCCCGCGATTCCAGTACGCGCTGACTCATCCATCATCCCCGACGTGGCTCGGTTCAACAGTTGAGCGACCTCCGCCGAGCACTATTATCCAGAGCATTGAGAAAAAAACGTTCTTTGGATCTTGCAAGTAGCTAGGTGGTCCTCTACGCGTACTTGACGTTAGTTGCAATCGTCGAACTCGGCCATACTAGAAAATTGAAAACGGTGAACCTCATGCAATTCGGGTTGGTATTGCAATCTTTTCATAACTCTTATAGGAACTCACCGTCTCTATAGGATCATGATCTTAACATACAGCGAGTGTCTACGTGCTCAGAGCACGAGATGCGTGGATGCAATGTCCGTCGGCTACGATTCAATGCTCTTAACTTCCCTTTAACCCTAGAAGACTTCGTATTTGGTGCGTAAATGTTTCCCTAAACATTCTCGGGAGCTCGTAGCCCCGGTTTACCTGTGATTTGGAGGACGGAGCAGCTGCACCCTGTATTCTGCAGGGCTGCAAACATGACGACTTGCGACGATTATATACGCGGAAAAAAGGGGTGCTTACCGACTCGTAAAAGAAAAAACACCCCTTAAATCAAATATCTCTCTCCTAGTAACAGTGAAGAAGACGTTGACATCTTGGCCTTTTTCGATATCGAAGGAAACATTGAAAAGAAAGCGATAATCCCCTCGGCCAAGCCCATTCACACACGAAGATTCGACACTCCCGAGGAATATCTGCCTGATCAAAAGTCAGAGTGTGGCATTGGGAGTTCGTTTCTTCTGGGACACTCAGCCTCCAGGCATCATACCTATGGGTCCGTATTGCAAGTTGGACAGGCGATTCTCCCCAGTAGATCTGTGGGGAAGACTCAAAAAATACAAGGAGGGGGCACTGACGGGATTAGGGTTCGTATGATGAACCGCATCCGACGGTTAGGTCTTTTTTGCATGTCGAGTTGGGTGCTTGTCAGTGATTGACGAAGAGGTGTTATTGGGCCTCTCGTCTTGAACAGGAAGGCAATCATCATGCCGTAGAAGCAACGGTCCTAGTACATTCGCCGGACCCCTGTCGCAAGTCTCATATAAGATATCATCCACTCTCGCTACTACAACACCCACTTCGTCGTTCGTATCGTCGCCCACGATCGAGGACTTCATCTCGAAGCTTCAAGTCTGGCACCCACTCACGGTCACGGGTCACCTCCGCCCCTTTCCGTACATTGGCCATGGCATGGTTTCCAGAATCTACAGTAGACGATTTACCTGAGTACAGAGCACAGGTCCGAAAGCTACACTCGTCGATGACAGGGACAGGAGATCGTCTACACACATCCGTTCCCCCAACCGTGTGTGGACGCAGGGGTCGAGGTGCTCGCTTCGACGAATATGGCAGCTGTGTGTATGTCACACACATGCATGCTTTCTTTGGGGGCGGAGACGGTCTGGATGTGCGGATCCTGAGTAATGGAGACGTAGATTTGACTCTAATCACTGAAGTCGAGTCGGAGAGTCGACTACTGCTGCTGAAGGCATTCGTTTGACTGCATTCCCCAAATCTATCGCTCTTCCTCTTGTCTGCCGTGACTAGTACTACGAATTACAAAGCGTGTCGGCTCTTCATGATATCTATCGACGGAAACCTAATGCTGGGCCAGCCGACCAGACCGCCCTTCCATGCATGCTCAAATCCCAACGCAGGTAGACATAAGCCACAGGTGCAAAATGTACATGCATTGCAGGCATCATCAGACCGTGCCTCCGCATAGATCATCCCGTCTTCAGAACTGCCTTGAAGAAACGACGAAAAACAGTTCGTACGTACACCATTCATTTAACATTATCGACGGCTAACCCCGACGTGGTTTCCTTCCGCAACCGCAACCGCAACCACAACATAACAAACAAAAATTTCGATTCAGGATGCCTTAACGCTGGCTAGCAAGCCCCCGCAAGCCCACGCACTTTCATCTCTCCTCCTTGCTGCAAGCAGGGAGAACCAGACCCTTGAAGTTCCCCCTCCAAGACCGCACCCTCGCTGAGATCGAAGCCATGCCGACGACAACTCCAACACACCTAGTGAGCAAATTCTAGTCGCGAATACTCCCGTGCCCTTCTTCTCCTCTGGTTTGGTGCGTCGTGGGATCTATAGCGTTAGTCTGCATCGAGGGTCACCTGGCAGGCAAGGTATATACCAGGGGAACCCTCAATGCTGTAATCATAAATGGAGCAATTCCCTACTTTATACACGCACGCACACTCGCCAGTCCCATATCATTCAACTACTTCTTGGTTCTAGGAACGGCCCAAGTACCACGCACCTCTTCGCGAACCAGTTTCGGGGAAAGTGGAAGGATGGAGCGTGCAGGACGGGAAATAACGGGAGGACGAACAGGGGACGAAGGGGTATAACTTTGACCGTGTTGTGTATACGATTTGGAACGCCAGCCTAGGTGAGTTTGTGTTTTATTTTGGGGGCTGTGGATGGTTGAAATAGTTGTACGGCGTAGGTTCTGTGGGTGTATGACCCGTCCCATAAGGGCCAGGTCGATGATCAATTCACTTTGTGTACGATGACGTAGACATTGGTGAGCTGGGAGGTGCTGCAAAATTTGTATGAGATTACCTGTTGAATCTGAATTTCCTTTCCGGTGATAGAATATTCGCTTTCGCCAATGAATTCAAATAGCTAGTATACTAGGACAGAGAAGAATTCCTTTGATGGTACGACATGCAGGGTGTAAGATGTGGTGTTTCTTCCTTTGATTTCCTGTTCTTTTTGAGCATTCCTCTAGCGTTGACAATGAGTGAAACGACAAATACAGACGAGATGCTATACTACAGCTCATGCGAGGCTCTTTGTTTCTCCGATGCTTGGTCGCAGCTCCAAGGAGTATCACAATTGTACGGCAAGCGTAATGAGATAGGTGATATATTAATTTACGGAGAATTTGAGATGTATTTCTGAGCTCAAATTCAGAACTAGCTCTGTTGACGGTTTACCTACGTCTACATCTTCATTCCTAGTCCCTTGATGTGCTATGAGAGCGCTATCCCGTCCACGCCGGGCTTGCAGGCGTCATTCTGAGGATCGCTTTGCTAAGGTGTGGGTGTAAAAAAGAGCATGCATGGTTGAGGTAACTAAAAGCTGGGGTTCTAGCTACCACGAGAACGCGAATGTATGACTTACCTACGTTGCGGTGTAATAATGGTGATACACATTGTTCCTATCTCTTGATATTTACATCTGGAGAAGTAATATATATGTGTGTTGTCTCTGCCACCGTGGTGTAGCAATATCACTGTCAAGCTGTGTTTTACTCCCAGCGAGAGAAGCGTCCTAGACACTTAGTTATTATACTTTTTTAGTTCGAACAATCTCGAGCTTATGCATCCTTCTTTCGCGAACAAGTTACATTAAGAGATACATATTGCCTGGAACCGTGTTTAAATCCCGAATCCCAGTAGCTGGAGAATGCTAACCAGTTATGTATGAATTATTCCCTTAAGATATCCGGTCTCCAAATTAGTGTAGTCGCTAGTGGGTTCGACTCCTACTGGAATATCATAACGCCACGATGTACAAAGTTTGTACGTTTTGTTCATATATGATTATGACAATTCACTACCTCCCCAGGGCGTTTTTTGTAGCGATATAAAATAGACACATCGTAGGTCTTCCTCGTATGAACCCTGTTTCGGCAAGATGTAACGTACTGGGGTTCGAATCCCCGTAAGAGAGTACTGCGAACTGACTTTCAAACGTGATTCGGATACCCGGGGAAGTGAATACGTGCATAGAAGCCCCAGTAACCGACTAACAAAAGTCGTACCGTTGTTCTGCAACTTATATTCCTTGTAGGATTTACTTGTCCGGGCCTATTGCCAGTGAGTGACGAGCTCCTTGGTAGCCTTCCGATTACAAGTAACCGTACCGGGTTCGAATCCCCGTAAGAAAATTCTGTGTCATGGTTGATTTTTAGGACGGCCTTTGGGATTACCCATTGAAGACTCGCATGTCGCCTTGAGTGTTATGATGGAACCCCACCGTTCATTTACGTGAACCAATAGCCGAAGACCTCCCCTTCTTGCGCAATACGCGAACAGTGATTCAAAGATATGACAAGCGTAGTCAACAGTGCAAGCAGTGGTCGACGACCGGAGTAATAGATATTCCTGTCCATTCAAGCACGTCGATGGCGGACGGTTGTCGCAAGTATGCTGTACTTGTGTCTAGTCCGATATTTCTCCTTAGGTGTATCCCCGGAATGAATGTAACGGGAGGAATGCGAGAGTCCGTTTAGTTCGAGGAGTGGGAGACGATAGCTGACATACCCCGAATCCAGATTGAGATAAAAGGGGCGTCGACTGTCCCTTTCAAAGATGCAAAGGAGGAGGCTGTATCTTCAACGTCGCATACAAGCTCCGAATGCAAGCCAGTAGATAGGGCGGGTTCTCCTGTATACGTCGAGTATGCGCTTCATCCGCAGGAGCCCTGTTTGGCTGGGGAAGGGAGCAAAGGATCGAGCCGTATATCTATATCTCATGATAAATCATGTCAAGGCCCGGTAAATTCCACTAGGGGAACACTCTGACCATGAAATCGAAAGAGCCGTCGCTCTTTGTTCTGGACTTCGCCATCCATCCAGATATTCGGGTCGAGTTTGGAGTTGTGCATAAAAGCCAGCGTAAAGGTATCAAGGTCTTTTTCCCTGGATGGATACGAGACCAGGATTGAAGCAAATGCCAAAGAGGGTTGCGCAACGGCGGATGACGGTTGACGATAAAAAGGTGCAAGGTGATAAGATTAGATCTCTGATTGCAATTTGATACCCACGTGGAACCTTACTCAGACCAGTGATCACCACCACCACCCAGCAGTCCGTACTTCCGTTGACCTACGTTTCGAGTCCACAATTTCTCCTTATCCAGCGACAGCTCCTATGGATACTGCATCACCTGTTTGCCCCTCTTGAATGGGCGCGTCTCTCGTAACCCTGGCTTCCTTATGACAGAAACGACGTCGGCCAGCTCGGGATGTTTCAGTCTTCTTCTCAGGCGATTTGCGGGCGGCGCAAGAGGATTCTCTCCTGGGAGTGCGTTATCGATTCTGATAAGCATCTGAATATCCGGACGTTGAAAATTTGGACTTGGGCGCTTACCCAGGATGCTGGCGCGCCGCTGAAGCCCAAGACTCGTCGCCCGCCTCCAAAGCCATCGCAGTGGTCTCCGGTGCCGCTCAAGGCTTAGGAAAAGCCATCTCCCTCAGGTTCGCAGATAGCGGACTCGCCGTAGCTATCAACAAAATCGCACTGCACGTGAAGATAACCGAGCTTCGAGGGGTGCAGGCTGAAATCATCGAGAGAGCGTCGGCGTGGGCTCTTCCCTGGGGAGGTATTGTTGTGTATGTTGTCAACTTTCTCGGGGGAATCGACTTGGTACGACATCTATCTGCTATGTGGTGCACCGTGTTAAGTAATCTTCCTGAAGATTGTAGCTAATGCAAGCATATGTCCAACAGCTAGCGTGCTTGACTGTCCGTATCCTAGTCTAATTCCTCCCCATCTTGCGCTTAATCGAACTTCTGGTCGAACAAAGGGATCGCGTCTTCGCTACAAACACCCGTGCGACCTTGCTCTGCTATCAATAAGCCGCGAAGCAGATGGTTAATAAGGGTCGCGGGGGGAGGATCATGGGGTGCTCCTCGTACACTGGGAAACAAGGTACGGCTTTTTTCTCTCTTGTCCCCGGTTGACGCGGACGATGGGTGCACCAAGTCTGAGGATGATGTCGCTTTATGGGGCGACGACATCGGCTATCCGGGGCTTAACATAAGGAGCTGGGAAAGCATGAGATCACTGCTAATACATACGCACCAGGTGAAAACACCACTGGGATCCTGGGCACAATTTCTGATCCTTATTTTTAAGTGTTATCGACACCGAAATGAGTAATCCTTCGTATCCATGCAACATATTCACATCTCTGTGCTCATCTTGCCCGGGGTAGACAGAGGGCGCACGAACAGGGAAATACCGAGGAGACTATCTAGTTGGTTCCTGTGGTGCTCTACTATCCGTTGTCTGGTAATGAAACAGCACTCGTAGAATGTGGCTCGGTCCGCTGTGGATTATATCGGGCAGCCGGAGGACGTCGCAGGATTAGGATCCGATCTGATCTCGAAAGAGTTGCGTTATATGACCAGTGCGAGCTCTTTTTCTGTATGTCTCTATTTGATATTGATATGTTTGTCTTGTAGAGAAACGATGTGTTGCTATTCAAACGACTCAGAGGTTCGGTTTTCGTGCTTGATATGAAATTTTATAAGCGGGAATAAACGGAGGGTGGTGCTTTGACTAACTTTGGATCACTCGTGGAGGCAATATTTCGGACTTCGCTGGTATTTTCAATTTTGTGGGTCTTTTTTGCTTCATACTGTATGCTTCGGTGTTTCTGCCATTCGGGGACTGACGACCGCAGTTGCATACCCTGACCGCAGCCAAACGGTGTATAGAAGCGACGTGAGAGAATAAACCTCTATTTGATATTGACATGTTGGTCTCTTGGGGCAAACGGTACGTTTCTATTCAACTGACGTCTGGTTTTCGTGCTGAATACTAATTTTATAGGTAGAAATAAACGGAAGGTGGTGCTTTGACTAAATTTAGATCACTCGTGGAGGCAATATTTGAAAATTTGCCGATATTTTCAAATTTGCGGGTCTTTTAGGCCTGATATTGTATATTTCGGTGTATCTCCTATTCTGAGATTCACTGCATATCTTGACCGCAGCCAAACTGTTTATAGAAGCGATTCGAGATAATAAGCTGGGCTTTTTATAATAACCACTCTTCTGTGAGCTACTGCGCGCACTGATTTGTTCTCTCTCGCGTGAAGGGTTTCGCGGTTTAAACTCTACTGAAGATCGGGCCAAGAGATCTTCATGTTCTGCGTGATGTGTTCTAGCGCTTTTTTTGCGTTTTGTGCGTAAGGTTAGTTTTAATCGTGTTCATTCTATTTGTATGGGCCTCGAGGATCGCGGTGAGCACATGTGCTTTCGGAGGTTCTTTATGATGCGGTTTATAGTAGGTCAAATTCGTTTGTCGGTAAACCACACATGATTTAACTTCTTACCGGGAAACAATTATTTTACCGGAGGATCCGATTGATGTTGGTATATTTTCCCCGCATAATACAGTGACAACGCTTCGTGCATGCGGTTATCCCTTCAAGAAGGTGGCGTAGGAAGGTCACATTTACATTGCCGCATGAACGCATAGCTTAAATGTCTCTTCCAGTCAAATACGACAAAGAGTTGTACTTCGGCAATCAGATGTCACTGCCGTAGACTTGTAGCGATGATGGGGTGAAAGAAGGCCCCATGCGACTCTATGAAGGTCGAAGAAGGTGTCAATATCGAAGTGTGCCGTCTGGTGTAGTGTATATTCTTGTTCAGATTCGAAGAAGGGTGGTAAGGTTGTCGTATGACTAACAGGAGCAAAAGTCCAGGAAGATACACCAGTCAGTTCACAGAAGCGGCATGTCGAAACGAAAGGAAGAAGATGGCTGGGACAGTATTCCCATATGGAATGATGGAACGGTGAATTTTAGGGGAAGAATGTGTATTACGAGACGGGCGAAAGCTGGTCTGCGATTGCAGGATGACGAATTTCTTATGCCTAGTAGAGTCCTTACAGGACGCGGGAATGCGAGAGTCGGTGGCTTCGGGATTAGTATCAAGCTCAGAGTATGCAAACATTCCATACTAGGAATATTTTCACGCCATACGCGTTGTTCAAGTTCCACGGCGTCTTGTAATCTTTGGACGGTAGCGGAAGGAGACATGACACGGACGATGCGAAAGGAAGGCACAAGTATTCAAAGCGTTGCTATGAGTATTTCCCGGGGATCATTCTTTTGTACCAGTTTGATGAAGGCTTTCCTCTACATGATGTCAAAGGTCAGCGGCCCCACTTGGGGTCGCGATTATCGGGTGCCGCCACAGCGATAGTGATTGTTCGTTGCTACCTCATTTGCTGCAGGACGAGGGAAGGACAAAGAATCGGCAGTGGACTCAGCGTCACAAGCACACGAGCGATGGGAAGCGATGAAATGTGGTCCTCACATGAGTTTGAAACTTGGAACGAACTACGCTGGGTTTTTCGACAGGCGCATTATCCATGTGGTGTTTCATGTGTAATGTAGTGCTTCGTGTACGAGGTTCGCCACGGTAGAAAACTCTATGACGCCGTCCTCACTCGTCACTTCGACCTCAGCCTCGGAGTCTAGAAACTCCGCCAGGACTCAGTATTAGTAGTCGCCGGTTGTCTGGTCCCAAAGCTATGATATTGTCACCCCAGTCACAGAGTCCAGAGTGTGCATTAACGCAAGCAAGGCTGTGTTTCCACTACTAAAGCCAGACATCTTCTATGTCTTCCTTGCCTCATGTTCCTATCGCTGTGAGACCCTCGTTCTCATACCTGTATTCTGCACTCGAGTTACCGGATACATCGACTTCTTATCATGTTCCGAACTAGAAACACCCCACATTTCCTGCGTAAAAGCTGTGTTTTACGTCCAGGGAAATGCATCATGGTCGTGTGGAGTCCTTCTAGGACCCTGTTCTCTCGTCCAATTGTTCTCAGTGCACACGATCCTGGTCTTTGTTATGTATTGCATGCTGATTCTCTAGTTTCCCATGAACTGATTTCGTTTAGGGAAAACATTTAAAGCAGTCATCCGTGCGAATCATTGGCAGATGGAATCAGCTCGCCACTAACGGGAACAATCCAAGTCGCACGCACACTCCAAGGGTGAATTTGACGAGATGCATGTCAGAGTTAGGCGCCTAAGCTGTCAAGTCTAGAAGTGCGTGAGTGGGATGACTGAAGTAGCTCTCCATAGTCATAGGTCTTCAATGCCTCCCCGTGTGTTCGACAGCCGGGGTCATAGATGTCATGATCTATGCCTTTGATGCGCCACCCAGACCAGTTTCCGCTGAACATGATTCCGGCAATCAAATGCAGGAAGGGCTTCCTAGGACAGACGCATGTCGCAAGGAAACTGATTTGATGTGGATTGATTGACATGTGAGGGAAGTTTGTAAGTGACACGCCACAAACGAAGACCAGCCCAAGAGGCTGTTCAAGACCGGTAGTCCTAATGGCCGTGGAAGGGATCCAGCATTATCGTTCGGTCTCCAGAAGTATTCCCTATGTCACGTTAGGAGTACGATAGGATTCTTGAACGCTATCCTCATTTTCCGGTCTGAGGGACAAATTGACGAAGACAATGATATACATCGAGTTTTTAAGGACGAAAATCGCATAGGCCTTGCCTCAACCGAAGCACGCTGTGACGATGACAGACAATATTGAGCGTTTCTCAGGGGCAGTAAGAGGATATTATATTGGAAGCAGCCAGAAAGCTGTAGGCCTTGTAGTGCTGCGTAACGGCAGGTGGTTCCACAATGGCAATATTCTAGCTCTTGATTACACGTGTAGTTTGGCTGGTGTGGTATTTCGAGACGGATATCAGCGAAGGACCATAATGAAGTCTAGGACAACGTTCACAGAATCCTTATAAACTGTCGAAACACGCCAGAACACATCGGCATCATGTACATCGTCCGATACTGGCAGCGATATCTAAACACAGTCCTGCAGAAGCAGATCAGTGCTTAGATATACCGCACACGGTCGGAAACGTAGAGGAAGGCATCTAGTACAATGCATGCAATACGGAAGAATTTTCTTGAAGCAGTGACAATGAACGTCTCAGATTCTGACGGCAAGTTCCAATATTCAAGCCTCCACTTCGAGCTCGTGGGCGTATTGGAAAATATGCAGCAGCATTATTTTAAAAAAGTCAAATACGAGAAATTCGTGGCAGTGACCCTTGATTTGGTTGTTAAAATTGATTACTTACATGCAGTGGTTTCGCCATCCACATCGTTTGTGAGGGAAATCTGTTGAAGAATAAAGTGAAATTGAAAGATACGAATGCGATACAAATGAGAAAGCGAAGAGATAGTTCAAAATAGGTATTCGGCACAAGCGTTCATCTCCGATCACCGCCAACGATTTGTCTTTTGAGCAGTGCTAAGTACTAGAACTATTCATCAAAACAGCATCAGAACTCCTTTTGGCTTTGACTATCGTGCACCGCTCAAGAATTTGCTTCCCTAATTGCAGCAGTGGCGATAAAGTGCGACGGCCACAATGTTTCTCAATCAAACCTGATAGGTTTTGCGAGCTGCTCGGCGAGTCGTCAATTCACGGCAAATTTATCTTGGTATCAGGCCAGCATGCTCTTTCCTTTCAATATGCTGACATCTGTACACAGATATGACCGTCGGAGGCTTTACTGTACGGTATGGGTTGAAGGACTCACAGCTTCAGTACATGTACCCTGCACCAAAGCCATCTCATCGTACAATACAGTGACAGTGTGCACCCCTAGTGGTGTAGGATGTCCCAACGCAGCCAGGAAGTGATGAAATTCGGGCTACAGCCCCTTTGAATGTATGTACAGGATATCCATCTCGCTAATGTCCTGGGCAGAATACTAATCTTGTTCATTCAGGATAGAACTAGCTATCGATGCCGTATTCATAAATGCAACGAGTTCAACACATGCAGAATGTCGGGACTTTTTTCTAGCTCAAGCTACGGGCAAGTTTCACTAGGTGTTTCATCGTTCGAGCGGTCGCAATCACCAATAATGACGAAATTCTTGTACAAAAACGGCGTAGCTTCGTGGCTCGCATACAGTTTATATCGCAAACCCTGTATCTATCGACATAGTGCGTTGTGACATCATAACTTACGCCCGTAGTATAAGACTCAATAGTCTCGCAATCAGCTGCAGAACGTGCTAGCACAGATGATACAGCCTTACCCAGTTTCTGCTCACAAGACAGCGAAACCGTTCTTATTTGTCTATCCACTTCCTTGTTGTTTTCCGTCACTCCCAGAGTTTGTCGACACACTTATTCAACACCTTGCGAGATCCAGGTAGAATTTTGTGGGTATAACCTCATGCTCGGCTTTCAGGTACGTTGCTTTGTACGCCGAATACAGGAAATTAACCGGCGAGATGAGGATGGAAAGCCCAGTGACGTGATGTCCTCAGTTCTCGACGTGTGTGCTCACCGGGAGTATATCCAATGTAGGGTCCTATTTGTGAAAATCTTTGAGGGTGGCATCTAAAGCACATATACCGCTAGGTACGATGCTAGAATCACTGTACTGGGAAGGACAAGGCTAGGTTTCCGGAACAAACTTTTACTCTTCGCGTATGGATTGGGGCAACAGGTGAGGGTTACCGCACCTTTACCTCTCTTTCATACATCTCATGATGAATTTCTTGTAAACCGGCTTTGCAGATAGAACAACGAAAGCAGGTACATTCATAAACAGTAACCTATTCGTTAACTATATCCCTACCGAGGACCGTGTAAAACTGTCTCAACTCCCATTATGGCGTGATGGTTTAATTTTGCTTGGTCGGAAGTACGTCTCAACCAGAAGGAGGGTATCATTGAGCATCGACTAGGTGTCTCCATGATTATGGCCTTTACGAATATGGAACTATCCGGTATGTGCGTTTGTTCTCAATTCGATCAAAACCATCCCCATAAACCATCCCATAGTCTGAGAAGATGGTTCAATATATTAGTGGGCCAGTTGATGACATTGCTCAACGGATACATTTTGACGTCGGATTTTGGATGTCCATAGATCGCGAGGAGGAATGGTAGGCTGTCTTGGTACGGTAGATTTGATAACGCTTTCATCCAAGAATTGGTTGTCCTACGAATCGTAAGCATATTTACTCTTTGTACGTGTCGATTTGATCTTTTGTCTTATCATATACACTCTGACAACAATCCCGAGTGCACTGTAGATCATTGTTTTATTCATTCAATTTTTTTCCGAATCGATTCTACTCAAATTAGATCTTCCTGCACAACAGAACTAAATGCAATCGAGGGCTTATTCCTGTGACTAGGATCACGTTCAACTGACCCTGACTCTAGTTGCAATCTGATCACTGTTCAATTTCGGTGCGAGAAGAACGCGGAACCGAGCGACCCCAGCATTGATCATACGTGATAGACTTCTCCCTATTTTAGGTTAGATCCCAGACTCTCATTGATGGTTCGGACACTGTCAGGGACATTGCGCCGTGGGATGTCGTCTATACCCCTGGGTACGCGAGAACATCGTGGGACATCAAAAAACAATAAGATGCTAACATTTTACAATGCAATATAACACACTGATCTGATTTCCGCCGCTCTGGTCATCTGAATGTGGGAGCCTCAGAGAAGCACAACCCGCCTTTCCCAGTTAGGCAACAAAGCACCCTTCGGCTGAATAAATCAGAGTCCTTTGCGAGGAGAAAGTGGTGGCACTCGCCTAGGATTACAGTAAACATAAGATGATCGCAGCGGCGCAGGTTGACTTTCCATGATCACATCAACTGATGAGCGCCTACCGAGAATAATGAATTTGTTCATGCATTGAACGGGTGTCGAGATCCGTACGTCACTGGCGTGGATAACTCTAAGTCGGCGGATCATTAAAGTTGGAGGTTTACTCGGAGACTTTATGTGGCACCTCTGTCTGATGTTCTAGTATACCGACAAAGTTAAGAGGCTTTCTAAGCTGTCATCTTAGTGGTAGACAATCAACACCTTACAGCATCAAAATCGGAGAACAAAAATGGCTATATTAATCTGCAGACATTTCAAATCGATAGAGAGCTATTCGGACATCCTTATTGGTTTTTTTTTATTTGCGTGCGAAAGATGGAACGGATCAATGAACCGGTTGAATGATGCCTTGATGAATACAGGGCCAATATCCAGTATGCCCATCGAAAAAACGTATGGCGTCTCTACGTGGCCTATCTAGAAGAGGAGAGAAAGAGTAATCCCAGCGGAATCAATTTCTCAAAGAGAGCCAGGTATCCGCGTCCACCATCTTGGATCAAAAAGAACGCAGCCCCAAATGGCATCTTCCGATGCATAATTTGGCGTTGCGCATGTGGGCTATTCCCATGCAAACATCCGTAAGCCTTGGACCTTGACGAAATTTGTTGTATGCGGCGATAAATCCTGACTTACTGCGTCACGCAGAGAACCAATAACGATAGAGAGATCCATTTGTGTGGTTCCAAAATATTAGCGGTTACCGCGTGAGAAGATTTTTAATTATAATTAGATTACTTACTTCAAGATTTCTCGCCATCAAGGCCAGAGGGTCTGCAGTAGAGGCTATACAAATGGATTACAGATAGTTGTCACTTGAAGATGAATACCCATTTTGTCGAATTACATCTTTGTCAGTGTTGAACGAAGTCCCTGGTCTGGGCGGAGAATATGATCCTGTGTTATGCATGCCGAAAGCCCAGCTACTTCACACCCGTTGGCAAGCCCTTAAAGTCCGCAACTGCCACCTTCAAGTTGGAAGGAAAGAAGTTATTATAGGTAGCTGGAATAGATTTATGTACGGTCCCGTTTTCAGATCAGATGAAACCACCCCAGCCCTCTTCGTCATCGCGAGTCACCAGATTCTTTCCCTGAAATAACAAGACGCCGTTATGTTGTTTCCAGTATCTCGCTCGTATCAAGTAATCTGACAGTCGCCTTATACCGTTTCTAGTTGAGCTGAAAGAAGAGTGTCTATGGGCACAAATTGAAGAACATTCTTCCATAACCGTCTACTCCATACAGTGAGTTTTGTATTTGAAAGGGGTTTAGAATACGGTTGTTATGGAGCGTCGAAGGAAGTCTGGCTAAGATATAAAGGCTTCCGAGGATTCTGCAAAATCCGTAAGCATAGAGCCGCGGAACTTTCACGTCCACCCCTACCTATACGTGAATGCTTCCATGGCGCACTGTTTCAGCCTGCGGTTTTTAGATCTAGCGGTTATCTACAACTTCCTGAATGGACGGCATTCCCAAAAATTTGGGGACGTGCTTCTTCCATGTAAGCCATCCAGATACAGCGTGGGACGAGCAGATATATTCGTTCTCAGCTTCCCCAGTCGACTGTGAAATTTCTTGTCTGAATCCACAAAGGGTTTCTTTTACCTGTTGTACCGGAGTTCCCAAATCCATCGACTTCTCGAGACTCCGATACAGAGCCGGCCGAACTGCAAAGGCTAGGGCGTCACCGTAGTTTTAAATAGGTCTGTATCTGCGTTATATGTGTCGATCTGCTTTTTCTGGGGTGTGAACCGGTGCCGCAGCGTTTTCTACCTTAACGACATAGGTATTCTTAGGCTTCTTAAGGACTATGACCCGAGGGGACCTGAATACTTCCATTTTCAGTTGCATTCTTTCAAGATGCACCCCAATTTTACGTGTACAAGTTGGCCCATAGGGCTATACTCCTCTGCATCCCTCATCCCGAGAGTCGAAAAACTCCGAAAGTGGGCGGTCGCACCGGGAAAATTGATTGACCGTCATTTTCAAGGCTGATGTGCCTCTGACTAAGAGGAGCATGTAAATCTCCAATAGGGCAGATAATCAACTGCATCCCTCGTAACAAGGGATGCGCCCTGGAGCCGCAGAAAACCACACTAGTGTCAGAAATGCTATAACAAAGTGACGAACGCCACGAAGGAAATGCGGTCTGCCAGGCCATACGTACTCAGACGCCATAGTGGCGAGGAGGAAGATTTCACACGCCGCAGCAGAGATGCCTCCATTCGGAGGCTATGGAATCTGCTCCAAACCTCCATTGGATTGATGCCGCGAGGCGGCTGGTGGTTTCAGAAGATGATCATACGATACTGCTGAGAATCAAAATTCGGATACAAGGAAAGAAAAGCCAATGTTCAATCCGAAGAGTTACCGCAGAGATGATGAAAGGGGAGAAGTAGTAGACAATCTACCAGTATTCAGGGATTGATGGGCCAGGATCGCACAGCGGGGACGTGCGTACATCCTTCAAAGCAGTCGTTGTAGCCAATCAATCTGAAGTGCGCCTGACCTCACGGATGAAATATCAAGGTACGCGCGCTCACCAATATACTATAATCTTGGCGGTAGGATGCATCAATTTGCTAATTGTTGGCACTCACCTGGTGCTTCACTTCCACCAAGCATCTCAATATAATATCGCTTAATACTTATCTGTTGGAACGTCCGGAAATAAGCCCCGGCATGGGGGTAGTTACTCGCGCCACACATGTTTTAGCAAAGGCTGCAAGAAGGGGGTGAGAGGGGAGGTGATGAAGCCACGAAGCTGAGCAAGCGTAAGTGAAACAGCCAACAATCTATTCGCTAGATTTGTCGTCATTTAGAGGCTATGATAGACTCAGGTTGCACACGTACATATCATCACCCAAAGATGCGACTCTCGGTGCACTGCAACACAGTCTGCCCTGCTCAGTGACTTCGTCATGTTACACACTAGTAGGCATAGTTGCGTAATAAAAGTTGGTGGTATTTTCCGCAGACTGCGGTCAGCATACGCACAGTGTTCCAGCGTAGTCCGGTAACCGCCGTTGCAGACCATGAGTTTAAGGTTCACGCCTTGCGTCAGAGTACTGAAAGAATCCGTTGCCAATCTGCTGTGATTGACACGACGGGTTTAGCTATAATTCAACAAGAAGGTGGCACACGCGCATAAAAATGATTGGCTTACATTGAAAGAGCTATGTCGTGCTTGGGCCACGCTGGTAGTATCGAAGGAACGTTGTGCAGGATCGGAAGCTAAAAAATCACTAGTCTAGAGGAAGTAAACCAGCGAGAGGACTGAACAAAAAACACAGTGAAAGGTCATTCTTTCAGTTCTGCTCCGAAATGTGAAGATGGAAGGCCAGCTTTCATTCACATTCACCAACATGGAAGGCGCCATCAGCTACAGGGGATCTGATCTTTTTTTTTATCGACTCGGGTTCCCCCGGGAAGGCACAATGGCTGATTTCAGCGTTCAGCGAAACGAGGGTGCGCATAGTCTTGGCATAGACCATCCTTAACCTGTCGGATATATGTATTTGGAATAACGTTGAGAGGTTCGCTAATCAAATGGGGGTGGTAGTGCAAAGGTGAACTACGAATAATGGGAATGAATGATGGCGAAAACCTGCCCTAGAGCACACGTGGTTACTGACGGACCGGATCGGACCCAACTTGCTTTCCAATTGTTTCCAAGTGCTTTGAAGTTGCTCTCTACATTGTCTATACGCTATCCTTTAACAGAGATTTAACAAAATCTATCATTCTATACTATTCTGAGACAAGGAGACCGATGCTTTTGCATTTTCTTCGACCTCATTGGGCTTCCAATCCGGATCAGGCTATTCTTAGTCCTTCTCGTTATCAAGTACCACCTGAGATGGGCAAAAAATGTGCGCGAGATCAATAATACGGCGTCATTGTCAATGTCTCAGAGGACGTCCTCAACCATTGCGTGTATGTTAGCGTCGTGTGTGTTGTCGTCATCGCTGCAATAAGCGCGGGCATTCGTAGGGCCCAACCATCGAAATCGAACCAGTAGCATCGTACGGCTGTAATAGTAAAATATTCACATAGGGTATCAGGATGTTCGCAATTTTTCCTCCACAAGCCTTTTCATCTTCTTCATTTATCAAGCCCTGGTCGTATTGTCCCGGCAAACGGCCGCTCCCGTCTGCTTATCTTTGTGGGAGATAGGATCCGGCGCGTTCGTCGTATTGGGAAATATGTCTAGTCAATGACCATATCTGGAACTATTATACGTATGACATTGCCATCTGGGCTCATGATCATTCGTCGGCGCTACTCTCTCTGTATACGAGGTTCCGCAAAGCCTTGTACATTCTCCGCCGTTTCCTGGCTACGAGCGGCATCTACGAAATTATGTGCGATATAAGGCTCCTTTCCATCCATCTGCAGACCCCCATGTCCATACGAAGCTCCCTTCTCATGAAGAGGCGCCAAGCGGATTGTGTGCTGTGCATCCACAGTTCAGACAAGCATCCTAATAGACCACTATTACCGACACCTTGGCAATGGCTGTGCCGATTTGACAATCGTCTTTATCGATTTCACAGGTGCATCTTTTCTTGATCGGAAAGAGAGTGGGTATTAGTACTCAATGCTCACTGCGTTCCACACGGCATGCGATTGTTCCATCATGCGACATTGTTACGGATTACCGCCGCTCCTGGTGGATCTGGTTCTGACGCTTTCCCAATTGAAATTGAAACGCGAAGCAGGCTCTGTTGATGGGGTGTTTCCCGCCCCAACTTATGATCCGGGGATACTTGCTCAATACAGACTTGATGTGTAATCCTCATGCACCTGCTGCCGTTACATTCGTCTCCTTCTGTTTGACGTTTCATTTCTCTGTAAGGAATGGCCATGCTTTCACACGCTTCTTGCTTGATGAGGAAAGATTTGTCATGGACAATGATTGGATACAAATCTACTTTACTACCACAAATGCAGGAAGCAACAAGTTCAACAGTGCGGACACAAGCTGATAATCAACCGTCAATGTCTAACAATGAGATGGACTCAGTGGTAAACTGGATATGCCTCGAGCCCCAGATCTGATCGATGATGTACATATGAACTACCGTCCCTTGACGAGGATACCACATTAGCTCTGAATTTTTCTTCGCGATATTTGCGAGTTGCAGTACGTGTTTATTATTAATGTCCTGTAATGGGTCCAGCTGAAGCAGGTTCCCCGAGACAATACCAGGGTTGATACAGCACAGACTTCGACGGATCTCCCTCGTTGATTCACAGTTAGAGACCTCTTCGTCCCTGCACTCCAGTCTATCGTCGTGCCTTTCGTCTAGGAGGTGACATATCCGATTCAAAAGCTCCAACAGCAAACGCACGTCGTATGGGACAGAAGGTCAGAGCGCCGAACCCATGGGGTTTCCCTTCTAGCCCTAGCTCGGGTCAACTTCGGGCACCCAGGTTCCAAGATACTATTCAATTTGTGATCCATCACACTAGGGCCAACGACGATATCTATGGTTTCAGACGGTACCCTTTGACTGCGCGCCTGTGTTGAGAACTGTGATCCAGGGATCCTGGAAGCTTTGCGGGGTTTGTCCCGGGTACTAGAGGGGCAACTGTGGCGTGCCAGAGCATGATATTCTTCATCGTTGATTGCATAACTTAGCTCTCTCGCTGTCCTAGATAGCGGTTTTGAGATATAAGTCAAAATGTTGTATTTTTTTCGTACAAAATTGACGATTTAAAACGCTTCTTTTGCTTGTATAGTCAATTCCTCCCGCGCCTGTAATACATCGACTTCCGGGTTGGCAGGGGCCTCTCGCATACTAACAAACGGAGTCCAGATAACTCCTGGTTCAATGCGTATGAACGTGAGAGACCCAGGGCCATCTTGGACTGTAGAATTGTTTTTACGTCTTCTTCATTCCCCAGTGTACGCGGTACCTTGATAGACTGTATATCGTTCCATTTATCTTCCTTTGTCCTTGAAAAATTGCGTGTCAATAGCCGGTTTTAAAAGAGAGAACATGCATGCCTAATTATCAATTAACGAGATATACGATTGATGAGCGTTTATAATCTCACCCTCTTCGCCCACTTACCGGAAATTATGTACTGCACTGCCAGGATCTTCTGGACTCAATGAAAGGAAAGGAATGGAATGTGTACCGGAGAGGATTAGCCCGATTCTCGTTTACCCGGTGGTGTTCCGATTTGAGGAGGAATCCAATTTCGCTCGTTTCGCCTATCCGGAACTCCGGATTCTTCTACAGATACCGACCAGGTATGATTCTATCAGGGTCACTATCCTTTCTCAGGTGTACCACCGACACCCACGCGTGACAGCACAGCGAGGATTACTTCTCCCAGGTCTAGTCCATGGGCATCCCTGGCGAAGCCGTCTTCCGTCCAAAGTTGTGAAAATTGATCGTTTACTTGTCGGTTTCTAAGATCGCACAGTGTCCTCCATTTTCTGAAGATAAAGGTTCAAGACGACGACATGTGTTGTTCTTGGCAGCTTCGAAGAAGTTATTGTCTACGGAGTCTTTTATCATTATGGTTTGCGCATACGGTTTCATGCCTTCACGATCAGGAATGTCGAAGGAATGCTCAGACATCAGAGCTGGCTTCCTGTTGGTAGTCTCTGAATGACAAATGATAAATAAATACACAACACGAACATGGGCCTGACGAAAGGAGGAAGGATGCGCTCTTCAGCCATCCATCTTGACAGGGACACCCAGCTTCATATTCGTCTTGCTTGGTATTATTGCTCCCACGCCGGTATTTCTCGATGTCTTATCCGTACGCATTATTCGATATACCACAGGTCTATTTCCCAGCTGATTTGGAGAACGTGCCATCTTGTTTGCTTTTTGCCTCCCTATTGTCGGTGCATATCGTTGAGGTATCATAGCAGTGACGTCGTTTCTCATCTGCTGACGGGATGTAGGTAAAAATTTGTTTGTCGTTGAATACATACTCATCATTTGAAATCACCTGAAGATGGTATCAGTACGCCACCAACAGAAGACTTCACGCCGCATGCATTTCAACTCTAAGTGCTGCGAACGCCGTTTCACCTTCCAGAAGGAGTTTGAATTAAGATGATTAAGAATCCTCCGGAGGAGGGCATTTCGCCAGCCACCGACGTCGGCCTCGCAATAACAGTCCATAGGAATAATGACATGGCTGACGTATAGAGTTAATGCGCCACGCAGACGATGCTCCTCGCGTGAGGCATTTCAGAGAGCTCCGGTCATCAACGGTTGCAGGCATGCCGTCACTTCGCCGATGATCAGAGCGGAACGAGCGAAATTGTTAATTGATTGATGTAGCCGATGCAAATAAGATTGAAGGACGATATGATACGCCACAACAGAGTGAGACGTCATAGGAGATGGCAGACTACTCTTCGGGTGAAGTGTCTTGAGTGCAATTATCCCATCATCAGCCAGATCTACAAACTCTAGACACTGCTCGAGATCGATCCCTAAGTTCAATGGTCGGTCATGATCGGGTCTACTCTCGATGACTCACTGTCAGTGTTCGCGGAAACGTGGACAACCATCTCGGTGGCGACGCTTGGGCTAGCCATCTCCCCAAACATTTTCAACGGATGCCATATCTTTGTCGAAGACTCAAACCTAGGTCCATCAATGCATAGCCAGAACCGGTGCACTCAAGATCATTTTGTAAGTTACGAACGCGGAGCACCTATCGATTGCGCATTAATTGCCCTAGGAAGGTACGAGTCCCGTTCTAACCGTTCAGATTTAAGCGTAAAGATAATTTTAAACTGAATGATGACACATACATACCATAGCCACCCAGACGGTGCGTAGGACCATAGTACGGCAAATAAAAATCCACCGCCCTGAAAAGAAGGGCTTGATGTTACATTGAATAACTTTGGTATTAGAAAAAGTTTACATGCCTGTTTTCTATAAATAGACCGACGTTCAGCGACAAAGAAACTCTGGCGTATTCGGGACTTGACGACATAAGAGAGAGGCTCCAATCCTGCGAGGATCTGAGACTGGGGGTATTGTCAGATATTAGGAAAGATCGGGACCGATAACGAACTGGAACGGCGTAAGCAAGTCATAAACGTCGCCGTATGGACCTGTGACCGATACGACGTCTTTACAGAATATTTGAGCAAAAAGGGTGTACGTACAGGGGACCGTCTTCGTATCCCTAGCATAATGAAAAAAGTGGCCGGTGTCGACCGCACATTTGATAATTAACTCGCGGTGCCGCATCCTAATTACTGAAGGGGGCATAGTTTGCGTGAGGAATTTCTATGCACCTGTAGAGTAGAATGAACGGTTGGTAAATCATTCATGGCGAGATGCCGCACCTTTATGTGAGTTAGGCGAACCGCACGAAACCGCATAAATTGGAAGACTGATACGAAGAGATGTCTCCAGGTGTAGCCAAAGGCATACATTTACGACATCTATGTGTTTGTAATCATGTAATGTAATGCAAAAAGCAGTATAGCCTGCCTGATTCGCAAAGGGATCCTGCAAGAGACGCTGAAATTGGTGGATAAACGTGGAGCTGACGAAGATGGGACAAATTTACATTACCGTTACGATATTGTTGATACTATTACTGGATTCAAGCTTTTCAGGAGTTGGGGGAGCCTTCCGGGTGGATTGCATGGGTATGCCTGCTGAGAAACATGCACACAGTTGTCGTCGATGGTCAAGCGAAATTCAATTTGAAAATCGGGAATACACGTGGCCGGCCCTAATGATGGGAAAATCTGGACTCGGGCCGGTGTGTCTTCAACCTTTACTTCGACGAGCGCGTTCACATCCTTAGTCTCTATGGCAGTGTAAGAACTACGGGTTGGTTATTTTATTGAACTGAAGCTAAGATGACTAAAGTCTCACCAATCACAATGGTCTTTCTCAGGCAGAAACATGCCGTAGCCCGCTCAAAGTCTGGGCCTAAACCATGGCAATTCAAGTCCACTGCTGTTACTATACTCGCGGAGAGCACACTGCCCTATATGGTTTTCTTTGTTCTGAACAAGGAGGCCTCGTCTTATTGGTCAGGAAAGATCATGCTGAGAGACTCTGGGTAGGAGCGAAGGCTCCCTAGACTTGGTGATGTGGTTTCCATCGTCTCCATATTGTATGTACACAACCAAAGCTTAGTCCCAATAGCGTAACGCTTCCTAGTCTTTCTCGTAAAGCACATCTCATCGGACCCGGCCCTGTTCATCTTTGGCTCATCTCGGTCCCTATTAAAATCGTCCCCATTTCATGGATTGAATTGCCAGACGAAGCTGTGACGAGCACTCTGTTTGACACTTCCGAGGCGATGGTTCTTGATCGGTGACAGGGTGGGCGAGTTGAACATTGAATACTGGACTCCGCGTGTTATCCCTGGTCCAGATAAGGTTCCCTGGTAATACTTTTGGCCTAGTGCTGTTCCTAGCTAAACTCCGGCTATCCCGTCGATTGCAAAGGCGGTGCCCACCACGCTCCATCGTAAGATAACATCAGTCTTCAATTCATTTGGCTACGTCGGAACTCCGCGATCCAACATGATCCCACATCTTGGCTCTTTCACACATCCCTGGGCTGGTGACACCACAGCCCCACCGCAACTGTGAGTTCCGTCATCATCGAGCTTAGGACTAGGTTCAATGTCGGAGGCTTCGTCAAGTTCCAAAGACGCGGAACAGACTCGTACTATACAGTGCCTTTGCCCATACAGAGCCAATCGAAACTCCTTCATCGGTGTAAGGTTTCAATCCTGGGCTTCTTTTGACGCCGTGTCAACTTGTACGGCACTTCAACGCTTCAAGGTTGAGGTGTGTATGGTTTACTATTCCCTCATGACTGTGACAGATTGCAATGATTCTATTTCTTCAGATCTTGATGTTCTATACTCTGGTGCAGCTAGGTACATTGCCGTCCTATGAGGAACTTGAACAATCAACACAGTTTTTTACGCCCAGAAGGATCTGTATGTCCTACATTCCAAATCCGATTCCGGAGACTAATATGATAGTCTACCCTGCATCGGACGGCTCGAAATACACCAATAAGGAAACTGTCCGCCGAACTTATCCATCTTCTCATTTTCGAGTCTCTGAAGCGCTCGTTCCGGCGTCTCAGCTAACTATAGGTATGTTCTGGATAAATTTATTTATTGCCCGAGTCTAATTTCATGAAATGTCGATCAGGGGGGCGCGGACTGTTATTCTTAACATACGGGCCTTGGGGGCACCTATTTCTGTGGTCGGTAGATCAGGGTCTGTCTTCGTCGGTACGATGTTATTCATAACTGACATAGCACTCGGGCTATTCGTGTATTTCATCAAGGGTATTATTGGCATATGAAATTCAAAAGTTCATTCTTAGCAGATAACCGGTTTGTTGATGGGGCCGATGTTCGTGGTATATATAATGACTCATTTACGCTGATAGGCTTGCGAACATCTTCCCACCAACTTCCGACCCAAGACGATGCATGTTACGCGAATTATTTCTTTTGCGGCGGCAGTTTTCTCACGTAGTCTCGGTATGTCCGTCTCCATATGTTACCAAAAGTCTGGTGTATCACTAAATCCAACGCCATCGACCGAAGGAACTGTCGCTTAGTACCCGGTCAACGCCACAGAAATTTGGTTACCGAATGAAAGCGTCATAACCGTTCACGACTTGCGTCGTCGCGTCCGAACATCGCTCTCAGAATCTGAGTGTAAAGAAACCGAAGGGCGAGCACGGCTCAATGACCGGTACCCGATGTCAAGCTGCCTTTTGTGGGTTACTTCATGCATTAAAGACGAGTTTCAACTCAGAAATTGCTCAGAAAGGTTACATTGAGCGACCGTTTTCACGTTCATGAGCACTGCCTGAGTGTAGCACATGCATACAGCTTCAGTCGCCCTTCAAACAATCACTCTTTGTCACATGTCGCTTATAGGCTCTGGCAGTTTACACCTTCGTATAACATACAGGATCGCACGAGGACGTCACTATCGGGGCAAGCGAAAGGGGGATAAAGTTTTAAAGGAATTGAATATCTTATCTTATCATCCAACCTAATGATGACCCTGACTTGTAGCGGCGAGGTCCGGGGATGCCCTTCCCCACCGCTTTACCACACTCCACCAACTTGGATTTTAAACTTCATCACATACGTTGGTTCTTGGCATGAACAAAGCCAACGTAAGTATACAACATACTATTCAATGGTACTTGTCTTGGCCTAACCTTGGCACACCGCATTTGTTGAATTAGGTTCACATAGCCCCGTGCGACGCTTCTTGCGCTTGCTTCTCCGTGAATTTAAATCATAGCGGAACAATATTCCCATGTTATTGATACCTCCATTGTGAGTTTCTCCTCATCTGACGTTCAAGAATCCGCTCAATTCACGAGCCTCAGAACACAAAACTAGCCCTTGTCTCCCCTCAAAGCACTTTCGACACTGTCCATCTAGCGAGAAAATGACGGCTTCTTGCCTTCTACAATGTTCGGATGATTGGAGAACTTTGATGAGATATCATTTGTATTTTCCTCCGCCACTGGATTTTTGTGCACATGCAACCTAAAGTTCCAGGTCTACGGAAGTGAATTCGGGACTCGGCGATGAATACATTTGCCCAACATGTGGAGCTAGGCTCACGGTGGATGTAATCATCGCTCTGGAAAACTGCGCAGCATGGACTAACCATCAATACTATGAAGTCTGTAAAGTTTCAAAGCGTCAGTGACTCATCGCATTAACGGCTGGCCTTCCGCAGTATCACCTAAAGCAGCGATGGTGCGCGGCTCTATGAAGGTTCTATCACCAAGACTGGAAGTTTGTCTTTCTTTCCGACGTTTGCAACACATCCTGCGCAGGATACAATTCGCGGTGTTAGAAGGAAGAGCACAGCAAGGTGTTTTCCATTCTTTAGATTTTCCTGCTTCGTCGTCCGTCTCCCCGCACACCCTACCAGAGCTCTTGACGGACAGTCACCGTTTCCTTCCCCAGCGCCATCAATAGTGAGGGTGAGCTATCAACGGACCCCTGCGAAGCATGATGGCTACCCAGGGGCGGGCTTCTCATTTTTATTTATTTATATTGCATTCTATTCTTGGGGGCGACTGCGGTTGTATGTATATTTGTTTCCGCCCCGCCGGAATTGAACGCCTTTTGCGGCCCTTATTATCTATTATTATTGTGGAGGGCTAATTTTATTTTCACCTCCAGTTTTGATATTTTCTTGCGTGGATGGACGTCCGGTCCGGTGTCGGACGTCTTGACCTCGAAAGTCGTGACCTCGGGAGGGTGAAGAAATCCACTGAGCTGGAAGATCGCCTCGTTATTCCCTTTGAGGTAGCGTCATTCCGGCGAGAAGGCGCCAGCCCCCTCCGAGTGTGAGTAACTTGTTTCTTTATGAATGCGGTGGTTTTACCTGGGAAATTGTTCATTTACCGTAGTAGCCCCTGTTTGTTGGTCGAACCATTCCTCTTATCGTGGCTGGAGCGACTTACCAATCGTCTCTCCCGTCGATAGAATCCACGGGACAAGGGTGTTTCTCCATTTGCTTGTATACTCTCATACTGATTGCACTCCGTAGTTCGAGAGTGAGTTCTAGTGCCGTCGATTCCTCGGTGCAATCTTGGGGTTCACAGAGTCGAACGGTTAACCAGACCATCTTGGGGACTTATCTTTCCAGTCTTGCTCTCTCTGTGTCTTCTGTTTTATTACTTCCGTCACTCTCAGGTCCAACTATCCATTAGTCTTCCCGAGACGTGACACTTGAATATAAAGTATGCGTTTATGATTGTCTAATTTCTTGCGGCACTGGCCCCACGCGTACTGAATGACAGTCCTCTTGCTTACGTTCTGCTATTTCCTTTGGGCTTTTCGGAAAACGTGGAGGGGAGGGCAGGGTCGGTGGTACTGGGACCCGTCCGCCAAATTGATCTACGGGAGGGCGCGGTTACCGTTCTAGCCGGCCCTTCCGCCTCTGAATGGAAGAAAGTGCCTGCCTCTCCGAGGGTCTAGAGTCCCCTACTGCCGGTCAGTCACTGTCGGGCCCGCTTCCGCCCATTTCCACAGCGAAATTCGAATGTTCCTCCGTTTACGAAACCCCCCCTCCCTACGCAGGTATTGAGTTATGTATTTATGTATTTATGTTATAAGTATAAGTAATTCGGACCCTATAAACATGTTCGATCTCATCCAGCTCCGGGTGTTATTTTAAGGGGATCGGCGTGTGGCGTTTGACGAGGGCACGGATAAATGTCGCATCGGGATTTCGGGAGGGTGCTCATTTTGAATTTGGGGATGGTCAGGGTCGGGGATGATATGGGTGGGAGGGGTTGTCAATGTAGAGTGTATGTTGTAGGGGCTTGTAATATCCCTCTTAGCTCAGTTGGTAGAGCGCGTCACTAGTATAGCCGTATAAGAAGACATGCTATGACGAGGTCAGTCGTTCAAGTCGGCTAGAGGGAATACTACAGACCCAGACAATTTTTTTCGGTATTCAGTGCTGAGTTAGTTTAACAGTGTATCATTCTTTGATCGCGCATAAAAGTGTACTAGAGACAGGTTCTTTTTGTACTTGGTGAAGGAAAAGACGTCACTGCTTTATATCAATGCAAAAAAATATCAGACTTTGTTATTTCGTGATGGCTCGTATACAACAGAATTCGAAGCTCGATGTTATGTGTACTTGGTATAGAGTAACGGAGGGAGAGGACGTCACAAGTCGAGCCTATGTTCAGCCTCCACGCTAAACGCCTCGCCGTTCTATCTGTCACCAAGAGCCTGTTGTCGTAAATCCCCTACCGTGCCGATAATCGGTGCTTGCTTGTGGTGCCGATATGCAACAGGAAGAGTGGCAGATTCGAGGATAAGGAAACGAGGTGAGGGTGCGATGCATATCATCTTTCTTCTCGATCCTTGATCCGGTGTGAACAGGGAACGGCTGGCGAGTGATAGAGCCTCGTCGTTCAATCTGTCCCTAAGAATTCATTGTTGTAAGTCACCTGGCATGCAGATAATCGGACCTTGCTCGGTGAGGGTGCGATGTGTATTATCTCTGCTCGAGCCAACGTCCAGCCCTCAAAGTCTCGCCTGTCGCCAAGAACATCTTATCGTAAATCGTCTACGACGTAGACAATGAGCGGCGCCTGGTTAGTGGCGGGTTCGAAGACTAGATGGCTTGTAACGATGAAGCGAAGGTCAATCTGCTTCACGTGTCAGGCCTACCGTCAAAGACTACAGTTAGTGGCGGTTCGGAGTAGGAAAAAAAACCACAAGTAGAGTGGAAATGAACGTGGGCTGGAAGGAAAATGATTGTTGCCAGGATCTCGACCGCTCGAATGGAGGAGGGGAGAGGTGGGGTTCTTCTGAGGGAACGTAATGATATACGAGCCGGGAGATGTGTTTTTGCGAGAGAAGGAAGGGGTTGGCGTTTGTGGACGGGGCTATCGGATGCGAACGATGAAGAGTTGTATGTGGTTTTTTTTTCTGAGTACAACGTAACGACTTGGAGGCGCCCCCTTGAACGTAAGATATTCGGGAAAGGGCGAGGGAGAGACAAGCAGAAGGAAGGAGAGGGGGGACGTAAGGGTTGGGCGTTTAAGGAAGACGCGCGCGTGGTGGTGGGTGGTCTGGTGTGATGCTGGAGGATTACCACGGGTGCAACGGAGCCGATGTCTGGTGTGGTCATGAGCCATGACGGTGCCGCAATGAGGAGGGAAAGGACGAGGCTCCGCATAGGATGGGATAGAGAGAGCGAGATGGGGGCAGAAGGATTTAGCGTAACGCCCGGGGATAAGGTAGACCGAGTAAAAAAGAAAAGACTAGGGCAGGGCAGGGAAGAAAGACTGGGAAATGAAGAGGGGGGTACGTTCGTTGGTCTGGACTCTGCAGGAAAATACAAATGAGAGGGAGAGCGAATAAGGGAGATGGGAAAGGAAGGGGAGGTGGTGGGTGGGAGCCAATGGGGAGACGGGGATGGACGGGCCAATGAAGAAGGGGGGAGACAAAGAGCCAATGGGAGGGTCGACCGAAAAGAGAGGTATTCTCCCGCGGCATATATGTCGTGCATGCATAATCAGTGCGGCTTCCGTATCTCGACGCGTCCGAACTGGAGGTTTCCGATGATGGGTTACCCGAAAGCAGGGCGTGAAGGGAGCGTTTGATCCATGTGGAATTGATTTTTTTTCCTTGCTGGGTGGACGAGAATGATCACGCGTCGAGTGAGTGAATGACGTCGGTGGAGATAGGGTAGAGGCGAGAAGAAGAAGATTGAAAGGCGGGAAGAGAGTCGACGGTCGGACGCGAACTCTGAATTGCGCGCGCTCTTGGGAGGGTTATGTAAACACCCGACGATATCATCGCGGGGGTAACGGCATCCCGGGAACTGCAACCATCAACAAACAAAGCAGAAAAGGGATTTCTGTTGATGATTCCTAGTTGAGAGTGGGAAACAGGACTGGGCGAAGCTAGGGAGGTGTGACGAAAATGGGTTTATTGCGGGGCGGGGCGAGGGAAGGAAAGCGCCGGGCTGGGCGGAGATTCAGATCAGACGGCCGGGGGTTACTACGAGTCGAGGGTACAATGTAAGTAATTCGAAGATCACACGCACGGGACCAGGGGGAGGGAGGGGGCGCAAAAAATAATTAGTGGGTAAAGATATGGGGGACACGTTGATGGATTGATCCCAGTGCTCCGGTCATTGACTGAGATCGAAAAGACAAATGAGATCCGAAATCGTCGAACCCGATCGCCGGGAGCAATAAGACCGCCACCGAGATGTATTTGAGCATGTTTGGACCCGGCATGTCGGCAGTGCAATACATACCCAAGGGCTCAGAGGGCGACAAACTTCCCACCTCGTACCGCACCACCACCTTCAGACCTCGCCCCCTCGCCATGGGACGCCGAAAGATTGAGATACAGCCGATTACTGTGAGTTCGCTCGATGCTGGGCCCTCTTGTGGGCGACGGTTGGATCTTGGGGCGCTGATGGGTTTTTTTTGGGTGCGGGTGCAGCATGAACGCAACCGGTCGGTGACTTTTCTAAAGGTACGTCTTTGTGGTCCCGCCGTCCCCTCGTCCCCCCAGGCGTCCCAGCGCCATCCTCTGGCCCTCCCATCTTTCTTTATCCCAACGGTCGCTGCTATTTTTGTCCCGACACGAGACTAATAAAGTTCTTGGCATTTCACTCTTTTTTTATTTTTGGCTCGCATCTGTGTCGACTCGCAGAGGAAGAACGGGCTGTTCAAAAAAGCGTACGAGCTGGGTGTGCTGTGCAGTGTGGATGTTGCTGTGATCATCTTTGGTGCGTGTTCGAGCCTGGGGCTGCCAAGAGCACTCGGCTGACGCTCGTCTATTTTTAGAGGAACGCCCGGGGCATCATCTGAAGCTGTATGAATACTGCTCGGGCGACACGAGGGATATTGTGCAGAGGCATTTGCGCGTAAGAGCTGGTCTTTTCCTCCGGGTTGCTATAGGGGTCACTGACGACGGGCCTGTGCAGTACGAGGGCGAGAAGGATACGCGTGGGCCAGGCGACTTTTCTGGCGCGGTGAAGATCATCGACGAAGAGGAGGAGGAGGACGAGGAGGAGGTCGTGTCGTCGGTGCCGTCAAAACGCAGGGGCAGCGGGCGGCTGAGACCCGTTGGCGCGGCGGACCTGGGCGAGGTGAGTCAGCGATCCACTCTGCTTTCCGGCGTCGAGCTCGACGATGGCGGCCACGTTTGCTCGCTGTCGCCATGCCAGCCACGCCCTTATCTTGGCTTCCGTTATCCTGCTCTCGTCACTAACCCACTCCTTCTCCCGACAGCTCGACTATCCCCACCAGCAGCACCACCCGTCCCACCACTCCCACATCCCGCCGCCTCCGCCCCGTACCATGGCTATACAGCCGCCGCCCATCCCCCAGACACCTATCCAGCAGCCATCCTCGTCCTCTTCCATTCCCATCTCGTCCCTCCGACACCCCCATCCCAACCCCAATCCCCACAAGAAGCAGCGTCTCTCCCCGCCCAGCGTGTCCGGACCTGGAATGCACAGCCGCTCCTCCTCTGGCTCCGGGTCCGGCGGTGGTGGGGGAGGTGCCGGAGGAGGCGGCACAGGCCAAGGCGGCTTCTATCCCCCACCCTCCACGCAGTACCACCATGCGCCCTTTTACAGTGGCGGAGGCGGCGGCGGTGGAGGAGGAGGTGGGGGAGGAGGCGGTGGAGGCAACTTCTCCACGCCTGCCCAATTCGGAGGCGAGAGGCGATACACGGGCTACCCACTTAGTGCACCCATGTCCCGTGGGGGTACTGAGATCTTTGGCCTGTTTGACGACCATGGCAGGCCCGGCTCGTCTAGTGGTACGGCAGGAGCAGGCGGAGGCGCGGGGGGCTTTGATTGGCCCATACATGCTCCGACGAACGCCCAAGCTGGTGCTGCCCCGACACATAGTCCAACTCAAGGCAGAGTCGACGGCGCGTGGCTGGACTTTCTGAGCACGAGTAACGGAGGTCCTGGAGGGAGCAGACCGTCCACAAGTTGGGAACGCGATACTGGGGCTGGAGGTGATGAAGGGGGAGTCGTTGAGAAAGAAGAAGGGTAGCAGCTATGTTGATTGATATACACAATTACTTGGACCGTCCTTTTTCTTGTTCGTTTGCCTACGTTTTGTTTCTTTCGTTGGAGTAAAAGTAACGATGTTATTTTAAATGTAGTTTTTTATAGAGAGTTTTATTATGGGCGCGCACAAAAAGGTTGCCTCCTAGCCGACTTGAACGACTGACCTTGTCATTGTTACGCTACACGAGATATACGAGTGACACGCTCTACCACTGAGCTAAGAAGGCCGTACAAGCTGCTTGTTCTGTACATATACACTTACATCCGTTGCAACTTGAGGATCATCAGAACATGATTCTCAACTCACATCGCCGATCTTTCGACTCTGCGATGCGATCGATCGCATTTCAAGAGCTAATTGTAAATTTACTGCCTCCGCCCTCCGTACATCGCTCCTGCCGTTACACCGGTCAATTTCACTCCGTCTTTTCAATTCCAGCGAAGCACACGTACACCTCCACGTACGTCAGGTTTTGAGTTCTTCGAGAAGACAGACGCTGGTTGAATATCGTCCAGTAATTTGCAAATCAAAACCGAGTAAACTCATTGACTTTCTTAATTCTCTGGGCTTTGGTCCTTGGATCCGTATCAAAATTCAAAAGGCTTTTATCCCACAAGGCAGACATGAAAAAAAGAGAGTTACCATAGCAGTAGTTCCCTCTAGCCGACTTGAACGACTGACCTCGTCATCACATGTCTTCTTCTATGAATACTAGTGACGCGCTCTACCAACTGAGCTAAGAGGGACAATGACTGCGTGGTCGTTGTTGCATACAAGTATCCATAAATAAACGAACGGTACCGTCTTACTCCTTCGCTCGGCTGCGTCAATGCACGTTCTCAGTTCCCCCGAGGTAAACACATGAGTATAAATGACAGAATATCCAGAACGGCTTTAGCAGGGGATATAATAAAACCAAGCTTGCCCTTGGAAAGCCGCTACGACAGCATCGCAAACCTTGTCATTTAGAAGATAAGGAAAATTATGACAAGGAGGCTTTTACTGGTGTCTGGAAGTTTTACATGGGTGAGCATATTCTCCGTGTGTAAGTTTGGAGCTTCCTGGATTGGCCATGAAGCTGAACACTGACGCTTCGAGGACATATGAAAGTGGAGTCAAGAACGTTCAACGAGAAGTATCCAAGTATTCCTTGTGTCAACAAGGGCTAGAAGACAGACGATATGAAACGGGGGTCCATGTACCTACGAAAGAATCAGAAAATCTAGATGTGGAAAACTATGACAAGAAGACTTTCACCGGCTTCTAGAAATTTAACATGGGTGAGCAGATCTTCCATCCTTAGGACTGGCGCTGCTGGGATTGGCCACGAACTTGAAAATTGAAGCTTCGAGACCATATGCCCAGGAACTCGTTATTTCGAACGGACGTGCGCGTCTTCGAATCTTCTTTCTTCAATGATCGCCGAACTTTGAATCAAAGGGTCCAAAGCATGGTAGTACTTCGACTTGTGAATGTCGTATCCAAGTATTCCTTGTGTCAACAGCTAGAACCAAGAAGACAGAGGGCATGAAACGGGGGTCCCCTACCGGTGACTTCGCGAACTCGGACGTGCGCCGCGGTGAAATCCCATGAAACCGCCCGAGACCCGCTTCGGTAACTAAATGGTGACGATGCATCATTTCTTGACACGGCTTTGTCGCCACTGGACGCGTTATCGCTTCTATCTGCGGGACTTGTTGTTACGGCCACAGTTGAGGATGGAACGCAGCAGCCTCAAGGCGTACTAGCTCAATCCAAGCTGGAGGGCTCACTGAATAGCGGGCGCCCCGGACATGGGGAGCAGTCCACACAGTTCTCCGATTCTAGATTCGTAGTCGTGGAGGGAGTAAATGACAGAGCGAACAGAAGAGATGGGTAAATTCTCTATTGTGTCCTCCCCGGATCATGACGATTGTGTTTGGCCTGGGAATCAATTTAATCGTGGTGGTGTGGGGGTTAGTACCGCGAGCGGCGTCAGGATGTGTGAACGCCTCCACTCTTGGCCCCGCGATCGCGATCAGAGAAGGGCCTGGTGGCTTGGAAGTATTGTGGCGGGAGCATTTTGCGTGCTGGTCGAGAGCCGGGAACGTGGACGTGTGGGGGTCGCAGCAGGAGTGTTCCCGCTCCTGCTACGAAGCTTATCGGCGTACAGCGGGCGATGTGCGACCTTTCTGTGGGCTCTCATGGTCACCAGTTTGAGTAGAGACTGCCGAGGATGCGGTAGTGAGCCTCGGCTCTAGCTAGATAAAGTAGCGTAATAGAGTACGGGCACCAACGGCACCTAGAAACCCGTAGGCATCCATGACCAAAACAAAAAACGCGTGGGACAGCGCAGTAGACAGCGACCGCGATTGTAATAGAGTTGTTTGCGTAAATGAACGGGGGCGAATGACCAACCTTTTCGATGTCAGACTGTTGAAAAGGTACGGCCAGAGTAATAAAGTACGCCAAGGCTCTCATTGTTAGCACCAAGGGGATGTCGCCTCTCTTCAGAATAGGACTACGAGATTGACTCTGAGTCACAAATAAGCCGAGTCTTTTTGCGTGCGTCCGAGTAAGCCGCTCGCTTGTGATTGGATACAGAGGGATGTAGCCAATGAGAATTAAGCAGTGATGATGAGCAAATAGCGCAGCGTGCAAGTCAGTTTAAGGTTTATTTCGGCTTCAGTTTCTGCAATGGTCATACTTGTGTGCAATAGCATATGAATTGGCTCTTTCCACGCTTTCTGTGTAGTGACTGAGGGTGGTAAGAATTCTGAGGTGGTCGTTTGCGATCAACCAGATATCGGACCGAGGCATCTCGGAACTACCCGGAGGACTAAAATTAGGTTACTTGCTATACTTCGCTTCGACCAACGCGACGGGACGATGCCTGTCTCGAATCTGTTGCATATTCCGTGTATGTGCGCCTTGGCCAAATTATGCAAAAAGCGCATATTCTGCACCTAAAAGTCCTGCCGACCACGAAGTAGGGGTGGACTTTTTTCAAGCCACCCTTCATAAGATTCCTTCAGTCTCTCAACACGATTTTCTTCATACTGATTGTTCGTAGGTTACCTTCTGTCGGGAGCCTGATACTTGTCAGTTGTCGCTCGCTTTGCATCACCCGAGTTGCTAGGATGTCATCCTGGACCCTGTGTAAATTGGCCAAGCCAGCGTCGTACCCCTCCGATGATGATGGTTCATTATCCCTCTACTTTCTCCTTCTGGACGTTTCATAAAGAGCCTTGTGTTCACGCACACCCTGCGGACGCTGTTCCGAGCTGGTACTTATCACGTACTCAATGGACCGCAGCCTTCCCGATCTCTCCTTTCTCACATCATATTGCATTATTGAGTCTACGTCCCCGCTGTCCTTCGCTCAGCCAGATGCCTGTTAACATGGTCGTACGTACTACTACCCGCGCTTCCTGATTCTGACAGACTTTCTAGTACTGCCGAAAGCCTTCTGTTGTAAGGAGATTTCGAGCTAGGCTCGTCTCAGCCTCACATTACCGAAGGTCATGACGCAGATGAGGTACCCTAATTTCATAGTACGGATACCCTCAAACACATGACAAAGGCGCCAAGACGATCCTCATCTGGCTCGCCCATACTCCGACCCGTTTCATGTGCTTGATTCCCTAGGACCGTATCACTTCGCCACATTTCTGGTTCTCGGGTGTGAAATAAAACACCTCACCGGAAAGGTTTTCCCACTGTGTCTTTCGACTGCAGCTCTCAACAAAAAGTGAATCGGAGTCGAGTGTATTGGTTAAATAGAATACGTTGAAGGCCACAACATAGGTGCACCTCACCATGGTTATTGTGACTTCTCAATAGTCCTACGTACTTTGTATTGAATGCCGGCGTAATTCTATTCGACCGGCGGCGATCCTCATATCCGGAGCTGTGGGTACACAACGATCCAGATATGTCTTCTTTGAACTTGCTGTAGTTTCATCTCAGCGGCTGACCCGCAATTGGCAGAATAATTCAGTAGGAACTCAAAGGCGACCGTCGGAGTGGGTGTATTCCATCGGACATCTTTCTTCTCCTACAGATGGCGACTATTTCGTGGGATAATATTCTCATGCCATGGGGTGAATCAACGAGAAGCGGAAAATGAAGAAATCGATAGGTGGTGCATAACGACGCTATTGAGTGGAGCTTCGTAGACCGCGGACGAGGGCAGGAATATCAAATGCTTCCATCGAGTGCGAGATCAGCGAGGAGCGGCGCCAGACCATACCATCCCAGGGAACAGTGCATGCTCCGTAAAACCATGTAGACACACAACCACACTCCGCTCGATCAAGAAGACATTGAAAAGAGAGATTGAATCGGCATAGCCTCATCCTCGGAGATGGGAGCTGAGAACGAATTCAATGCAGGAGAAATCCGAGGCGGCATGTCGTAGTCGCCAGTGCCGACATCGACTCAGGTGGACAAAGAAACACATATACCAAATAGATTTTGCTTCACAGCCATGCAAACCTTGTTTAAGGAGAGATTCCGATTCGGTTCCAGGAAAGGCTTGCACGCCGGGATCCTCGGTTTATGGGACATACTTGCTGATAATGATAAGAGTCTAATCCCGGAGCACAACTGAGACGCAAGTGTATGGCTAAACTGGGTCAGAACCGTATCCAAAATCAGGCGGTGTGATCACTCTTTACCTTTAGGAAATTTCAACGAAAATTCGAAGAAATTCCGAAAAGGAAAATAGTGCATACAACGGACTACAATACTCGTGATTCAGGAGACAAGATTCAGCCCGTAAATTGGTGTCTTTGTCCAGAAGACAACTACATAGTCCTAGCATATGTCCAATAGACGGATACCCTGTCGCCGGATCCATATACTGTATCAGAGAATGACCCTAACTACCGAGACCCCTACGACAGGACAAGTAGACCGCGTAATTTTGATGCTATAGTTCCGTTTATAGCACCACATTGAAGAATGTAACATCTTGAAATTACCGCCGAGAAAACCCATATAGCATATCCTTGATGTTACCAAATAACACGCTAAATCCCGTGTCATGATCCACAAATAATTCGCCTTCGTCATTCGCGAGTTTCATTCTTCCTGTGTTAAATCTTTAGGCTTGAGAGGGACAGGTGCGAATATCACTTACCGATGCTTGAGTTGCAAGGGATATTAGGATCAAGTAGCTCCGGCCCGATTGCGTGGAACTTGAGATACACCAAAGATCAGATCTCAAGATCTCAGGACTAACCATGCATTACTCGCTTCTTTCCCTTTGGCCACGATGATAAAAAAAAAATACTTGTGTATCGCTCTGTTAGGTCCATTTTTTTCTATTTTGGAGCTTTATGGCCTCGCAGCATGTGTTAATATTGGACGGGAGGTTCCTGACCCAACTTAGCCATCCAAAACACGCTCATTCTCCTCTGAATACCCAGCATTAAGATCTTGGCCTAAGTCTTCCTTTCTCCCGGCAAGCGGAGAAATTATTGTGCAAATACATACTAGTTGCTGGACCGACGCCGATCACGACTTTTGTAATTTGTCGAAGACGCACGCGCTTGATCAATGACACTCTTTTTTCACCCAAATATGCATAATTTCTGGCTTCATGGACACCCTGTCGAAGTGCTAGCTCGCCCACGACTTGTACTACACTCATAAATCCCTGTAACGAAAAATCATCACGAATATTTTGCTTTTACATCGGATAACATTTATGTGTTTCCATTAGGCGTCGTTGCAACCTTGCTGGTAGGGCCCTGTCTAGTCATATGGCTGCATGTAGGTGCCGTACTTCCGAGCTGGGCAAGCTATAGCTTACATCATATGAAAGAGCTTCTAGAAATTTCTGTAGGTCGTTCACCATAGAAATGGACTCAGATACAAATGTATGGGAGCACCGAATCACCTTAGAATTGTGTCAGTGCAATACTGTCTCTTTGGAATTATAACATCACCGCGCATGCAGTACCAATGGTGTCTGATCTCATCATTCCTACACGACGTGGAAGTTTAACTGCTGCTACGGTGTTGTTTGTGACAGCAAGTTGCCCCGATACAATGATGTGACTATAACTCGCACGAAGATTCCTTTTGGTATCTGTTATCGATAAAACCGGATAAGGTGACGAGATACATCATCGAAAGTACTTAGGTCATACTGTGATATTGTTCACGGAAGAAGTGGAAATGACAATCCCTAACGGGTGTAACGTGCAGTCGAGCACCCGAACCATAAGCAGATTGAATTAGAAATATGGCGATAACGGTTGTTGTTCCGTATCGATTGGCCAATGCACGGGGAATGTCAAGTTTGAAACCGTAGCTCCGCATTGGTTGATATCACACACTGGTAGTAGTGTGCGAAACCATCAGTGTACTGGAACAGGGTGCAACTCAGCGAGACATCGAATTGTATGCAGCACCTCCCACAGAATCACAAAAAATGCCTATTCGGCACCGCGACTCAGCCGTACCCTCAGAAGACTTACAGATAAGTATAAAGGGCTATGCGAAGGTCGAATCTAACCTTCGAACAAAGCAACGGGTTTCCATGACTAGGAATGTCAGAAGTTTCCATCTATAGTACGTGCAAGTTTCATTTCATCCGGCAGACCTTCTGGCAATGGTCACGTAGCTGGTTTGACATACCCATGACTTATTTTGCGAGAGACCTTTGACGCATCCGAGGGGGGGTCATCGGTAAGAAACGTATCAAAGGGGATCTGTAAGCAGCCTATAGCCAAATTGGAAGTTCTGGACCAAGTAAGTTTCAACTAAGAATGTCGAGCTGAGTTGATCTTCATAATACTATTTCTTGAGGATCTAAGGCGAAGTCCAACCTGCATAAATTCCTTTCAATACTATATACCGCCCAGTCAGACGTATTTCTGGCTGACGTCACATTATATTTGTGGTACTGATTGATGAGGTACAGATTGCATTATGTCTCTTTACTTGCCGAGTTTCGCACGCGGTAATCGCGAAACTATCTCGGGCGGAACGCGTTGTCCCTATTTCTTCCTGAGTTTGTGTCCTACCTCTGACTGGTTATCACTGAGAGTAAAAATCCTTCTGAGAAGTTTGATCGATGGAAAAATTGTAAGGCACTCAGCTGCATTCAAAGTCACTTTTTCTTGCTGATCCGACTTCCTATTCAAAATGCTGAGCCAGCCTTTGCTTTCATAGACGGTTTTCCATGTCTGGTCTCAGAAAGGGTGCCGTAGAGTCCACGGCTGAGATAATGAGAGGGTACGATGCTTGTTGTATGATTGTTGCTGCTGCTTATTATAGACCACTTTATACCCTTCACGAAGATAGTCGACAAATTGAGAACTGCGAATAGCTTTCCGCCAGTTCCGATTTAGCCCATCACAATATAACCATTTGCGAGCTGTATTCTCTCCGGCACGGCGAAAATATACTGCAAATCATAGGTATAATGACGCCATGACACTAGCTCCATAGTTCGATGCATTCGGCATCTTGAAAGTGACCGATCAATTGCCAGTAAATTTTTACGGGTAGAATAAGCACTTCTCTAAGTCAACTGATCGATTTTCACACTTACTTAGGCAATGTCATACGCTGCTTGCATCGACCCTGCTAGTGTAGGTAATTCCGTGACCAGTGACAAGAGCTGGAAAACTGGCGTGATGAACATTTTCAGGACGATACGGCATGGTTGATCAAGTTTTTTTTGTTGCCATCATGCGTGACCAGTGCCACTCTCCCTAAGCCATAAGAAATAGGTTGATTCTGTTGCCTCGAGAGCTCAGACCTTGTTGGGAGTCATAAACAAGGGCCATAGTCCTGAGATCGCTCAGGCTTTTGCTCTCCAAGAACTCGCAAGAACATTGACCGTCAATCAAGGGTAAGTCCCACCATCACTGAGACCAACACCGCACTTCCTGGAGCTGGCAGGGAGAAGAGAAGTATACGGACGCCTCCTGCAATGCAGGACAGGTCATGGATACATAGGCGAGTACTACTCACAATTTGTGCCAAGTGAGAACGTTGACTGCCCTTGCGGCGAGCCATTCCAGACACGAGAGCACATCATTCGCGAGTGCCCCCGCTACGAGACCCAAAGGGACATACTCCGAAGAGTATCACAATCCGTGTACATGCCAGATATCCTAGGCACCAAGGAGGGAATAGCAGCACTGAGCGAATTCATTGAGGAGTCAGGTGCATTCACCAGGTCAGGAGAACCACGAAACGCACAGACGGTACCAGAGATGGAGGAGGAAGAGGAAGATACATGGTGGAGAGGAGAAGATGATTCCGAGGACGAGCACGGATAATCTCCCCTCAACAGCCGCTCCGCAGTCGACCCCAAAGATCATCACAGGCACAAATCGCTCACAGTACCCCACACGGCCCCGGCCAACCGCAGTAGAAAGGAATCAAATGACCCATCAGTGGGCATAAAAATAACCTTGAAGTTCGTTACTCTACTACACATCACACGTTGACAACCCAGACGAAACGAAATGAAGGAACGGAGGGATTGGCACAAGAGGGAAGGAGAGACCTGCGGGCTGATACCTCCACCGCGTCTTAGTAGTTAGTTTACTTGTTGCGGTTAACCAAATGCAGAATACAAAAAAAAAAAAAAAAAAAATCAAGGGTAAGTATGATAATTAGCCGGAACGCGTCCCTGAATTTACTAGATCGTTGCTTGGATAAAGATCTACTCTTTAAGGAGCAAGGTTCGTGTGATAGCATCATCCTCAAGCGCTCAGAGTTTCGGTTCTGAGGTTCTTGAGAAAGACCCCGACATCAGCCGAGAAAAATTACGGATTGTAGATAAGGAGAAACAACCGAGTCCCAAACCCACGGAATCAAAATTTGCACAATACGTTTCCAGGACTTTCTTCCTTCGCATTAAACTAGCTTCCGTCAAGTTCCAGAATTCCACTTGAACCTCTATTTAAGGATATAGTCAGCCTTTGGATGACTGACAGTCCAGCCGACCCCAGCACAACTCATGTCTGGTCTCTACTCTATAATTTTTTCATTATGTTGAATCTTTAGAAAATGCTAGCTGAAACCGCGGAGTCGGTCGAGGTTAAGAAAAACATGAGACGGACGTTGGAGATCACAATACCCTCTATCCTTCCCAAGTCCGCTTCAGAAGCGGAAGATGTGTATTGGCAATTGTAGGATGTGCATATGCAGAACTGTGATGATCACTTTTAGGAATGTTACGTTTCAGAGCTTCAAGGTTGATATAAATGTAAATGATAAACCTGCAGGCAGTGCAATGAAACAGTTATGTGCAATTTTAATCTATGGTGCCTCAGCACCAGGCAGGATCATTTGATTATCCTGATATGGGTTCGTTACGGCACGGGGCGAATGCGGATTCATCTCTTCAATGGCGAACATAATGGCCCTTTCTTTCAGTGGTCTTTCTTATCCGGACCTTTGTTTTTTCCTTTGTACTGTCATAGGAACAAACCGAGTACGGTCGAGGTCCAGACTTCACCAACAAAGGAAGCCTAGCCAATGGCCATTCAAGATGAAGTTTTCCAGTCGCAATCTAGGAGTGAGCCTTTGTTGTCGTCTCTGTTGAGTCTCCGTGCAATGACCTATATCCCATTATTCCAACACAAAGGCAGTCGATGTGTATAAATGGTGCGCCGTTGTGACTAGAAGCTCTCATTCCAGACCCGACTTTGCAATCTTCTGTCACCATGCTTGACCAGCAATCCTCAGAATCGTACGTTTTATCTCGTTCGGTATTTCGTTGCTGATAAAAATCTCTTTTCAGCCAACCATGTGCAGACGAGTCTACTGACAGATGGACGGAAGTCATAGCACATACTGCCGATGATCTTTGTAGGGAAATGGAAGCCGAATATGGTGATGGGGAGCCAATGTTTGTCGTGTTCCTATTTTAAATCAAGAACGAGCAGTTAACTTTTCATGATAGCACATACTCCGCACGGCTGTCTCAATTCACACTGTGTGTTAGGATATGCTCGTTAATATCTATATCTCATAATTCTTCCCGCAGATCCTCCTCTCAGGATTCCAACGTTGACAGAGTGTCGTTGTCGCAACCACCCTATCCACTCTCCCAACCAAGAAGCCAGTTGGTATCATTTAGTTTTGATATCTACGCCCCATTATACCGATGATTCGTTTACAGGGAAGACTCCGAAGAGTATCTACTTTCGTCTCAGTACGATGGGCACGCTTCTCGAGGCTATGATATGTATGTATTATTGCTGATCTGATCGTCTTTTAAGAATGACTTCGACGTAGAATGGATGAGGGAGTGTCCATGTCACAGGCAAATGATTATGCTAATTGCGAAGATGACATGTGGGTACTACGTTTAAGTGACCTGATTCATCCATGAATTCGTTGTATCTAGGTATACGAATGACGAAGCGACAGTCCGAGGATCTCAAGATGATATGGGTTATATTGAGGGCGTCCGCTTGCGACTCAGGGATAGCCTTGTAAGAGCAAGGGACGCTGTTCTGGTGGCTGTGGAAGAAACTGAAAGTGCGTCGTCCGAATTTACGATTCATTATTAGTGTTCTGAGCAGCGACACAGACATACCAACAGAGTATCCTGAGTCCACTAATCTGATCAATATGTGGAACGGTATATGCCTCCTTGTCGTGTCCCTCCATGTGACTTTGGATGAGATGATCCCCGGCGAGATGGGGCCATAAACAATATGTCGACTATCAATGTCTCTGTGTAGCGGGTTGTGGTCACTCTCGTATCCTGTGTATTGTTTATTAATTAAATTCCTTCCTACGTATACACACTGTACCCATCTACGAAAAATTGCTTTCAAATCCAGTGTGATTTCGAGATAACAGTCCGACGTATGGGTTTTTCCACACCCTACAAAGTTTTCAGTTAAGAGATTATGAAGGTGTCGTGGTATTGTTATGCGGAGAGGCACGAGATGAAAGCGAACGTTCCTATTCTACCTTGACGTTAGACTGTATGTAATACACCATACATGATCTGAAGGAAATTAAGGACGAATGTACAGTGTCTGTGGAAATCAAAGGGAACATGCGGATCACCATATGGAAAAATAGGCCCTTCGGTGAAAGAACCTAATGGAACACGGGATACTATCGATGTTCATAAGTGTGCGGTGAGGAAGAGAGCATCCTCGAAGAACCAGATCTGAGCAAGAAATTCACGTTAATCTTGACGGCTCTTTCGCGTCATAGCTCGACATCCTTCTACGATGTTAGTACAGCCGTTCCGAAATCTCAGAGACATGCATTAAGATAGGGCGGTTATCTAGTACCATTGTATAAAGTGCAGAAAGGTACGATCTTAATTGGATGATGGAAACTCGCACGATGCATTGTCAGCAGATTTTTCTTCGGTCTTACCACTGGAACTTAATAGTAAGTAATTCGTTTAATCTTTCAAATTCTGTGGGCTCAGCCTTTGTCTCATAGATAGACTACATTCGAACGGTATAAGATTCATCCGAATTCCATTCCTACGTTGTTCTTACGCGAGCCCCTGCAACCGGGGAGAGTTTTGGGAACTGGCTGGAGAGCGATAATGCTGGTGAATTAATTCTATCTACCGGCTTTTTTTGGTAATGTGATAGGCAGGTCCCTAACTGTTTAACAATGAGACCGGATGCCGACCGTCCTTGTGACTACCTCCTTACCTCTGCAGCAGCTTTTCGTCTTGATGATACTCACATACAACTTGTATGCCCTTTCATAGCGGCGGCTTGTCGCTAACCCAATGCCTTCCGACAGACGCGTCCACTCACACTTGTTAGGCTTCTTGGTACAGGTTCGCCCCAGCGTCATTTCTGTATCTTACAGAACTAAAATCTTACAGACTCGTACCGACATCATGGATTGCGGTACTGATATGGTCGCTTCATTTATATCGTAGCGAGGCGTCTTTCTCATCTACGCCTCGTTTTGGGGAGCTTTCAAAGCAGGTCCGTTCGTTCTTTGCACTGGTTTTATGTTGATCATATGCGCTCTACGTAGACACACAGAATATACGTGACACCGTTGTCTGGCTCTCGAAATCTGCCACCGCTGACTTCAAACAGCGATATATCAAGGTCTCACTGCTGTCTCTTTCGACAGCCAGATCAGGCCGCGAAAGAACCATGTCCACGCAATCATCATTCACATAGCTCACAGTGTGAATATCAGCGTTTTGAAGCACAATTTCCGCGTGCTGTAAACGGAGAGTTACAGTATGATGGAGAGCATTTCTAACGTGAATGATTTCTGCCATGTTGCCGATGGCGACACCATGATCACAACCGAATCCAGAGACGAGCCAGGGGATAATTGGAGTCTGGAAGTAAGTTTCGTCCATTGCCGCGTTGATGGAGTTGCGGGTGGTGAGGGTAACATTGGGAGCGAATGATCAAATCGTTAATGTGGATGGGCGCGTCATGATAACTTCGTCTTTCACGGATGTCAAAGTCATCTGTGTCAAGGATGGGACCACTAAGATACGAAGCAACCCTCCAAGTGACGTTGAAAGCGTCCGAAGCGATCGGTATACGATCTGAAGACGATATGGACCGGGTGACTGAGGGACGACGCTGCAGTGATACTCCGAGAAATCCGAAATATTAGGCGCCGATGCGATGAAATTCCAGGTACGTTGGTACCCTGTCGTGGCCTGGAAGTGGCCTTGTTCCGAAAATGAGATGAGATTTTTTGTAGGGAACCGACTGTGGGCCTTTGTACGCATTCTTGTCAAGTCCAAGGTTTTTAACTTGGGAGCTATTCGAACACGTCGACGGCTCCAGGCATAGCATTCAGTGCACACGTCAAGTAGACAGGCTCAATGCGGTTGTTTGATCCCTGAACAGAAACAGTCGAGGTACGAACGACGGTACGATAGCAAGTTGAACAAATTACCAATGTTTCAAGCATGTTATGACAAGCTCGAAGCACTGGCGCATCTCTTCAAATTCAGCGAAACGATTATCGACGGCCTCCTCATGGAGTCCCCAACATCTCAAGAGAAAGTCAAGGCGATGCCAGTTCTGACTGCGTTCGAACACCTGATCGGGAAGAGCCAGCATGTACTTCTTGGGAGCTGGGATCAATATATGCTCCTTCCCTGAGCGCGTACACTGCCAAGTGATTTCCAGCGTCGACCAGATTCAGAATAGCGGAATTGGACTGCATCTCTCCACAAGTGGCATACCTGGCCGGGATGGCATGGTCCTCCCGCACTCTTGAACAGGTAGAATCTCGATGAGGATTTCAGAGGGTAAGCGCTGGATGAGGGATAACGACGCATGGTAATCGCGCCGAATGTCTTTAAGCCGTGTCATTTTCACCTCATTTTCCATCTCTAGAGATGCAGAGCCATATCGGAGAAGGTGATCTCGCTCTGGATCTCAGTGCTGGGAGGGAGTGCCGAGGGCTTCGATAGAAGCCTCAATTGACGTCATGCAGAGACTGCAAAGTAGTCAGTCATTGGACGGGACATGGTAGTAGAAGATTCGAGAAATCTCACACTAGCGTATGGCTCTGGCGAGGGATATCGGGGCGCGGGGCACTGTCGAAAGTATTACAGGACCTACCCCGGGACTTGAAGCGAAATGGGGAACGGGGCGGGGAGACAATGGATCGGAATAGCATCGAGAATACGACAAAGAGATCCTAGCTAGTGGTTTCCATACTTGAAATGGATCGCGGTGGACGGAGCGTCAGCGACGCTTGAATACATTTCGATATTGGAGTGTCCTTATATTCAGAGCATCTCGCAGCTGATATATCCATTAACAACATCTGAGATTCTGGGAAGGCGGAGTAAACGTTAGGTTAGTGGCGATTTTGCCCTTGAAACAAGAACGTACCTGTAAGCAGGAAATATAATATCTCGGTTCATATATCGTTATATCGTATTTATTGAACACAGCCTAAGGAACGGTAATGGAGACGAGAGTCCGTAGCACTGAGCGTAGCCATCAGGTGCATGATTTCACCAGTTTTTTAAGCCAGCGAATAGCCTACTGCATGGGAACCTCTTCAATGAGGGCAATCCAGGCGAGAACAAGGATGCTTCATTAGGATGGTCTGTCAAGACGAAGGAGGCGAAGTTTGGCAGATGGAAAGGGCGAGGAATGTATGTATAGCCGACAGTTGGCTTGGTGCTGGAATACGCGGTGACTAGTGTTACATAGACGTAATACCTAGAACCATATATGTCGGTATCAAGCCATGGTTACCTGAAACAATAATCAGTTCATAGGAAGTGTCGCAGTATTTGTACGACATGCTCACCTACGACAGTACCTTCGAAGCAGAGCATTCGCACACTTGCACATCATACGCAAGCAAATATATGAAGACAGCCTGGCTGTACGGACGCTTCAGCCTTAGTCTGTTTCTCGGTAAGCGAGAAGTCCCACTAACGAGAATGATACAGAGCTTGCCTTGATCCAATGAGCGACAGTAAAATCGTTTTCGCATTGGTTTTCTCGTGATGGTTGGCGTTGAAGCTATATCGGTATTGCGAGCACCGAACTATGACAACAAAGGCGTCGAAGAGAATGGCGATGTCAACCAAAATACGGAAGGATCGGGGTCCAGAACCGTTCGTCACGCAAGGGAGATGGTTGTATGATGAATGTGGAACCTCCATATAAGCCCCTCCATTGGGAATTTTCCGAGTATCATGGTTTGTTTTACTACCAAACGGGAAAGGCGAAGATAGCGAAAACAGCAGTACATTAGTCGGCAGCCATAATGTTTCTTTGCGATGCCATTGTCAGTCGTATAGATAGATACACATGAAAACGAGATAGCTTCACAAACGATCAGTTGTGAGGAATGCGACGGACTATGTGTACACACCAGCGATAGGAATTTGGAATTTGGAACTTGGCATATGTACGACTCCTGCAAGCTCCGAACGCTGCTGCTACCTGAATAGATGGGCCGAGATCAGATACCAAGACGTCCTAATGTTGTTTCTTTTCAGTAAAATGGTATCGTCGAGGTGCGTGGCCGTGTCCTTAGAACTGGAAAAGTACGCTCCGATGAATGAACACCGTTCCCACAGAGTGACGAGAGGGTCTTTCGCAGCGATGCTGACGAGTCCGCCGTCGACTCAGATCGATTTAAATCGTGCGTTTATACATAGAGTAGCCTCGCGAGAGAGATTACGACCGCTGTGGGAAAGCAGATGGGAGAGGGACACCACAATTTTGATGGCGGTCTGGATCATGTGGGCCGGTAATCTAACTTGACTTTACTGGCGCCATGCACCGCACTTCCGAAATTAACCTTGGCCTCCGCGCATCAACATGGCAGACGGCAAATCACTGCCAGCCTCGCGAATCTCAACCACAATATCTTCCAGCTCTCATCTATCCATAATGTTGGTGTGCCCGGCTGAAAATCGTGGATTGATCGTGGAAGGACTTAGCAGGCTTTCTCACGGAAACGCGTTGAGGGTCCGTGCACTTAGTGTCCGGGGGACTTCCAGCACCGTTGAAGCTCCGACTTTGTGCTCCTTCCTTTCCTTCATTCTTGACGCGGAACACCTTGCCTCTCATGCACACACTGCACCTCCTCCTTGCACCTCAACTCTATTGTCTTTGTTTTGGGGCTACTACTCTGTATCCGGTTTTGACGTAGTAAAGGAAGATGAAGGCGAGCATAGAGCTCATACCAAGTAACTACTTCCGAGCTTTCTATGCATATCACATACTATTCGTCGACTTTCTTTCTTTCTGCTACGTCGGCCGCTCTTTCCAGCTCGAGATTACTCTTGGAGATGCCTGAGTCTGGTATCGTCTTCAATTCTCATACCAAAACGATTTCTCGGAGGGCACAGGTAAGTCTTTATACCCTTTTCGAAGCTTCCCTCGGGCTTGACCTCCCATTTTCCGACGTTGTAGGAACTTTTGTACTGATTCTTTCCCAATTCTACGAAGGTCCCCAGTCCTGACGCACAAGCTGAACATGATACTACGTACCGAGATCTTCCATGAGAATACTCTATTCTGTTAGACGGTAAATTCGTCCTTCTCATCCCTAAAAATTCTTCGTTTGACTTGTCATCCGGAATATAGGATCTTAAGGGACCCATTTAGCATGACGTTCTTCACCTCGTTGTACGTCATTCCCTTTTTGTCTGATGCCAATTTCACTAACATCGTGCATCAGATATACTTTGTAAACACGTAGGACCGAATAAAGTTGCCGTTTCCAGATACTCCTTTCGCCCTGCATGCGAACTTAAGGCAGATTTATTTCACTGTCGGTCAACAGTCCGAGATCAGGCGAGCTGCCATGCCATGAAGTAGAAGCTCAGGAGTTGTTGCCGTTCCCTCATTCAAGGGCTACGTGATACTTCCAATAACCTGGATGACGTCGCGTCGTCATTCATATCATTTACAAGTTGAGCGCGGACATGGTTGATACGCAGTCGGATGGAGGAAACATCGTTTTGAGACCGACGACGTGGAAGACTTGGGCAGCGTTGGTTTGTCACCGGTTCTAGATGCTTCTCTCGATGACGGATTAGTGGAATTCTTATTGATTGGGCGGTCCCAAAAAGCGTTATGGATTCGTTACGGGCGCCCCTAACCACGTTCTAGGGTTTGTAACGACGTCCTCAAGGTCCCAAAATCATCGAAGGAACGTCTCGAAAACGAACGGAACGAAGGTACCGCGGTCCTGGACCGCAGCGTGAGTGGTGTGTTCCACACTGGGCACGTGAGGACGTACGACGTGCACGGACCAGCAAGCAAGCAAGCAAGCACCGCACATGCGCGGTCCCACACCGCGCATGTCAGGTGCTCATCCAACACGAGCGTGGTGCCAGCGAAGCAGCAGACGAGCAGCCTAGCTGCCAAGCGAGCACCATAGCTCCCATGGCTCTGGGCAAGCGTCGTTCAACGAGACAGCCCCACCACGCTGCGGTGTGGGACCGCAAGCACGAACGGCGTCGCCGTGCCCCCTTCCGCTACGCTAGACCACCCCCAAACGCGTCTCTGCACAGAGCGCGTTTGAACATCACGAGATTTCCGGCATCGATCTGGCAACCACAGCCACGCGGCAAACTCCGTGCCCTGCCCAATTCGGCAGGTCACTGATTATTGCGACTTGGCTCTGACCAAGCCCCTCGCAGGCGTCGTTTCGCTTCGAGACGGCGCCGCGAGCTCTCAGGACTTCGAGGGTGTACCAGTTGGTCACTGGCAAGCGTTAGGCAGCGCCTGTGAGTCGGCAGGGCTGCGTAATCGATGAGGGAGTCGATTTTGGTTTCAAGGTGCGTGATTCGTCTCCTCTTTTTTCCTGCAGCTAACGAATCTTCGTCAGTTTTTTACAGGGACACCATGAGCGACCGAGGATGGTCCCACGGACGAGGTCGATGACGCCCCCCGACGCTAGGCCCTCAGTTTCTCTGCACAAACGACGGCACTCTCAAGGCAACAACAACCCCCGCTTCCAACCACTAACAACGCTTCTCTACGACTCCGACACCCTCGACTGCAGTATTTACTGCAGCGGGACCCCATGGAGACACGGCGAGGGCCATTTTTAAGGTCCCCGTGTGTATCGTGTTCACTCGCCGGCGCTGCTATTTCCTTCAACTTGGCCAGTTTCGCTCATCACGACGACGGATTCGTCCAAGCTTCCTACGACAGTCATTGCGACACGGACACGTTTGGAATGGGCCACGGTCATGGGCAAGACCTCTGGGACGACAGGGCTGCATCATCGACGAGGGAGTCGATGTTGGCTGCAAGGTGTGTGACTCATCTCTTCTTTTTTGCTCCAGCTAACGAATTTTCATCAGTTTGTTAGAGGGCCATTACAAGCGACCCAGGGTGACCCCGTGCACGACTCCGACGACGCCCCACGCGCTCTACGCTCGCAGTTCTTCCGCAGAGACGACGGCACTCCCAAGGCAGCAATAACCCCTGTTTCCCAACCACTAACGATTCCCTACGACTCCGAGACCCTCGACTGCGGTGTCTACTGCAGGGGGATCACTGGGAGACGTGACGAGGACCAGTTGTACGGTCTCCGTCTGCGTCGTTTCCTCGACGCCGCCGTGATTTTTTTCAACATGCCGAATTTCGCCCACGACGACGACTATGAATTCGTTCAGGATTTCCGGGACAGCCGTGACGACGTCACTCCTTTGGAATGCGCACCACTATTTTCGTTGACCACCGCCACGTTGGCCGTCTGCCCAAGGAAGCTGTCGTCATCGCAGAGCATACGAATCCGCTTCTCCGCTTCGACAACGGACGCTAGGTATCGAGAGACCTCAAGTGCCAGGCATACGGCCATACTACGCGATGTACACGACGTTCACGACGACGATTTTAGGGGAATAGCTACAGATTTGGTACGAGAATACAAGTTTATTTTGATCGAATAATTCCTCTAAGGTTGTGTGAAGAACGCGGTGTACGAACCGCACTCTGTGTGGGCGACAGCTCATTTCTGCGAATATCGTACTGAGTTCAGCTTGAGACAACGACAAGGGGTGGAGGAACGCAAGAACACCCCACTCAGTGACGCGGGCCTGGACCGCGGCGTGGATGGGCGTCTTCCAGTACGAGAAAGGTCGAAGAAGCCAGGCCGTGTGGAGGAATCCGACCGCAGCATGAGTGGGCGAATACGACTGGTGAGAAAGGCAGTAAGGCCTGCGAAGGACCACAGCACATCCGTTTGGTGGCGGTCCTGGACCGCGGCCTCGAGGGAGGGTTCCAATACGAAGGGTGTAGAACGAGTCAGGCCGTAGGCAATCCCGTACCATGGGATGGGTTGAAGGTGACGACTAGCGACACAGGTACGAAGGCACACCAACGAAGATAGCACACCCACGGGAGGTCCTGGACCGCGGCTGCGAGGGGGCTTTTCCAGTGGGAGGCACTTACAACACGTGTCGCCGTAGGTAGTGCCTGTACCAGGGCATCGGTGAAGGACTACTACCACGTAGAAAGATACGACGGGCAGCGCAAGATGACTACGTACCTAGGGGGTCCCAGACCGCGGCATGGAGGGGGGATTTTCCAGTGCGAGACGACTACAACACACTACGATGTAGGAAGTCCTGTAGCAGGGCAGGGGCAGACGACTACCTACCAGCAAGAAAGGTATGACGGCAAGCGAAGGAAGACTATACGTCAGTAGCGGTCCCAGACCGCGGCATGAATGGGGAATCACAGTGTGAGGGAAGTAGAGACGGAGTCAACGTGGTCCATCCTGTATCGTAGCGTCAAGAGGAGTTTTCCAGTGCGAGACGAGTACAAGCTCGGCCCGTACACAGTCCGGTACCACAGCCAACGGGGACAAGTACTACTCTCGAGAAAGGTACGAAGGCCCACACGGGAAGACTACGTCCATGGCGGTCCCAGACCGCGGCATGGAGGGGGGCTTTATCAGTACGACACGAATATAAGACCCGAGGCTACAGATGGTCATCTACCACGATGTGGGCATGTGAGTACCACTGATAAATAAAGATACGGGGGCAGGCGGAGGGGACTGTATGTACTTAGCGATACCCAGACAACGTCGTGAAGACAATTTCAGTCATGGAGGTCCTGCACCGCGGTATGTGTGGGCAACGACTACCTATGAAGAACATTACGAAAGGCAAGGGAGACTTCGCGCAACGTTTAGCGGTCCTGCACCGCGGCGTGGGGGGACAGGCTTCAATTGAATAGCCAGAGTAAGACAAAGACGAACAGGTGGATGAGGAAGCAAGCGGGTGAACTCTGCCGGTTGTTGACCATGTCATGAGGGGGAGTATGTAAAGTTAACAGAGTAATACGATGTCCCAAAGGCATCAGTAACTGTAAAGCATTGCTAACTACTACAGGGTCATAGACTAAAACTACTAATCATTTCAATTGTGGCAGGGAGCCAGGTTTAATATTTCAGATTCATTTAGCAATCAATTCTAGGAATAATTAATAACCCATTGTGATAATATCAGAATGCCATTTTGATAATGCAAATTGAATATCAGTGTGTTCCATATTTGATTTCGACTTCTGCGGTGATTAGAGAAAAACTGCAAGGCAATTCAGATAATAAGTGGCAGATAGGCCAGAAAGGTCATTTGATTGTTGCACTGTGATTCATTAATATCAAGATGATACGAAAATAACATTGTGCTGTCATGTTAGTAATTCACATAATAATTTAAGTTTATTTTAGTTGCAGTGATGTTGTATTCAGTATGGTATGTTTTGAATATTTACGTGAAGGCAATTTGGCTAATTTGAAAAGACATTTAGATCTGCATTTTGAGCCAATGAATGTGATAAATTAACTGAATTAATTTGGGAAGGAAATTATGAAATAAATGAATTAAAATAGTGTGTTCTGCATTTTCAATAATTATGATTTTGACGTTGATAATTTGTAAGAACAATATGACGAGGAATATTTTCAATGCAGTGATTTAAATAAGAATATATACGCATGGTTTGAATAATTTAGCGTAGAGATATGAGAGATTTAATGATATGAATTGAGTATTGTATTATATAAGATTGTGGGAATTTGTGGGGCATTTAATGTAAGTGAATGAAAGATACAGGATAATTAAAGCTGAAGGGAAAGAAAAAGAAATTAAAGGAGATGATGAATATGAGTTGAAAATGAGAGATTGGAAGGAATGTAGTGCTGTTGGTGAAAATAATGGTGAATAAAATTGTAAAGGAGTGGAGGAGTTTGAAAATGGAAAAGAAAAAGTTGAATTAGAAAGGAAAGTTGGTGGATGAGAGTAGATAAGAATAAAAAGAGATAAATTGAATTAAAAGTGATGTGAAGTGAAAAAGAAAGAGAAAAGAGAAGAAGAAAAGAAGGTAAAGATATGATTAGAAAGAATAGAGGAGAAAGTAAAGGTGGAAAGGAAAAAGAATGGTGGAGATGGGGAGATTTATTGATTGGGCGGTCCCAAAAAGCATTATGGATTCGTTATGGCCGACCCTAACCATACGCTAGGGTTCGAAACGACAGGAAATTGAGGGAGGATGGGGGAGGAGGAGGAGGGGAGGTAGGGTTGGCGGTACAGGGAGTCGAAGGTGCAACGAGGGGAGCTCTGGCAGAGCCCCCCCCGTTTGAGTGGGCGGTCCTGCACCGCCGTGTGGTGGTGCAGTCACTCTGTCGACGAGTAGCCACCCCATCAGGTGCGCGGTCCTGCACCGCGCCGTGTGTGGAGGGAGTGAGCACGCAGGCAGACATGTAGGTAGAATATTTTTTGCATATAAATTATTGAATGGAATAAAAATTTAGACCACCTACAGATATGAAGGAAACGCATCGCGACGCTGTAACCGTTCCCGATTTGCGTCGGGGGGCCTTGAGAAGCTATCGGGAGGTGAGGCGACGCGATGGGGGGGCCTCACGTAGGCGGTGTGGGACCGCGGAGAGACGTGGGCACATCGTGAGGCATACGCAGCGCCGTAGACACCTGTACGACGCTGCGTATGCCTCTCGTCGTGTCCTGTACGACCCCCTGTGCATGCGTGAGCTTCGTATGGGCACCCAACGACTCCCCAGGCAGCGTCGGGAATCTCCGACGATGCCGATCGGCAGCCACATGGGTGCCATGGGATCGGAAATCGTTCCGGAATCGCATGGCACCCATGTGGCTGCCGATCGGCTTCAAATGAGTCAGGGCTGGGCGCCTAGCGCCCTTGCTCCTGATCGTTACCTTCCCTCCCTCCCTCCCGCCCCTCTGCTCATTCCCTCCCGCCCTCCCGTCCTCTATACCTCAAAAAAATGCAAATCACCTTGAAAATCAATTCTACACTGGCTTCCAACACCACTCAGGACCAAAGGACTGAGTATGCAGGGATTTTGAGAGGATGCTTGGAGGCTCATGAGGCGGAGATCAGGAGCGATCTGGGGGGCGGGTTCCCGACACTCTGGGCATTCCTGTGAGTACTAACGATATTCTACCATCCCGATCGTAATCGGCTCCGATCTCAGCGAACCGGCCCACAACTCCGATCAGCATGCCACATTTAGGGGTATAGCCCCAAACGGCAACTTGATTTATGCGATCCACTGCTACGCCGCGGATCAAGATCACACGACATGCAATGGGTGGCCCGATTGGAGGAATCGTCCCTCAACCTACCTCACGCTCACCTATCTCGATACGTTCGAGATGTAAACAGTGCGTATCGCTTTGTTTCCTTCCCCACATGTCCTAACCCTTCTCCAGTCAGTCACTCATTTCTTGGATCATTTACGACACTCATTTCTTGACGTCCTACGACTCCGCATTCGTTTGTAGATATACTTTTCATTTACCGATGTACGATAATTTTTACGATATCATACGATATAACACAAAAATGTAACATATCCTATACGTGACGCCCTACGCACTGTAGATAAATTGTATTACAACATCATGACATACCGTAGACACTGTATTAACGAGATTATTCAGCCCTGTGTGAGACAAATCCAAGGATGAAGTGGATGAACATTGCTGAGTTTGTGGGGGGGGGCGGGAGCAAGCAAGCAAGTAAGCAAGTAAGCAAGTACAATTATCGAGGTGGGCCATGAGTGGGCGCGGTCCTGCACCGCGGCTGGTGCGGGATGGTGTTTAAGCACGTGGCTACCGCGCATGTGACAGGAGTATCACGGTACGTGCCGTACGACACCGCAAAAAAAAAGCAAAGACAAGCAAGCAAGCAAACAAAATAAGCCAAGTGAGCCAAGTAAGGACAAGGACAGAGGACAAAGAAGAGGTATGCGCATACAGGACGTCCGTGTAGATCAGCAAGGACAAACAAGCCGAGGGAGAACGAAGAAAGGTATGATATATCCGGTAACGAACTGGGAACTTTTCTAGATTTGTGTTAGGGTGACTAGCGACTGGCTCTCCTTGTATACAGCAAGGACAAACAAAGTGAAGTGGGGTCGGTATCGAATTATAAAGCGATCGCAGAGCTATGGTACGCTTACGCTTGCTAGGCATTACATGTCCGTGTATCGATCAGGGATACGACTGTCACGTGACACAAACGCGACCGTACGCGTCGCGGTGCGACACCGCAAAAATGACTTCTCTCGCACAGGCTTGAACATACGTTAGTGTGAGGAGTAAAAAAGGAGCCCCACGCCAAGCGGCAGTGGGAGCTGCCACTCAGCCATCAGGCCCGTCAATGAACTGTATTTGAAGTTTTATAATGAGGTCAAGCAAGCAAAAGAAAATACATGTACCTCAGGGGTAGTCATCCGTACCGCGCAAACAGTAGAGATATACGAAGCACCCAACACATCAACGTGCGCATACAAAGAGCTTAGTGCAAACCAGCGAGGACAAACAAAACAAGCAAGCAAGCAAGGAAATGTCAGGTGTAGTCGGTATTGAGGTGTAAATGTCTGTGGCGGGCTGGCTAGCCTTTACGTGTACGTGTATCGAGCGACGACATAGCTGTCATGTGACACATACATGACCGTACGCGTCGCGGTACGGCACCGCAAAATTGACTTCTCTCGCTCAGGCTTGAACATAGGTCGTTGGTAGGAGTAAAAAGAGCACCCATCCCGAATGGCAGGTGGGGCTGCCATTCGACCACAGAGGCCCAAATATATGTAGCATTTGCCGTTTTATAACGAGGTCAAACAAGCAAGCAAACACCCGTACCTCAGCGGGGAATAATCCGTACCGCTCAGACAGTGGAGAGAAACGAAGGACCCAATGCATCAACGCGCGCATATGAGACCTCAGTGCAAACCAGCAAGGACAAGCAAAGCAAAGTAAGCAAAGCAAAGTAAATTTTAAGAAGTAAATAAAGCATAGTCGGTAATGAAAGGTAAACACCTTCCTAGAACTGTACTGCTTTCGCTCGCCATTACATGTCTGTGTATCGAGAAAGGACAAGGACAAATGACAAACGAAGTAAAGTAGGTCAAGTATACTCGGTAAAGGAAATGTGAACATTACTGGGGCTGTTGTATGGCTGCTAGCCGTTATGTGGCAATGTATCCGGTGCATGGAACATGCCAATCAGTGCGAATGGAAACAGAGATATCGTAGAACACTCAAGGAAAGGAAAGGAAGAGGAAAAGGAAAGGTAGCGTATGGAGTAGTGGCCGACGCAATGATGGCATGCAAGGAGGGAGGGAAGAATCTTCCTTCACCTGTGAAGTCAAAAAAGGATAAGGACAGGCAGAGATAAGGATAAGGATAAGGATAAGGATAAGGATAAGGATAAAGGATAAAGGATAACTCAAAGTCGACGTCAGCAAGAGTAAGAGCAAGAGCAAGAGTAAAGTGTAGTCCGTAATGAAATGTGAACATTACTAGAACGGTGCTATGGCTCGAAGCCGTTATGTTCCCATATATCTGATTGAAAACTGGTAATGAAGGAGAAGATATGCTAGAATGTTCGAAGGAAACGTAGCAATGGTGTGGTCATCGATGCAAAGCAGACATGTGAGGGGGGAGGGAAAAATATCACGGCCATTATGAAGTTGAATAAGGTGGAGCAAGGTGAGAAAGGAAGGGAGCGATGAAAGAAACACAATGTTCGCTGAAGAAAAAACACGATGAAGCGGAAATGAAGGCAACGGAAAGCACAATGAAAGAAGAAAGAGGCATTGAAAGGATGCACATACATGTTATAACAAAAGTGAAACGGAACGGGCTCGCACATATATATAATGGATGAACTCATGAAGGAAAGTCCGAAAAGCGGTGGAGAAGAAGAATGGATTGATGGTAGCTCTGCCAGGACACCGTTGATGAAAGTAAAACATGGTAAAAAGGGCTCCCCATGAGGTATTGGATTGTAATAGACTGGTATGCCTCCGCTGTACAGAACAGTTTATCCATCTCTGGGATATCCTACATTATTGGATAGGGAGACAGACATTGTTTGGTAGTAAATCTGGAGGCTAGTTTATAGCCAGGAGACTGATATGATCCCACTCCGAGGCGTAGAATTTAGGGAGGAACTTTCCGAATTGACCTGTAATTGTTCTAACTCTAATTCTTAAAACTTAATTCTTGATTCTTTCTTCTTTCTTCTTTCTTCTGTTCTTTCACTCTGAGACTCTTACTCTTGTGTTTCTACATATCATGGTACACTCCTCACAACTACGTAGTTATGAAAGGTGCACTTACAGGCATTGTTTAGTAGTAAATCATGACATTTGACATTGGCCATTGACCTTGACCTTGCGTTATAGTCGGGAGAGCGACATATATCTATTACGAGACGTAAAATGCAAGGAGCTTTGTGAATTCCTTGTAATTGTTCTAATTCTTTCCTCCTTCTCTACATATCACGTTATACTCTCGATTGATACGTAGGTATGAACGGCTCATCTACATGTATGGACACCATTAGTCGTTGACCGCTCGGAGCTGAGTCAGTTCTAGATACTTTGTCGAAGTTTTTGATAGTAGTTTCGTACGCATGAGGCGCAAGAAGTAGACGAGCAGTGACAGTCAGTGGTTCGTCACGCGCGCCCGAAAGAGGCTGCTTTGCCAAAGCAACACACGTCGTTGAGTGATCGCGCTCAGGTGCGCGGGCCGAGACCGCGCATTATCGTTTCGAAGTGGACTGGAACGTGGTATGTGTACTTCGGCGTACCCTTCCGCATACCTTGCGTCTGAATGTGACAGGATGTACGATACAGGTTGTTGGCTTTACTCGAGACTTACTCGAGACTTATTTCGTTCGAGATGCATTGCAATAAATGAAAGTAGGCAGCCCCCTCACGTCGCGGTACAGGACCGCTGCACCTGAATGCATTCATGACGAATGTTAAAATAAAATTTTAATTTGAAAATGTCTGGCGATCATTGATCCGTTTCTACATAGAAACACGAGGCAAATGAAATTTGGCTTCCATTTCCATTCGTTGCCATCGTTATGCGCAGATCCTCCACAAACGTTCCGAATAGGCCCAAGAAAGAGACTTTAGTATGTTCTTTGAAAATTTTGACTTTTAGTGACGCTGATCCCCGCCCTTCATGGCCGACATGACAGCATGCATGTCACTGAATACGCGAACGGAAAATGCCTTTAGAATATTCTTGAAAATTTTGACTTTTTAGTGACGCTGATCCCCGCCCTTCATGGCCGATACCAGAGAGTATAAGACGCAGCCAGGAAAGTAAAATAATGCCCCCCCGACCTATTTTCCCCCCCTCAACATCCCCACTGTACGCTATGGGTCGGGTACCCCAGCGTGCGCGCTCGCTTTGTGCAGTTATCTTTGCGTGCTACCCCCACCTTTTCGAGGATCCTGTATGGCAGGCGCAATACGAGTTCTACGGCTTCGACCACGGCAACATCAAGCACGTCAAAAATACCGATCTGGTGCATATCCGGGAGTTCCTGAAGCACCTCAAGAATCTGAAGCTAGAGAAAGCAATCGAAGCCGTCAACGGCTCTTACGACGGGAGTGTGGACCGCCATAGAGCTGGACGCGAGGCGTACTGGGTATGGTGGTCGAAGTGCGGTCTTCTTGCCCAGCTGAAGGTTGTTCACGAGAACGCG